>VXBP01007881.1:0-72676 GCA_013400115.1 Rhinopomastus cyanomelas
CATTTTGCTTTAAGAGAATTCTCCCAGTGACCTGTGCTGGGAGAGGTGGGCACTAGATGACACTATTAAAGAGGGCTGACGACCCAGTCCAGTCGTTATTTTCTTCTGGGAGCTTTGCCCCAGCACATGGACACAGAGTTCCATCTTTCCCCCCACTTCCTGGTGTGTGGGGGAGATGGCACAGGAGGGGGCGCTGCCACTGCCGCAACCTCCCTGCCGTCCTGGAGGCAGGGGATGGACAACGGCTGCCCTCCACCCTGGGCCCCTTTTCTGCCTAGGGGAGGCAGGCTAAGAAGCAGCCCCTGAGCTGAAACAGCGAAGACCTGGCCCCACCCCGAGCTGGAACAATGGGCCAAGAATCAAGAACTTGGTGCCGATTTCTCCCCACCATGGGGCAACCCAGAGCTGCATCCAGTGACCTGTGGTAAGCTGAAAAAATAGTCCCCTTTCCCCTGCAGCTGAGGTGGGAGGAGAGGACTGAGAGGGAGAGAGACAGGAGGGGAATATAACTCTCTCGGCCACGTTTGTGGCATGGAGAAGGTCCCTGCTGATGCTGGCCATCTTGTGGCAAGCTGCCATCTTTGAACCACTGATCAGCAGGAAGAGAGACTGTTTGTCATTTCTGCTCCTGAGAAAAGCTGGAGATGCTTGTGTACTGGGGAGAGAAGAATCCTTAGGAGAGGCATCTGAGAATTCCTTTGTGCTTAGCTGAACTTTCTGTTCTGCAGGAAGCAGAAGGACTTGAGGATCCTTAGATCTTGGACAAGAAAGGAGACTGGGTTCTTTTTGAGGGCTTGTGAACTGCATCGAGGGATGCAGTTCAGACTCTGAGGAATTGTGCTTGTCTGATCAGAGTTTTGCTGGACAAGTTACACTGAAGAATTGAAGAGTTTGCTGGTCTGGAATGGCTGAGGGTTCAGCATCCACAGACCAGGGTGTGTGACTCATAGGAGACCTGGAGGCTCTCTCACAACAAGTAGAAGGGAGGATGGTTGTATCCCCCTCTGCTTGACTGACATGCATTCCCTAGATCTCTAATGTAAAAACTCAAAAACCAATACGGTGGTAATCTCCCATTGTATTTTTCTCTGACTATGTGATGGCATTCGTGACAGAGTTCTGGTTTGTATGCCCTAACTTGCTTAACTTTTTTTCTTCTTGCTGTATATAGTTATAGATTTAATAAACCCCTTTTCATTTTCCCTAAGCTATCCATTGTCTGGCAAATTCTATCCAAGATCTCACTGAGACCTATCTGCTTTTTCGTTTCCTTTCTTTTTTTCCAGTTGTGGTCTTGAAGCCACCACACATATCTTGACTATTTAATCAAGGACAGCATTGTTGAAAATCTATTACTTTGGATCTCAGCTTTTCCAATATTATACCTGAATTTACATTTTGCATCATTTGCTTTCTATTGTACAAGATGTCCCATGCTCCATTTCCACTTCTGATGCTCAATTTTACTGAAATCAGTGTGTTTCCATGGATGAAATTTAATCTGCCACAGTTTCTGACGGAAAGATGTATTTCCTTAGGAACTCTTTAGCTAGCTTTAGACTTCAGCATACAAATGTGATCTATCAAAAAAAAGCAATCTAATAGATATCTCTTTGTAATGCCAGCAAGACTACTACATGCTGTGTGCATTCCAATTGCAATTAACCAGAGCAGTTAAACTAGTAAATAACAAGGGGAAGTAGTTGTAAAAATTGAAATCCATTGATGTTCCACTATATGTTCCTCTTAGAGGATCCAGAGCACTTTGTGTTCAGAGAATCTGGTCAATGAACGTTAGTTTAAAAAAATTCTCAAAAGGCAAGAAAAGCCTTTCTCCTTATGGCTCAGCAATATGCCTGTCAGGGGTTTTGTGCCAAATAGGGTACTCAAAAGGTTTCTGGAAAATGGCTTTAAAAATTACATAAAGTGCTTCTAATTTGACTTGTCCTGACAAGCACAGTAATGTGAAATCCCACTTTTCACATGAATCCGTGAGATCTTTGAGCTTCTTGACGCAGAAATGACTTTGACTTGAAAAAGTCCTGCTTGTAGAAAGGCTGAAGTTTATAGCAGTTTTAATGCTAGGTAAGTGCACAGTTTCTTAGCTGTGTTTTCTAGCAGAGATGGACTCAAATGAAGTCTATGTTGTTCTCCTTCTGTATCCGTAAGAGTGAAAAATATCAGATGGGTTGACTTTCAGCTGGCAACCCTAGAAAAAGTGCAGGAGCACACAAATTCTCTTCTTTGGGCTCAAAAAACTCCTTCAGCAAGAATTATGGCATCTAAGCATCATGGGGTGTCCCCTCATTAATTTCTGTGCTCCTCTGTTGTATTTTTTGTTTATTTGTACTCCTTCTCTGGACTGGCAAGCTAGTTATGAACTTTCATTCATGTGTAACACTGAGCAGCCTCCTTTTTTTGATTTCAGCAATTATTATAATTCATTTTATGTTTATGGTCATAAGTTTGATTTCTGCTCTGTCTGAGAAGGGCATCAAGGAAGCGAATGGCATCATGAAGTCATATGTTGGTAGGGGATACTCCTCACCCTTTGAAGACACGTGAAGATAGGGAACCAATATAGAAAATACTTTAAATAAATAAATCAGTACTACATCTTTTCCCATTGTTGTTCCAAATTTATTGCGTTCAGTCAAGAAGCCCTTTGGAAGGGTCAGTGATTAGACCAAATATTCAGTGAGAGACTGTAGCTGATCTCTGACCACAGCCAGGGGAGAAAGCTTAAGAATCATTCTAACAAAATGCCGATAATGACTGATGCAGCTTCAGGTATATTATTTTTTTCCAAGCTGGAGAGACCCTAGGTCATTTGTCCTCCCTGCGTACAGAATTCATCCATCTTTCTCAGCCATTTCTGTCCATTTTCTAGGCCTGGTGCTCAGTCTGTGAGATGGGTGGCCACGCCATGTGCTGCACTGAAAGCACCAGAGAGTCAGCGAAAGTCAGTGAAAATGAAGTATCTTTGGATCTGGGTTGCTTTTCTGTAATGAAATTGAAAGGTACAGTTAATTTTCAGAGAGGTGATTAACTCCAATCACGTAGATAAGCAAACCTATTAAATCAACAAACTATAGCATGTTCCCAAGAGCCCCTATGAATCAAGGTCTGTAATTTAAAAGTTCTTTGTTGCTACTTTTAAAATTTCTGGTTTAGTTAAGGTCTAGAAAATATATGATGATAAATGACTAGCTAGTCAAGAGCCCATAAAAATGTGTTAATTCCCCTGAGAATGATAAATCTTCTATAAGTGAATAGAAGTTGACAATCAAAGATCACATGTTCTAGATACCTTTTGATAAATGTTCTTCCTGTTTTTTCCAATAAACTTTGATACATGAAAACTAGATAATTTATTCCCAGTGATTTATCTTCACTCTCCTGGGTATTAGCTCCTCTCTTTCTGTGTTTTCTTTATAGAGACACACAGTGGAGGTTAGATCAGCGTCAGTGACAACAGGCCTAATAAAAATCCACTGGATGATAACATGTAAGTTCAAATTAATAATATGGCAGCTGCTTGGTTTGATTAGAAAAAGAACTGTAAAGAAACACAGATGTTGTCCTCTGTGCTATGGACACTCTGCATATCTACTATAAATAATTTAATTTTGCCCTTAATTCACACAATACTTCACCACCATAATATATTGCTTTGGGGAGGAGTGGGTCATAGATCGTATAGGCTTTATATACCAAGAACAAAAGAGTAAATTCTGGATGCATGGATTTTACATGGGATTGCTGTTGCATAAAACATGGATTGGAAAGCTACCAGGGCAGAGATGAATCTGTCCTTTTTGTTTAGGTATATTTTCAGAAGATCGTAGCTTTTTGCATGATGTTATCCATCCATCCATCCGCTAATTAAAGAAAAACATCTGGCTAGGACTACACTCAGCTCAGAGAGTTTTCATTGTTTCTCACCTGCAGATTATGATGCCATTTGTATAAAATTATTTGGATTCAGTTCAGTCATGATGAAATAAAGAACTGTACCTTTTCCATGATTTTGCAAGTGATTAGAGATCTGCACCAGTCACCTCTGACATTAGTCTTCTACCACACTTTTCCAATGCCATACTTTTCTAATGAAGGTTTCTCTGTCACCAAGTCTGGTCTGTTAGGAAAAAAACTACCTCAGTATACAACCTTTCTATAGAAAAGGTCAGCTTCAACTCCAACCCAGGAAAGGTGATGGAACAATTTATCCTTAATGCTGTCTCCAGGCACAGTAAGGACAAGAGGGTCATTAGGGACAGTCAGCATGGCTTCACCAAAGGGAGGTCATGCTTGACCAACCTGACAACCTTTTATGAGGGCATAACCAGGTGGATGGATGATGGCAGAGCAGTGGATGTGCTCTATCTTGACTTCAGTAAGGCATTTGACACAGTCTCCCATAGNGGGAGCTGGATCTTTTTAGCTTGGAGAAGAGACTGAGGGGTGACCTCATTAATGTTTGTTAATATGTGAAGGGTTGGTGTCAGGAGGATGGAGCCAGGGTCTTCTTAGTGTCATCTAGTGATAGGACAAGGGGCAATGGTTGTAAGGTTGAACATAGGAGGTTCCACATCAATATGAGAAGGAACTTCTTCCCAGTGAGGGTGATGGAGCACTGGAACGGGCTGCCCAGGGAGTCTTCTTCTCTGGAGACGTTTAAAACGTGCCTGGATATGTTCCTGTGCAACTTGATCGAGGTGCTCCTGCTGTGATGGGGGATTGGACTAGATCTTTCAAGGTCCCTTCCAATCTCTACTGTTCTGTGATTCTGTGATCTAGGTGAGGTTCAAGATGCTTCAGGTGTGATTATAATGGAGGAATGGGCCATTTCCAAAAGAGATGCCACTCCTGAATAGACAGAAGTAGGCTTGAGGAGATGAGCTTCAAGGGTGTAGAGGTGGAACATTATATAATGCTCTTTTCCAAGAGGACGTTTGCAGGCATGTCTTGGAAGTCTGAAGATAGTGTATGCTTTTTTGAGGCCACTGTTTGGGTAAGAGAATTCTCTGGAATTAAGAGCTTTAAAATGCTTGTTAAGGTGGGAGTGTAGCTTCAAGGACTTGTCAGGACAAGAGAATTCTGCAAAGCTTGCTGCCTTCAAAAAGATGAGTAATGACTTCACTCAGGAGCTGTAGGAAAGATATCAGTGGTGATTAATGTAAAAAGGATCTTTTTGGCTTGGTAGCTTGAAAACCATAGGTTCTGAGATGGAGAAGATGGATCAATCCTCTGTAAGTTAAACCAAAGGTCAGTCCTTTTCCCAGCTTTGGTGTCATTTCAGGAGGAAGAAGCATACAACGTACTGTGAACAGTGTGTACTGCACTGTATGGGTGGGAAAACCGCTCAGTGATACTCAAACTGCAGAAACGGATGTTTATTCTCAGTTTTCACTCAAGCTATTTTAGCTAAATATACTGCAGGACTGTAAGAAACTCTATGTTACAATATAAACCACCTTTATTTTTTTCTTTTTTCAGAGTTAATGGGATGATTTACAGTGAATTTTCTTCGTAAGGAATATATTTCTTTGGGGATTAATAATTTTTTTGCTTAGGTAGAACATTTATTCCCCAATGATGGACTGCTTTGATCATTAGAATAAGCTGCCACTACAGAGCTATCACATTCTCTATCATTTATTCAAGGTTCCTGAAAGATGACTAAACACCTTATGAATATTAAATATTCAGACATGCCTTTTTTACTGCCTTCAAGTTATTTCTATTAAAGAAAACGGAGGAAACAAGAACCTCCCTCTAGTCAGTCTTTCTGCATCTAACAGCTGATTTTTAGCATCTGATGCCAAAACCTAATGGAAGATGTGGGGGTCACTTGTAACATGAGGAGTCTTTTGCTGACTCCTTTGCAGGTGAATGTCAGTAGCTTTGTTTATATAACAGTCCATCTTCCTTTCGCCACATATCACGCAGTGATCTTTCCTACGGCATCTGCCTTCTGCCTGAAAATGTTCAGTATTGTGACAGACCTCCACTGTAGTGCCTGAAGAAGAAATGCTGTGCACCTTAAATCAGAGTTTGTAAAGCAGATATCCACAAACCAATGGTTGGTTGTCATGTGATGAGAGATGGGAATGGCATTTTGGAGTGTGTGTTCACCTGCTGTGGCAAAACAGAACACACAACGGGGTGACAGTCGTCTATAGGAAATGTTGCCTCCTAGATGCCAGTGCCAGTGCTCCAAGCACTGTGCTTTAGACACAGAAATACCTGAACAGTGACGTGAAGCCATAACGACTTGTGTAGAGCCAATATTGTACTATTTCCAAAGTGCTTTAGAACTCTTTGAGACAGCAAGTGTCTCTTATTACAGAAAGTAAATTTCAATATCAACTTCACTATGAATAGGACTTGAGATAATAAAACAATCATTGGCTACTGCATTTTTGCCTGACTATAGCTAATAATTAATCCTTGAAAAATTGTGACTCCCGATTATTTTTCTTTTTTCATCTAGACCATTTAATCTCTCTGCAAAAATTGAGGAAAACGGGATCTCAGGACAGGAATGTATGCTGTGTCATGTTGATGGGGTATTGCTGGGCTGATTTGATTGAATTTCTTAATGTGAGTGCACAGGTATTTTCTTGATAATACTGTGTGTTCTTGGAGACGCATTCATCCTTTCGCAGCATTGATGTTTACAGCCTGGATTATTTCCTTGCTCTGGTGTGCAGCATATTCCCCAGCAGGGAGCTGAAAGGAAGCCACTGCTGCTGTGTGCCTTGTCCTGGTTGCTCTTGCTCTTTTGGAGTGGTTTGAGCACTTTCCAAGACCTGTGCTTCCTCCTACCCTCCTCCTCCAAGACTTCTCTAAATACAATCTTTCACTATGTGAAGAGCAGTTTTGGTTAGCAGCACTTTCTTTCCTCCCTTCTCTTGACAGAAATTTCTGCCACATGCCTTCACTTCCTTGCTTGGGTCATCAGATGTGGCTTCTTCAAAGGCTCCTTCCAGAACTCACAGAATCACAGAATCATTAGGGATTGGAAGGGACCTCGAAAGATCATCCAGTCCAACCCCCCTGCCCCATCAGGATCACCTAGACCAACACAAGTTACTGATGAGCAATAAAGTGACCAAATCTGTGATTTTTGACTTAATTTTCAATACTACACCCCAAGTTTTAATTCTAGCTCTGATTTGTTCCTGCAGCCTTTCAACTGTAGATTTCACCCCAGGTAACTGCTACAGTGTCGTTGCTTCAAAGCACGTAGTTTGCTCAGTAACAGTCCCAATTACTCAGGGGTTACTGACTTTAGCCTTTTGAAATGCACTAGCTTCAGTAAGTATCTTGACCCCAATTACTACAGATATGTTCATGGATCAAAGACCCTGCAGTCAGATGTCTCCTGACTAATCATTAACCAGGAGAAGTATTGTGGAGCTGCCACAGAACAATTTTTTTAGTTGCTTTAATGGCACGACCATATGGCATGTACTTTGCTCCTTTCAGCCTTAGAAGACTTCCAAAATATTAGTCAATTGAACCTGACAGGACTTCTGGAAGGTTCTTGGTTTGGTCTAGCAGAACTTGAGCTTGAGACTACTTTGGGGTGCAATATTTGTCCCATTTCCCCATCTATCACTTGTTCCATTAGCATACATGTTGCTGAAAAGAAGTCTTTTTATACCTAAGTAATGGGAATTTTAGAGACCTGATATTGCAGCAAAGTGTGGCCACAGGAAGAGCCACAAACCAGTTTTTGTTTCAGCAATGATCTTTGCAACAGCCTGTTAGGTACCTTTCAATATTGAGAGGGGGAAGGAGAGAAAAGCACTTTTAGAGGTGAGTGAGAGTAAGTACTTCTCCCAAGTCTGAGTACTTTCCACAACTCTAAGTGTGTCCTGAGGACATGAGCTCAAAGGGAGCTCATGCTCCCTCACCCTAAGCTGTCCCTAAGAGTTCAAGGTTACTTTAGGGTGCAAGCAGCTGGAGTGCTGCCTTGGTATAGGCACAGATGATTGCACATGACGTTCAAGGCAACAGATCCTCAGCTGTATTTTTCCAGGTTGGTAGGTGTTTCAGTAAATGGGGGTGCTTTCTGATGTGTTCGCCTAACACTTTTCACAGGAGCAGACAGCTCTCGCTGTATTTGTAGTCTGTTCTTATTTTGAATCACCAGGAAATGCATTCCTTTACCCACACAGTAAATTAAAATACCATACACACATCTACAGAGTCATTTATATAAGCACTACAAAATTGTGATTGTCAGGAAGCCTTGCATTAGAACCTTCAGTTCTGATTAGAAGATGGCATGCTGAGTGCTTCAACCCACTTTACACTTCAAATCAAGCTATTATTAGGCCACGTGTCTGTTCACGCTTTCACTTAATGAGAGCTGTTCTTTGGAGATGCAACAATGATGCACCCAATATAAACTCTCAGGGAAAACTGTGATTCTGTTAGGCAACACTTTGTAAAATAAAAAGGTGAAACCTTCTTTTTCAAGCCTTGGAATAACATTGAGAACATTCATCTAAATCTAGATATTGCCATTTTCCCTTGAACTTACCTTTGTCGCTCTCATGTGGAATTGACCCGTGTTGTGCCCCTGTTGGGTTTATCTGAGGCTGCAATACACATGGAATGTATGTTTGTTTAGACCAGAGGATCTAGTCTTTGGGATACTAGCAGAAGCATATCACAGAATCATAGAACAATTTTGATTGGAAGGGACTCTTAAAAGTCAATTAGACAGTCCCTTCCTGCAGTGAGCAGGGATATCTTCAACTAGATGTGGTTGCTCAGAGCCTCATCCAACCTGACATTGAATGTTTCCAGGGACAGGGCATCTATCACCTCTCTGGGCAATGTATTCCAGTATTTCACCACCACTGTAGTAAAAACGTCCCTCTTCTTATAGTTGATGTTGAAGGAATGAAAAACATATTGATGTCTGTAAATATTTGAAGGGTGGGTGTCAGGAGGATGGAGCCAGGCTCTTCTCAATGTCATCTAGTGACAGGATGAGGGGCAATGGGTGTAAGCTGGAACACAGGAGGTTCCATATAAATATCAGAAGGAACTTCTTCCCATTGAGGGTGACAGCACTGGGGACAGGCTGCCCAGGAGAGTTGTGGAGTCTCCGTCTCTGGAGATGTTTAAAACCCACCTGGATGTGTTCCTGTGCGACTTGGTCTAGGTGATCCTGCTGTGGCAGGGGGATTGGACTAGATGATCTTTCAAGGTCCCTTCCAATCCCTAATGTTCTGTGATTTTTGTATTCCTTAATTTGAAGTGGTTTTAAACCTGAAAGAAAATGGAAGGTGCAAAACTGCATGAATGCAATCTACAGCCTGCTTGACTAATGTTTTATAAATACTGAGATGGGGACAGACAGACTGAAACATTGTTGGAGTCAAATCTACAACTATTAGATTTGTTCTTTTACATGCTCTCTATTCCTTTTTGAGCATAATAAAGTTAAGAGGAAAACACTCCATCACTTCATTACAGATAGAAAAGATAATGATGTATAAATAAATGAGAAATCATTTGTAAAATTTAAATAAGTATCTACAGACATTAATGCAGATAGTGCTCGCAGAAAAATGAGCTGATAATTCTTTTTACTGCAGCTTGTTCTTCAGCCATGACTTATTCAATTTTATGTCACTTGTATTTGAAGACTGATTTATTCAGTCTTTTACAAGACCATTTGTTTTATATTTGAAATGTCAATGGTAACTAAAGTGTCTTCTCTGAAATGTCATCAAAACAAAATCCATGGAGCCATCAGGACGATAAGAAGAGGTTTCTGATCATGAAGTGAGACTGGACTATGCAGATTCCTGTTTGGAAGGTAGGTTTTGTTCTAGCACCTGATATGTATAGGGACACCTGTACTAGGGAGGGTCGCTTTATTATTGATGAGGACCACTGTTCATCAACGTGATGTGACTTCAAGCACATGGTGCCTCAGGGAGAGTTGGTGTAGATGACAGTGACCTCTGATTGCCTCCTCTCTCTGGTCAAACCAGTGTTTGTGTATTACAGGTCTCAGTGGTCCCAAGATGCAAACTGTCAATGTGTAAAATTTCATTAACTTGCAAGGCAGTAAGACAGAGTCCCCCAGGCCAAACTGCAGATCTGAAAATCATGGTGTGGTGTAGAGGTGAATAATAAAATAGGGAAGGAGAACAGATGTAACAGTACTGATGGTTCCCACTGCTCCTTGCTGAGGCCATTCCAAGTGCCCGCTGAAACACCCAGCAACAGTCTTGTTCTTTGGAGAATGGGAAAACTCTGGATGCAGCTTCTCCAGAGCTCCCTCTGTGCAGGATGTGGGCTGGTAGGACAAATGGTGCCACTAGGGAGAAAAGTTTTCTCCTCTTGCAAGTATTTGGGGTTGCAGTAGAATGACTGCTCTGCTGTTTCACAAAGGATTGATGGTAAGAGCAGTAAATGTCAGTTTTACAGCATTTTGAATGTATTATCCAATTATCTGACAACGTGGATTTCCTAGCAGTACAGTTGCTGATTAACTCCATTTTAATACTGATGATTTATTCTGTTAAGAGAATTTTCTGTGCTTCAAGAAAGAAAGAGAAACACAAATAGTCTACTGTTTGCAGGCTTTCTCAGCCTCAGTCTATCAAAGTCCTATGGAAGCATAAGGATTTGAACTGTCATGTACCAAAGTCTGGGGGAATGTGTGCTCATAGATGCCTTGAGAAGCAACGCTCTGGGACTCGCACTTCTTCACACATTGCCAGCTTGTGTAATGGTTTCCATTCAGTGTGTAATAAATGATAACGGACCAAGTCACTAAGAGATAACGCAGCTTGCCAGAAGTGTAGAGACATAACCAAATTAAGACACTGAGAACTCAAGTTTTCAGGCTACCTTGGCAACACTAATGAACTTTTAATAGTTGAAAAGCTTAGAACAGTTTAAGCTTTTCTTTTCTAAACAAACTTTGAATAGCCTTTTCTCAAACTAAACACCATCCCCTACCTTGTCTTACTTTTGCAAGAGTTTTTTCCTGAGCTGAACTCAATAATGAATTATTTCCTCTAAATCATGGGTAGAGGATACTTTTTCAAGTTTTATTCAGTTTGAGACTGAAAATGAACCCACAGAGTGGAAATCCAGGCTGAGTCAGCCTTCACATCAGTTTCTGTGAAAGAATCACCCTTATTTCCAATTATCCAAAGCAGTGGCTGCTGAAGTATTGATGCTTCTAAGCTACAGACATCAGAAATTAGTTACTGAGGCAAATTGCCTTGCTGTGCTTCCATTTCCAAGTATAATTCCACAGAAGGGACACTTGATTTTCTCATTAAGCCTTTTTTTCAAAGGGTAAATCTACATGGAGAATTTTTTGGACATGTAGTTCTGTTGCATAGTTCAGTTTTATGGTTGAGGAATTAAAGAACTCAAAATATTGTGATTCTTTCTGAGGATATTGTTTGACCTCTGTCTGAACAAGTATTCTGCAAGGAACTTGGCTAAACAAGACCAGCTGATGGACCTTGTCAAGCACAGAGTTTTTAGCTCAAGTAATGATCACAGGATCAGTATGGAGAAGTGCTGTGATTATGGGCAGGGTCTGTGGATGAACTCCAGAGCTACTGCTCTAAAACCAGTCCTGACAGACTATTTCGTTTGTTTCTAGACTATTTAGGTGCGAAATCAGCAAAGTAATGCAAGTAGAGTCACATAAATGACTTTGTTTAGCCATATTTTTGTGCTTCTAGCTTTGGGAGCTACTTTGCATGTGTAGCTCCTTGAATGGAATTGTCTGAACTAAATCTCTTATGAAATGCAGTGAATAGGAGAGACTTCTTATTGTCCCATACTCTCCTCCAGGAATGCAGTCACCTGGGCTCAGATTCAACATCTCACCCTGCCTGCTCTAATTATAGACAGGGTTTGAGCCCAGCTGATGATGAGAGCAGTCAGGAATGGGACAGACTGAGTCAAGTGTCCAAAATGGGAGTCTTGCTCTGAGATAGTCCCCTGGGCCCTGAAGGATGCTGGACGGGAATGTGCTGGTTCTGTTGATCCAGTTCAGCAGCTCACATGCCTTACAACAGCATTCAGTAAAGCTGCAGATCTTTGTTTCTGAAGACTTGGAACAAACAAGAGTGAGAAAGCTCAGAGATGTCATAGAGGATCTGGTGCATGCATTTCGCTGTATGTCTACCCTTGGGTTGTGCATTTTTTCCAGCAGCTGTTCTGAAAGGTGTGAAATTCACTTGTGTAATGAGATAGTGTCCCTGGCGCTGTGTATGTGTAGTGCATGAACATAAATGAGTGTGTCTGCACTTCCTCATTGCACTTACCCACACAAATAACATTCTCACACTTGCAAACCATTCAGAGCTGCAGGTGGCTACTTTGCTCACAGTTGAGGTGCCTATTGACTGCTTGTGCAGGGTTTGTGTATGTGATTGGAACGCTGTTCTTCCAGAAGTGTCTCACAAAGTAGTGAAGACCTAAAATCTCATCAGCATTTATGGAGGGAAATTACTGGTCATCTTTGGTCTCCATAATGGTTTGTTCATCCCATCCTAAAAGCAACCAGTAGCACTTCCTGTCAGACTTACGTGTTTAGCACAGTTTGAATGAGAAGCTCTAAACAGTAACAGTGATGCCGACAACATAAGAAGGATTTTGGGTCGATCTCAAGCCAGTTTATTGTTCAACATCTCTTTCTCAGGCACTTTCTTTGATTTCCTTTCCTACTTGCTATTTACTGTCAGTGATTTTCTTCCTGTGCCTGAATTAGTACATCTATAAGTATGGATTGCCTATTACATATTGAAGTAATATCACAATAATCCATATTATATTAACTTTCATCTTAATAGTGGCTATTTTCCTATTTTGAATCAATTGTTTATTAAAATGTGGTGTAGAACTTTTGTGTAATATATGGTTTAAAAATACAACTGCTTTCCACTTTTTGAGGCCCCTTCCTCCATAGTAATTTTGAAACTTTTCAATCTTTGAAACTTTTCAAGCTTCAAATTTGTACTTTTTCCTTGAGAGAAAAATCCCACAAACTGTCAATCAGCAATGAAACCTGAAATCTATTTTTGGCATCTTTAGGTGTCTCCATAGCTAGGTTAGCTGTGTGTGTGTATAACTAATGTTACACACAGCTGGTGCCTCCTTCTGAATATATGGCTTAGGCTATTCCCTCAGGTGAGGCACTCAAAGGGAGAAAGTCAAGCCTGCTAAAAACATGCAGTGGTGGGTGGTGTCTATGAACAAACTTCCTATAATATGGGTATCTAAGTACATCTATAATAATAACTTACATTTAATAAGATAGTGTGCATCTGGGAAAATCCCTCTAAAGATGTTGCCTTCCTTTCAACTCTCTGAATCCTACAGAGAATTGGAATTAATGAAGAGCTTTCCCAATGGGTGGTGACAGAATAAAGTGCAGATTCGTGCATCTCTCTGGTCTATTTCCCACAGAAAGCTGCAACCCATGCTCTGGGGATGGGGAAGCCAGAGAGGGTCACTGTAAGTACATCTATGTTCTTATGCTCTGCTACTGATTGCTGTCACGTACAAAATAGTAGGTAAAAGAAGTTTTGCTTTGCTAAAGCTTGTTTTGGTTTTAGGCTCTACATCCATGCAACTACAGATGCTTATATTTGTATATATTTTTGAAAACACACACATCTATTTTCTTAGTACAATAAAACAAATACAGTTACACAAACAAGAAGGATTACATAAAATAACTGTTAATTTCTGCAAGACTTCATATATTTGTTGGGAGGAGGAGGAGGGGAAAGTTTTTTCAAGGCATTTCAAAAGCAAAGTCCTTAGAAAGCTTTTAAGAAACAGAATATAAATGACTGACAAAAAAGCCTCTAAGCAAGCATATTCTGAGATTTCAAGTCGATTCCTTTCAGCGAATATTCCTAAGTCCTGCAATAAAAATGATCAGAATTCAAACTTAATGTTAAAGATTGAAATGAAAGGGAAAATGTTGGGAGGTATAAGTTTAATTTTTGTTTTCTTTAGTCAGTTGGGCTTGTGTGTTGCAATACACTGGCAAAGCCAATGAAACAAATTCCCTTGCATTTCTATGGCCAGACCCTGCTTCCAACTGAGAAAACAGTCCAGAAAGTATTCAGGGCTAATGAGATTCAGTGGACCTCTTGGTATGTGTCAAAATGAGGGCCAATATCAGATTCAGATAAGAGAGAACAAATTTTAATTGAATCCAGATATAACCCTACCAATATCACTGTTCCTTCTGGATCTAAACCAGAAGGCCAGTTGCTGCTGGTTTGCAGATCCCTCTGGGAATGTGTCCTATAGAGACTCCTGATTCATTGCTTTAGTTGGCTTCTTCCACAGGAAAAGTTGTTTATTCATGTCACTGCTCTGAATGCTGCAGAAAACTGGAAGTAGAGCAATATTATTTTATTTTCAGGTTTTCTGCTTGCTGTGGTTTGACACCGGCCAGCAACCAAGCATGAAGCAGCTGCTTGCTCGATCTTCCCCGTTCCCAGCGGGATGGGGAGGAAAATTGAAAAAACGTATTAAGTACAGTTAATAACTGAAATGAAATAAAATATCATCAACATGATGATGAAGTATAGCAGTAGTAGTAATAAAAGGGAATATAATTAAAAAAGAGAAATAAAATGCAAGAAAAGGCAAGGGACGCACAGCACAACTGCTCATCACCCACTGACCCATTTCTGAGAAGTGATTTGTTCCTCTTGGCCCACTCTGACAGTTTGTATACTGAGCGTGACGCTCTATGGTACCGACTAGCCCTTTGGCTAGTTTGGGTGTGCGGCCTTTGCCATGCTCCTTCCCAGCTTCTGGTGCATCTGCTCACTGAAGAATCCTAATCTTAGGGTAAGTGCTACTCAACATCTGACAGTAAATCTGAAACACAGCACTGAACCAGTTACTATGAAGAAAATGAGCTCTGTCTCAGCCAAAATCTGTATGCTGCTTCTGGCCAGCAGGCAAAGCTCTGCATTGTTCGAGCTGTTTCCTACAAGTTCAGTGGAAGGCTTGAATCAGACCATTAATGTTAATTTAACTGAGTCTAGTTCTGAATCAAATAAGGTCCACTTCAGGTTCATCCATCAGGTCAAAATGATCTTGTAGCTAACAAGGAGCTGCAAGCAAAATCAGAATTGAGAAAAATCATCTTCAGACACCATGTCTTCTTTCTCCATCTCTGAGCACTTGATTTTCACTATGACATTATGATGGAGTACGGTACTGGAGCAGTAAAAAGTCTTTGGCAGTCAAAATCAGGCAAGAGAGCATCTCTAGCCAGGAAATCCCATCCTAAAACTTTACTCCAGGAGAGAAGTACGCGGGCTGAGATTAGATTGTAACCACTGTAAAAACACCGGATCACAGAGTCATAGAATGATTTAGGTTGGAACAGACCTCAGATATAATCTAGTTCCAACCTCCTTGCCATGGGCAGGGACACCTCTCACCAGATCATGTTGCCCAGAGCCCCATCCAGCCTCATATTGAACACTTTCAGGGTTGGGGCATCCATAACCTCCCTGGGCAACCTGTTCCAGTGCCTCGCTGTCCCCATTGTGAGGAATTTCTTCATAAGATCCAATATAAATCTACCCTCATTTAGCCCAAAACTATTACCCCTTGTTCTATCACTAGAGACCCTTGTAAAAAGTCTGAGTTAGCAACAAAAAAGTAATAACAGAAAACTATTCAATTTATACAAAACTGCTATTGCTGGAGCTCCAGTCAGTCCCTTAATCATGGATTGCACCTCTTTTGAGAAAAGTATTGGCTAGAGTTTCCTTACAAACAGGGTTGAAGACCTTCAGGGTCAGAAGTATTTGCAATTGGACATTTCTAATATTTTTTCTTCCATTCTTGTTAGTTTAGGAGAACATAAAAAGATTAACAAAGAAATCTAAAGCACCTCAGGTTGGAATTGGAAACTCTGGATTTTGCTCAGATAACTTTTAAAGATCCATTCATAATGCTTTAAAGGTTTGTGTGTGAGGAATATTTTTAGTTTTTACCACATCCTTCCAAGAATAGAAGAATCCCTATTTTTTAGACCAGTGGCCTGTTTTCTCCTTGATATAGCTTCTCATTTAGAATTATAAGTTTAATTATTGGTTTTTTAGTGCTGACAAAAAGAATAAAAGGCTCTGCAATGTTTTTTAAATGTTTTAAAATCTCAAGCAAACCTGAAAAGTGCAAGAAATCACTTTAAGAGAGTCGTATTAAATGTTGCAGCAGGATTAGGTCTTTCTCCCTAAAGAAAAGCAAAACTGAATGAAAAAAAATATCCTTCAAATAACCACTGAATTTCTCCAGGTAGAGATGAAACACAGGCTGTTATCTCCAAGGCTATTTATATTAGTCAAAGTGTTTAGCCTTAAGAAATTGAACATCTTAGTGTTTGGAGATCAAACACGGGGCCTCAATTTTAGCTTATGTCTAACCAATGGTATTAGAAGTTACCCAGCAGGCTAACAGCTGCCTATTCAAGAAAGATGCATAGCGATGGAAAGAAACCTCTCATCCAAGTGACTCCAGTTTCTCCTATTCCCAGGTAGCCATTTATTTTGCATACATCTGCTCCTAGCAGCTAGACAAAATGTCTCCCCATGCAGTCTAACAGACATATGTTTGCTACACAAATCCCAACACATGATGAAAGGGAATGATGTTCTTCCTTCCTACCAGCAAGTATCCCCTTCCAATGGTTCACTGGTTTTGTTTGCAATGGTTGCTAACACAAACACTAGAACGAAAGTTTATAACAGCTTTCATTATACTATCTTATATTTTTTTTCCACACAGATAAAACTTTCCCATTGTGAGAAGACATTTTCCCAGGCTTTGTTATATTCAAAAGCAAAATAATTTGGAAAGTTTGAGTAAAGTCTCATAAGTGGCTTTTAAATGAGGCGAGGAACATAGGAAACTTGGTAAGGTCAAAGGACGTGATCCTGCCTCCACAAACATCAACAAGTATGTTCCCAAAGCCCTCCCAGAGGATCTAGAACCAGGGACAGAGACTGCTGCTCTGCATTCCTTGTGTAGCCAGAGTTGCCAATGAGTCTTGGTGTATCTCTAAAGTAAAATACAAATCCCAAGCCCAACATGGCAACAGCAGCCTGTACAGACCACTGGGTTCTGGATTCACCACCAGACTAGACACAGGACCTGTTAGTCCTAATTTTTTTTATCAGTTCATACTCAGCAAATCGTTACCCAGAAATTCTTTCTCATTATCAGGGATGAGAAAGCAGAACGTACACTAAGTCCTTATTTTGCTTTTTCCTGATACACTTTCATTTATAAGAGAAGAAAAAAGCCACCACCACAAACCCAACAAGCAAAACCCCCACCTTGTTCTCTGTGTAGAGATCAGCAGTCAGTCTTGGTGCCAGAACTTGACTCTGCTAGTGATCAAGAAGATAAGATTGGTTTTGTCTGTTACCTCTGTTGTGACAGAAGTCTGTTGCAAAGTTAGCTTCATGTTCTATGCAAGAGTCCTCAGGTGTCAAGACTGTCTAAATGGTCAATGGCAGAAAGATTCTGCAAGCTTAACATGTCACTGTTGATAGTGCAGTTGCAACCTTCTATATTTTTCTGGACCATTCTCTTCCTCAGATAGAGAGAGATGCTTCTGCCACACTGCATATGCTGTTTCATAATAGGCTCATCCACCAGAACCAGGGAATTGGACGAAGACTGCCAAGGTATCTGCCTACATCTATGTGCAAGGTATGTAACTAAGTATTCAGGATACTGTCCAAGCAACCAAGTATGCTTGGTAAGGATTCTGAATATCTAACTCTTTTTAGATCTGGGATAATCCTTATTTACCAAAACTAGAAGCGTGTGGCATCCAAAACTGCCTGCAGATATCAGGACAAACAAGTCATCCCAGAATCGAGAAGCATGGCAGTAGGGGAGAATAAGAACAATGCCAGACTTTAAAGGTAACTCGGAGACAAGACAAACAGGTTAGTCAAGCCTAACAATGGTTGTAAAGAGAGAAGGTACTGCATGTAAATCTCTGCCTTTTGAGCCACTTTGTTTCAAAGGATGCTGCAGTGGGCAATGCTAACTGCTACATCCTGATTACTTGGATCAGGATGCTGCAAGAGAAAACTCTTGAAGATGGTCACAGTGTATGAGACAGAGTGAATTCAGGATGTCTTTGTCTCTACAATATAGAATGTTTATAGCTGCTGCATCTGTTCCTTCTCTTAGTTCAAGCATCATGAGGAAATCCCTCTTGCTTACAAAACATGTATAGGCTGTACTGTGAGCAAGGGCTATGTCTGTCATACCCCAGTATCTTTTTCTCTATGCAAATGTTTTGAGTGACTGAGATATAAAGAGTTGCTGGCAGGCCTTCAAGAAGAATTCAGCGTGGAAGTTAAACAGCCTGAGTTGTTACGGTTCAGCTAACAGCATCTCTCTTGTCTGGTAGGTCCTACAGTTTGTTAATAATTTCTGGACATAGAACAATAAGATTTCACAGCTGGACACTTGCTTTAAGCAGGGGATCGAGTCCCTGAACTCAAGCTTAGAAACTGCTCCCTGCCAGAGGGAGCCCAAACAGATACATGTCAAGCTGCCACCAGAAATTACATCATATGTGATAATCAGTGAACTACATGGTCTTAGATTTTCCCTAGTTCTTTCTCTCCATAAAAGACATAAAATGTCTGTCTTGAGTCTTGTAAGGTGAGAAATTGAGTGATGACCCTTGGGAATAGCAAGAAAAAGGGTTAGGGATGAGATTTTATGTGCCATCATGATCGGGTAGAAGAGCTTAGAAGAACCCACTGAAGAACAGCTTCCAGGTTACATACCTGCACTTCCACCCTTCTGTGAACTGTAGGTGTTTCACTGGTTCACGTCAATTAATGGCTGTAAAAGCCTGTCAATCATTTAATACCATGTGATTCCCCTCCACAGTCAGGATTTTTCCTTTGATAGTTCAGCTCAGTTCCTAAGGCTGTGATTGTACATGACACTGTAAATTACATTTCTTCAGTTTTCATCATAGCTAATAGTTTTCACTGCTTTCAGTTCTGAAGCCTCATTTGTAGTAGATAAATGCAATTAAACTTCTGCATTTGGTTGGCCGGTGAAAGGATCTTGGTGCACAGACTATATCTCAACTTGTAAAGGGATTACAGTCCTTCAACACAGAAGGCAGGAATGAACCAAAACTAACCAGTATTTCTTCAGAACATACAGAACTTTCAATCTTACTTTTTCTTTGTAGCTTTTTTAAGTGAGTTAAAAAGCAGCTTCTGATGGTGTTTTCATTCCTGCAAGTTGCTCAGAGGGAGTTCTTTTCTCAAGAAGGAGTTAATGAGGTTCTCAATCCATCTGCCAGTCTCCTCTCCCATCCCAACTTCTCACGAATAAAATAGCGTCCTCTTTCATTATTCCTACCGGGATCTGGGACAGGTCATCCCTTCTCTAAGCAGAATGGGTGATGAAATATTTATTCACTTAAATTATCTAAGTTGGAGTCCAGCATGCAGATGATAAAGACATAGAAAGCTGAGTGTATGTTCGTGTGTGTGTGTGTGCAGATTGCAAAATGATGGGCAAATGCTTCCTTGGGTCATTTAGCCAGTCTCTAAGGATTAGAGTTGCCTTCATTATGCCAGTCACTGAGAAGTGATGATGTGGGCCACACTAGGAATTTTCACTATTCAGCTATCTTGGCCATACCACACAGAAGGACAACTCCCCTCTGCCTCTGTGTGATTGTCCTTAACCTGGTGGACATGTTGTTGCGGCACTGCTAAGGGCAGTTCATGCTCCAGCACAACCACCCAACTGATGGACAGAGCTCGCTTAAAGCACATGTTTTCTTCATTTGTGTTTGCTGTCACCAGCAGTCATTGAGGCATCTGGATGACCCAGAGACCATTCTCATTTTACAAACCTTGCGTATCTTTCTGGAGATAAACTAATTGATTGTATTTTGGTCCTCAGACATGAGAATGGGTAGGAAAGATGCACTTTCTCATGCTGCCTGCTCTTCTTCACCATCATGTTAAAAATGTCTGTAAATAAACCAGCTTTTTTTAAAAAACTTTCTCCCTGACATTTGAGAGGCTAAAATCTGACAACTTTAATTTGTCAGTAAAAACAGTGTCTATAGCAGTTGGCAATGTTGCTCCTGAAAGGAATTTAAATGAACAAAAGACTAAAATCATTGCCATCTCCAAGGGTGTGATATTAGAGGAGCAGATGCCATCTGTAGATCAGTCTTGGGACTTGCACTGACTTGAGAACTGTCTGTGCTGAGTTGGCCCTTGCCGGTGTGCAGTTCAGTACCTGGGGGAGGGATACTCATGCCGCTGCTTTCCTCTACTACCCTGTACAGGTAATAATATCTTCCACAGCTGACCTATCCAGTGCATAAGGAATGTTACCCAGAGGCTGAATGCCCTCCTTTCAGCAGCACCATGCACGTGTAAATTTCTGTGCTTTGTGTTTTCTGCTCTGTCCTTGGTTCCACATCATGTGTCTTGAGAACTGGAAAAAGAAGTCTTAACACTTCTAATTCAAGTAAAATTATTTCTTCTCTTGTGGTGGTTTAGAGTTCTGTTTTGGCTTGTTTTCAGGGAGACCAATCACATCATGCTTTTGGCAACAACAGCTTGAGCTTTTAAGGGCTGCTCATGCTTAAGAAAGCAGTACGACAGTGTTTGCCTGTGGTTTCTGTGTGAGGAATGAGGGGACTTTGTCAAAATGCTACTTCAAATGAACAGTCAGTTGTGCGAATTCATGTTGGACATGCTAACTTGACCCTACAGATTATGTCTGCAATATATATATATATTCCAGAGATTTAACTGGAGCTGAATACTTGTGGGTCTGGGTCTATACACCTAAGACAGATTTTGGCTACTGTTAGCTTCAGCCTCCACATTCTAATTTTCTTTTCAAGTGGGCTGTTTACAGAAACGTTTAATGCCCTATTTCAGACCCGGTGAACCGGGGTCATGTCAGTCTCTTATAAAGATTTACCACTGAGTGGTGACTGTTATTGTTCTGTAAGTGAAGACTTTCTTTTCTTTCCCAGCACTGAAACTGCCATCCTGAAATCTGCAAAACTGCATGTGGCTGGGATTTAAACTGGATTTAACATCCAAATTTTGCTTGTGAGGTGCTTCAGTCACACCAAAAGGCAACCTGCATGCCTCATGCAAAGAGACTCAGGTCTACTCGAAAACCAAAGGTTTTGTTTCTGCTCCAAAGGTTTCACTGGCTCTGAGATACAGACACCACTTTGTTGGTATCCTAGCCCACTGACTGACAGATCACACGCTGGCAGCTGATGGCTTGTACTTTCTGATGCTAGCCTTGCTGCATCTTGGCATCCCTGCTGGTCTTCCTCTCTTCAAAAAGGGATTCCTGCTGGGTTGATGATGTCTGTTAGCTTACCAAAATCACAGAGCTGATCCTCAGCTGCATAAGGCCTGCTGCTGAGAGGCTGCCTTCTGCTAGTGGAGTGCCACATGGTACGTAGCAAGTTTTCCATATTAATGGCATAGCATGAGCCTAAGCAGCAGGAGCTGCTGCATGAGAACCTTTCAAGACACCAGCACTTTACTTATTTATTCTTCACCTGCTTTTGTTACAAGATCATCAAGAATCTTCACTAGTCTGGAGAGCCTCAGCTTTGCCATTTTTTATGAGGAGCTGATATTCCCTGCTGCCTTCTCTATCCCATATTGTGATCACATCACAGGAGAACAAGCTACCCTTTCAGGCACCTTTTTCACTGTCTGTGCAAGTAAACAGTGAAATCCATTTGCTCTATTTTGTGTATCAGAATGTTTACAACTAATGTAAATATCTCCACTGAGTATTGGAGAGTTATACCTGTGCAAGGGAATTAGACTTTCTAAATCATCTCCTCACTGGGATTTTTGACTGGTTAAGGATTGCCTGTAGTAGTGATCAGTAATAGCTGCCTTCTGAGGAAACTTATTTTGATCAATAGTGATGTTTTTCTAGTGTTTGCTTCTTAATTGACTTCAATTCTGGGGTCAGAATGAACTGGTGTGTTCAGTCAAGCAAGATAAGCTGGTCTCATTTCAATCAGAATATAAACTCTGTTGGCCATTGCTTTGCACGCAGCCAATAAGGAAATCATGGCAAAACAAGGAGAACAATGGAAAGGATAAGCTGTTCATTGTTTCTGAGATGTGGTGTTCCTTTGAACAGCTGTTATCCATAATAAAACTAGGATATGTAGACACTTGGATTTATAGGAGGGCAATGCATTTCTAGATACTCTAGGTCTAGACTGAATTGCCCTCCAAACTTCTGTCTTTAGATTTGAATGTGGGGTAATACTGATCTCTCTCTATTTTTTGGAGTCAGTTCAAACCTAAGATCTATAAACTGCTCAAGTATTTGCCATTCAGGAGGGGGAAATATTCACACTGATGTGATTTGGAGTCAGCAGTAATTTGGAGTGAAGACTATTAGTTGAGGAGATAATGAAGAATCAGAGGGTGTAATGAAAGAAGAGACAATGTCCATTTACAAGCAGAGGGTTAGACTCAGCGGTGAAGACCTTGTTGAACACAGTAAGTGTTGGAACATTTGATTTTGCTGTCTTCATGTAATGATTAAATGGAATAATCAGAAGGTACTGTTCCTGGGAATCAAGCCTGTTCTGTTCTTACAGGACAACGTTCACAGCAAGTAACAGGCCTCTGAAACAACCTCTCAGATCCAAGCAATTTAAATTCAATGAATGTGATTTGGCTTGCAGTTAGTTCCCTAGGAAGTAATGAAAGAGGTAATTAAAGACTGGACAACTATTTTAAGCAAAACATTATTCATTAAAGTAAAAGCATTTCAGTTGTACTGTTTTCAAACCATGAAAGTCAGGTCCACATCTTTCTGTGCATCACTACAGATGCCCAGTTCTAGAAGGGTGAATGAGAAATCTTACTGAAGGTTCCACCACAGCCTACCCATCCTAGACACCTGAGAAGGAGGCTTACACTGAAACATGTGGAAAGTGTGGGATTCTCCTGCATTCACTCCATCATCATTACTCTCTGCAAGCTGTAATCCTCCCAGTGTTGCTCTTCTAGTCTCTTGTACCAACCCCAAAGACCTTCCTTGAACTTTCATGTGGTGGAATAGTGGTAGAAAAGGATCCTGCAAAGAAAAAGCTGTTCCCTGAAGAAGGAGGATTCCCCTGAATGACATAGCTGTAGGCTGTTGGGAATCAACATCCAACCTGATCTATTCTATGACTCTATGACTTAGTGTTCTTGACATTGATAATAATTTTTGCTTTCTCAAAGGCAAACTGATAATCACATTCCATTGTCCATCCACGACTATCTTCAGGTGGCAGGTTTCCACCGTCACACCCCAGCATTGCTTTCCTGGTGACAAGATGTCTAAGGCATTTTGTTGTGGCATCGAGTCTGTACGGAATCAGTGTGATGGAACTGCCAATGTGTACAAGGAACGCTGGCACAATAAAAGTGTTGCAGGGAGGACTTGGTATCACATTGTTTGGTAGCCTCTGTGGAATGTTACTGTTGCAGGTCCTTATGGCTCAGCATTTGTGGTTGCGGTGGTCCTTTCTCTCTCCCTTCATTTGAGGGTGATTGCAAGAGTGACTGCGTCTGTGACAGGAGGGGTCTGTCCTCCACCACACTGTTAGTGTCACTGAGAGGCGTTAGGCATAATCAAGAAATCAATCAGTTTTTCAGCATTGTAGCTGTGAGACTGTTTCACCTCTGCAAATCAGCGCAACAGGGCAATGAAAACACAATTTCCTCTTACAGTTCCCCTGGTGCGTATTTTCCCTCAAGATTATCGGTCATTAAATGATCAACATTGCAAAACAATTAAGCCATCAGGAAAACTCTTAAACTTTCCCAATTATTTTGCCATCACTACTGACTGACTTTGTCACCAGGGTTTTATTAAGAACATTTCTACATGGGACAAACATCAGTAAGGAATATTTCAGGTGGAGTTGATCCTGTCTTAATGTAAAAAGGAGGACCAGATGACATCTTGGGATCTCTTCCAGAACAGTTTTTCTTCTGAAACTTCCTGAAAATGTGTTTTGTCTCATCACCAGTTATTTGCATTCACTTGGCAGGGTGGGAATGAACATAACCTTCTTCTTGCAATGAGGAAGCGGGTCTCTGTTGCATTCAGGTCAGGTCCATTTTAGCTTCTATGGATCAAAATGTTTAGACATCTGAAGAATATCAGACTTTGATATAATGCATGCTGCCGTGCTGCTTTTCAGATTTTTAATGAGAAACCTCCTGTTTGATATATTCTAGCCTCTAAAAGACTTATTGATGAATAAGCTTAAAGCATACACTAAAATATTCTTCAATGCAATTCTCATTCCACCCATTTCCATGATTTCTTCTTACCTCTTTCTTAGCATCTCAGTTGCAGTTCATCTTGGATAACTAAGACAGAAATACTTCTGCAGAAGAGTAAATGATAATTTCCTTGGTGTAAAATTATTTTTCTCTTCTTAAGTAAACGCAAGTGCAGCAGAAAGCCAGAGACCTTGTTATTTTCCTCATTGTTCTCTATGAAAAGATTAATGTTTTAATTTACTTTCATTAGCATGTATGTAAAGAGAAAAGAAAAATATTAAAGAGTGTACAAATTCTTCATAATTCTTCATAATGCATAATATGCATGTATAGAGTTTTTGTATTGCCATCTTGGACCTTCATTTGGAAAACCGGCATAATCTGGCCAAGTGTGAGCAAGCGGTATGGCCCCAGAATTGCACAAAACACTCATGTAAAGTAACATGTGATTTCCAGATTCATTAGAAAGTGTTTTTGTGGATGGAATCACTTGACATTATGAGAAACACTTAGCTTTTCACAGGGGAATTGGATAACAGGAAAGATTTCTCAAGCATAGCTTAATTGAGGGGTTTCTGTGTGTGCTCATAGGACTCTGCTGTCCATATGGAGATGCTGCAACTGTATAGAGATGTGGAGACTTATTTCCTCAGGTCTGAAGATGTAAGACATTAGCAAGCACAAGTGGGTGAATCCACTGCCTGGAGTTACACTCCGAGGGCAGGTTGGGTAGCTATGTTCTGGATATGTACAATTCCCTCTTCCCTGCAGGTACATCCACTTTTGAGGGCTCTGTCTTTTGCAGAGTGTCTCTCATGTTCAGTACCTACACATGTAAAGATCTGTGTGCATTGCCAGGCAGCACTCCAGGACAAGTAGGGACGGGGATAGATTAAGGAGCCACAAAGGGAGAAGAGTTTAGATCCCTGAGATCAATAGGTATCATAACCCATCAAGTGCACCAGGATCCATTTGACATACTCCTAAGTGATTTGCACAGGTGACTTTCACAACAGACTAGTTTACAGACCCACAGAAGAGGGAATGTTCCACCTCCTTCTATGGAACATACAGGATTTTGTCATGTACACCAGGTACCCACAGATACCTTTTTGGGCTATTGTTGTGTTAGGAGAGACTCAAGGGCTGAATGACTGAGATTAATAACTATTCTTTTGTTCTCTTCATGGCCACTGTACTGAATGATAACCCTGAACAAAACCTGCTAGAGATAAGGAGACAGCTTTTCTTTTCCAGCTTCCTCTTTGCCCTTCCCTTATAAGGCTGTTCTATAAGGTGATGGCATTTCTAAACCCAAAGCGTAGTGCTTTGCTTTTGTAGCAAGACATCCACTTGAGACAAGCAAATACATCTTTTATTTGTCTTGATGTTCAACTGAATTGCTGTGGAAGAAAACCACTTGCCTTGAACAACTTCATTTATGATCAGATACGTACTCAGCTTAGGAAGTTCATCGAGTGAGACAAACTTTACTGGGGGCACACTCTGTATGAGGGAGGTCTTGCACAGGGTGTGACAGAGTTGCTGGAATTTTATGAAGATGCAGCTACTGAGCCATCAGCATGCCAGATTAACTTACACTTGTTTATGTTCTCTTTCGTTCAGCCTAGTTAAATATCCCTGAACTGATTTTAATAAAATCCTTTCTCAAATTCTTTTTCCTTCCACATACTTAACTCATGATTGCAAAAGTCATTACCACTTTTGATTATGATCTTTAATTAGCAGGAAAATATATGTGTTGAATTATTTAGCTAGTGTTCACTTTCATCTTCATGTTTTGACAGCTTTTGCATTAATAAATCTTTTGTAGACCCCAAAATCCTGGGTAGCCTTGGACAGACTTGTTTTAAGGTTTTCTGTTAAACATTTTGCCTTCCAAGGACCTTAAAGCACGATGTGCTATACAGGATTTTTCACTCCCAGGTGTGTTTCCTGATCACTAGCTTGTTTCTTCTGCAATCTTCATAGCTTAATGAATCTTTCCTTCTCAGTGGAACAAGTTCAAAAGAAGAGGAGGGGGTAACATCTTGCCTGTCATGCAAGAGTGGTTGTATGGCTTAAGGCCAAATTAGGAACTTGTCTGCTGCATGGCCTTCTGGTTTGGTTCTGAAGCTGCTGCTTTGGTTTTCCATGGAGAACAACTTTGATGTAGCTTATTCTTTATGATGTTCTCAAAGAAGCCTTTACCTCCACCACAGAAATGCCTCAGGGCTTCAATACTTGATCTACCATCTACATTGTTGGTGAATGAATAAAATGGTTCAAAGTGTTCTTAGAATGAACATCTTGGTTGTTCTTATTACCAACATCTCAGCCTTTGGGCTATAGATGGCAGTTGTTAAGGGTGCCCTACATGTTGATTCAGCTTATGTAAACACAGATTGTATCCTGTAATGAGCTTTAGAGTAGAGGATACCTGGTTTCATGCACAAAAACCCCACATTAGTCTCAGTGAGGATTCCTGTCTGTGGAATCCACTGCCAGGTTGCAATGTAGTGAAAAGCTTCTTTGGCTGGGCACATTCTCTTTTTTCCAGACACACACCAGTCCCTGTGTGTCCAGCTCCAAGGCTGCAGCCTGAGCTAGTATGTAAGGAAGGATGAGTACTGCTACCAGTCACCTGAGGTCTCTGAAAGCCTCTGCACTGTTTGTGTTTATCCATCTTTTTGAGGGGTTGATAGGTTTTGTCTTATTATTGCTTTATTGTAATTTTCTATCCAGTTTGGTGAAATTGCAATTATGCCACCCATAATTCCAAGTGACGCGGGTAGGTACTTTTGAGTTCATCTAATTTATCAACTTTAGTAAGTAAATAAGCAACTAACAACTGTGGCAAGAGATGCTCCCCCAGTTTTTAAATAACAGGAACAGTAGAGTTCTCAGACAGAAACAATTGCCCCATGGTACCATTATACCCATACGATAAACCACACAAAATGCTTTTAAATGCTTGCTGTCATCACTGGTGGTGGGAAAATAATTTTGCATAATTCATTTGCTGCAGTATTTAATTTTCTTCCCTGCTTCTGAAAGGAGTGATTGTTAACAGAAAAATGGTTTTAATAAACTGTGGTATTAAATGTTTAGTTTCCATCAGGAATTTCTCAGTCCAAATCCAAGTAGAACCAATGCAGTGGAGGAGCAGAGTTTGCAATGGAATAGAACAATCTGTTCTAAGCAGGGTGGTGCTGACTAGTCATCTGGAAACTGGTGAACTTCAGTGGTTGCATGAGTTACGAGAAAGTATATTGCTGTTAATGATTTCTGATCCTGAACATGTTCTGAACAAACCCCAGAACTTAGATGACCTGGACTTTCTCATAGATTTTATTTAAAATATCATTAGCAGTGAGAAATGGGGATTTCCTCTGGAAAGTTTCGTTTTGACATTTTCTGATTAACCCTAAAACAAAAAAGTTTTTACTTAAAATAAGCTAAAGAAATACAGAAACTCTGCTTCGGAGTAGAAGCTTCCACTCAGGTTTTTATTACAATTCAACAACTTAACTTAAAATATTTGTTATGATTGGTCCTGACTGACCTGATATTGCAATGTCCTCAAATTAATGCAAATCACGAGCACTGCTAGGCAAAATACCACGGAGATAGAGGTTCTCAGAGTGCTGTGGTTCAGTTTAAAGAAATATTGCCCTTTCCTGTGCAATTCGAATAATACTTAATAATCCTAGAGCCATATCACTTCCTTAGGCTTCTTTGAATACGAGATGCTGCATCTCAAAGATGTATCTTCAGACTTGCATCATGGTAAATTAATCTTTTCAATTGCTTTTTCTTGCTTGTCAACTTTTTATGCTGGTCTTTTCAATAAATGAATTGCTTACGTGTCATCCTTCATTTATCTTTAAGTAGATGTTTAAACTGTGATATTCCTTCTTTTTTTAAGGGGCTTGCAAGTCTGGCAAGTCTCTGTGGGGGTAGAAAGGATTAAAATGCTGTTCCTGACAGCTGAAATGATTGATGGAAGGCTCTTAAGAGTGCACTTGTGTGTTCACAGTGTCAGTACGTTTACGGAGATGACTCTTAGCAAAGCATCACAAATGCAGAAACTACGAGCATCCCTACTGTCTTTATCAAATTTCTAGTGTGTTGCCTTCTATGAGCCTGCAAATAACAGCCACAAGTCTGGGAAGTGAAGGAAGGATCCGACCAGAGCACAGATTTCATGGAGAAGAGCAGTGCCTTCTTCTGAAGCAGCAAAAATAAGTGAGCATAACAAAGAACAATTCCCAAACCTGAACCTGTCTCCCGAGCAGCAGTGAAGTACTTCGGCTGATAAACAGAAGAGCATTAGGAAAGCAGTTAGCAAGCCATCAACCCCAAGCGGTGTGGGAACCAGAGGACCTTCAGCTAGAAGAGCTGAATCAAAGAGGTAAGAAGAGCTTTTGTTGTGTCTGCTTGGGCACTTTGACAATGTGCCTCTTATGATTCGTGTGTAAGAGGTCTGAGACGGAGAACTAGCATTCTTGAGCACAATTCTGAATAGCATTCCCTGACTAGCCATACACTAATCCAGAGTGGTTTGTCATCACCACCCAGTGTGTCCCCAGCCTGCAGGGAAAATGGGATCCTTACAGTGCTCTTTCCTTTTTCCCCTCTCTCTTCCCTGCACTTAACAACCTTGAAAAAGTCCCAGTGCTGCTGCTGGGGTCTGATGCTTTTCTCCATAGTCTTCCCAAGGGAGCCTTTTGCCTCTCCAGCAGGGAGGTGATCATTCTCCCATGATTGGGACACCTGGAGCTGAGGCAAGGGGATGGAGATTCCATCTGCAGAGACAACCCTACTCTCTGGCAGTCACCTTGTCCCTGGTCTGTTCTACTGGAGAGCACAGAAAGCCCCTCACTCTTCTGCTTGGGATGATATATTAGCCCTATTGCTGACTGTTGTGCCTGGTGCATTCCTGGGCTCGCAGGACCTTCCCACTGCTTGCAATACAATGCTCTTGGCTACTGTGTGCATGGAAGAGGAGCTTGGTAGGGGGAAAGTCAAGGTCAATGTTAAGTCAGTGGGATGCAGGGCAGGAAAAATGAGATTGGAGGACGGAGATAAGAAGGGATCTCCTGGGTCCTGGAGTATGGCACTTAGAAAGACAAAGAAAATACAGGTTGATTAATTAAAGAGGAAGTAATTAAAAACAGGTTAATGAAAGATTGATTGATAATTAATTACATAATCTATAACTGCTAGAATTAGATTAATTGTTTAAATAGAAATAACATCTGTTTATTAAAATGAAATAAATTTTAAGTCCAGCTGGTGAGTTTGCTGTCACTGATTATTTGTTTTTCTGCCTGCAAACCTTCCTATGTTTCAATCTAAATTAATTCATGTCCACCTGTAGCCATTTGTTCTTGTTCCTCTTTAGAGAGGAGAGTATGTTTAGCTTGACTAGGTGTTACAGCTCTGTCAGCTGTACTTTGTGAACTCAGATGCAGAGGTTTAGGAGGTTACTGTGCCCATCTGCCTGTCGCTTCCCTCTCGGGGTGCTTGTGTCAGCAGCCAGAATGAAGCCAGCATATCAGCACTGAGAAGGCTGTGCTGCCAATATGTTACCTGTTGTCAGGGTGTTGAGTGCTGCTTTATATCCCCTCAAACGGTTTTGTCAGTGACAAATTAACCCTGGACTCTTTAATTTGTGCATTCTATTTGAATGATAAAATGGAAAGCTTTTTTTCTACCCTGTGGGAGAGCTCAGCTGAGAGCTCCACAAGCTGACTTTATTAGCTCCTCGTGTGGCATGCACAAGTTGCCACTCCCGGTCGGTGGCAATACACAGAAGAACCAGGAGGTGGCTGCTGTGATTGCGACCAGTATCTTGGTAGGCATTTGTCATCTATGAATGACTGCTCTAAACCACTTTGCAGCAGTTGGCCTGACATCTTCCACGTAGCAAGATCTCATATTTTTCAGCAGGCATGTGGTGCTGTGAGCCTATCCACTGGCATTTGCAAGGTATTTTATGGTGACATTAATTATTGTAATAATTTCCTTCAGTAGCAGAAGTCTATGCTTTCCACTGACACAGTTGATCTAACAGCAGAACAAGTCATATCTGAACAGCTGGACTAACAACCACCCTCAGTTGTTGCTTAATAGGAGCCTGAGTAAGTCCACCCACTGCTGGTACATTTAGTCCTAAAGGAGGCAGGTGTATAATCTAGGAAATTTTCCAGTTCAGCCCTTAGAGACATGAATCATTAATGTTTAGTGCAAGGAACAATGTCCTTTTTATCCATGAGGGGAAAGAGAGAAAGACCACAAACACAGAAGAAAGGGCTAGGAATGTTTGCTCATTTGGGAGATTGCTCCCAAGCAGGAAGCAGCCAGTTTTTCTTTACGCCAAAGCTAGCTACTGGTTTTCACTATGAGAAATTACACAGTGGTCTCTCCCAATACTCTGAGGTATTTTTTCATGTGTTATCTGGAGCACTCATGCTGTCTGCAAGCCAGGGTCAGAGGCGTCAGGCTGTGAATCAGCTGCTGCAGGCAGCTCCAGGAAGTGTGCTGCTCTATAGTTTTGCTTGAGGGAAACAGGCTCATGAGCTCGCTTGGGTTCTGTGTGGCTCTGAGGAGCAGCAGCAACAATGGCCAGTCCTTGCTTGCCCGCTTTGTCCCCTGTCTGCCTGCCTTCCTTCTTGTCACACCCAGGCAGTGGGACAACCTCAGCTTTGCCTGTTTTTGAGGTTGCAGAAACACAGTACTCAGGGTAGGTGGAAATGCTTGGAAGTGGGGTCATCCTTACTATGCAGTGTGAAGCAGAAAGCAGTACACTGCACCAATTTCTTCTGGAGAAGACTTAGGGGAGATTTGATAAATAAGTACCTGAAGGCTGGCCAGGAGGGGGGGGACAGGCTCTTTTCACTTGCTCCCTGTGATAGGACAAGGAGCAATGGGTGTAAGTTGCAGCAGAGGAGGTTCTGCCTCAACACAAGGGGGAACTTCTTTACTGTGAGGGTCACGGAGCACTGGTCGTGGAGTCTCCTTCTCTGGGGACTTTCAAGGCCCGCCTGGATGCGTTCCTCTGTGATCTGTGTTAGCTAGTTTTGTCCTGCTCCGGCAGGGGGGTTGGACTCGATGATCTCTTGGGTCCCTTCCAACCCCTAACATCCTATGATCCTATGATCCTATGATAATTTCAGAAAAGAAGCAGCTTCTAGGAGAAAGCCCCAAAAATCATTCACACAGAGCCCTGTGTTTTCTCATAATGCTGACACAGTACTGAACTAAGTAAAAGCCTGAGAAAGAAAAAAGAAGCAAGCTCAAGCTACTTTGTTTTCATAGAATCATTAGGGATTGGAAGGGACCTCAAAAAGATCATCTAGTCCAATCCCCCCACCACAGCAGGGTCACCGAGACCAAGTCACACAGGAACATGTCCAGGTGGAATCTCTCCAGAGGAGATGACTCTGCAACTCCCCTGGGCAGCCTGTTTTAAAACTCTTCTGATTTTTTTGCTCATTGTCTTACTGGGCTTTTTCCAAAACTGTAGTATTTTGTTAAGGTAGAGTGGCTACAACTTCAATTAAGCTGGCAACCCCACGTTGTAGACAATGGGGACATGAGGAGAGTCCCAGAAAAGCCATGGCCAACTTTGTATTTGAGTGAGGACTTAGATGCAAAAGCCACTAGCTTTTGTAGTACTGGAACATCACTGGAATTGTGTGACACTGGGGAACCAGATTCTTTTGCCTGTGCAGAATGGAATTTGCCCTCTGTATGTAGCATCCCTGAGCTGTAAACTGACTTTGTATGTGGCCCAAACCCATTACTTCTTTACTTCAGTTCTCTCACTTGGTAATTTGTTCTTACTACAAAAAACTTCATTTAAGAAAAGAGACAGAAGGAAAAGGCCTTTTCAGTTTTGATTACTGTGATTTACTGGAGACATAGACTGTGGAGCTGCAGCCTGGTCCCTACGAGGTGTGTGTAATGCAGTTAGTCAGAGGGCAGCCTAAATGCAATCTCCTGAACTGTAAGCACTTCCACAACCACCAGCCATGCTGCAGCCTCACCTGGGAAAGTGGCACTTTTCCCAGGGTTTGCCAGCAATAACTAGAAACTTTTCTGCTTTTGCCCAGAGTTATTGAAACATGAGTTTCACTTGGTGTTAATCAAGAGCTGAGTCAGCTGTATATTTCCACGTGATTGCTGGCGTCTTAGCGATGTTAACTGAACATCTATTTTTTTGCTGGAGTGAAAATACTTGTCCCAGAAAAACGTTAAAAAAATAATCAAAATCTCTTGTTACATTTCCTCTCAGGAAAAATACTTGACTCTAGGGATGAGGAAGGGGTTGTCTTCAGCTCCTCTAGTTCAGCCAATGGTTTTGGAATATTCATTCAATGGCTGGTGACTGCTCTTTGTCAAACAACTGGAGAATATTAACTACAGCCCTAAGCCATTCTGGGGCCTGGCACAGGTTTGTTGGGTGCTATCCAAGGAGAACCAATGGCAGCTGATTGAATGCAGAGTCACATCACTACAAAAAAGTTATTTTAATTACTGCTACAAATAAACTTTATTCACCAAAAACATCACTGGGTTGAGGAAAGAGGAAAAGTTATCATTGGCTAGGTGCCCATGCAGCAAGAATTGGACTTTGTACTGTGATAGAAAGGACAAAGCTTTGGATGGAGCTCACAACCAAGAGGAACTATAAATATCAGCCAGGGAAGACCTAGGTCTGTTCAACTCCTTTTAGCTTAGAGGAAAGGAGACTGAGGGGTGACCTCATTAATGTTTATAAATATGTGATGGGTGGGTGTCAGGAGGATGGAGCCAGGTTCTGCTCAGTGTCATCTAATGATAGGACAAGGGGCAATGGGTGTGAGCTGGAAGATAGGAGGTTCCACATCAACATGAGAAGGAACTTCTTCACAGTGAGGGTGACAGAGCACTGGAAGTGGCTGCCCAGGGAGGTTGTTGAGTCTCCTTCTCTGGAGAGGTTTAAAACCTGCCTAGATATGTTCCTGTGTGGCTTGGTCTAGATGATTCTTTTGTGGCAGGGGGATGGTACTAGATGATCTTTTGAGGTCCCTTCCAGTCCCTGAGGTTCTGTGATTCAACTCCCCATGTGATTCAATTCCTCCACAGGTGCTGCAAATGAGGCAGCTTTTATTCAGTGCTTTGAAGTCCTTGGATCAAAGGTGTGCCGGTCCAAAGGGCAGATGAAGGATGAAATACACAGAAGCTTTTAAGAAATTCCACTTGTACTGACAGACAGTGGTGTACCAGGAGAAATGACCACTCTGCTCTTCTGTTGTTGAAGGCCCACTCCAACAATCTGAACTTCTAGGGAGTCAAGTTTCCTTAGCAAATACGCAAATTTGCATTAATCACAAAATTATACAGTAATCTTCCCCTTTAACTGGATTTGGTGCAGATGAAATCAAACCCATTTTATCAGAAATACTGTTCAGGACAATAGGTTATAGAATCATTTTGCATGAAATTCTTACTCCTTTTTGACTGGGAAACACTTTAATCTGTAGTTTCCTGACACTGTTTCTAAACACTTTGTCCCCAGCACAACACATGATTTCTGTGTGCCACGTTCCATTGGCAAACTAACAAGGACATGGATAAACTGCATTAACATATCATAAAAAATGCAAAAGCATTGAGCAGCTAATTGCAGCTCGAGCTTTTCCAAAAGGCTCAGTAGCTGAAATGGTTGAATAGCTGTAATTTCTAGGACTAGCTGACTGTCTAAATCACACCTAATTTTCTGGGATCTGTTGCTATCAGTACTGGGGAAATCAGAGTCTCATAAAATGAGCAATCCACTGTTGGCACTGATGTACAGGAGAGAATCTGATTCAGAGCAGACACTAATGTTTTATCTGGCAGCTGCTGTTCCTGAAGCCGTGTGCCTTAAGGTGTATCACGAGTGAGCACGTGCTTGGTCTCCTCTTGACATCAGAAACAGATTTGCTCAGTCTAGCCAAATCATTTACAAAGCTGCTCAACAGGCTGGTCGTGTATTTGCAAGGTGAGGCTGTTTGTGTGTCTGCTCTAGCTTTACTATTTATCAAGACACAGTGCAAGCCTAGAGCCACCTTCTCCTCACAGTTTCCATTTGGGGTACCTGTTCCATGGAAACTTTCTTTCACAGACAGGACTGCGAACATGGAGCCTGTATGTGGTACCTCAGATGTGCCTCAGACATGCTGAATGGGAGGGATCACTTCCACGCATGAGGAGGAAGATGCTGTGCAGGACCAGGTTGCAGATGATGGATTTTCCAGTGGGTGTTGTTTAACATCTTCATATGGACTGAGAAGATCAAATCCCACTACATTTCAGACTCAAATGCATGACTGAGTCTGTGCTTTAGTGAGTTACTGGCTTTAGCAGATCTGTGGTAGGAAATTTCCACAGCAAATATGAAGCACAGTGTATAATTTTAAACTTCTTTCCTTACTACTGTGATTTTTCTCCTTATTTATTATGTTATTAGAAGATAAAATAGTTAATTACTATGACTTAGTTGTTGGACAGTAATTTATTTATCTGAGGAACCTTGATCTTGGATTCCATGGACTTATCTGCAGAAATATATCCAGGAACCTGCTGTACTCCAGGAAGTCATAATGGCTGCAAAATCTCCTGGGTCCCACTGGAAGAAGTTTTTGAGAGAACTCAGAGGAAAACAGAAGTGTTTGCTTTCACTGTAAAATAACCTCACAGTAAAGGAGCTGTCACTCCTGAAGATATGGGAGGGTGACAGGGCCTTCACTAGAATTTCTTTAAGAGCTGTTTCAGGAAAAGGATGGGAGGTGAATAAGGCTGGCTCATTTTTGCATTATAAAAGTGCAAATGGGAGTGACATGCTCATGTCCCTGGGAGAAGGCATTTGGGAAAGCGGATCAGAGTGGCTGGGGGAGCTGGGATTTTGGCTTGGAGACGAGGAGGAGGCTGAGGGGAGACCTTAGCACTCTCTACAACTACCTGAAAGGAGATTGGCCTGAGGAGGGGAATAGCCAGCCTCTTCTCCCTGGTGGCATGTGACAGGACTAGAGGAAATGGATGCAAGCTGTGCCAGGGGAGGTTTAGGCTGTACATTAGGAAACATTTTTTTCACTGAAAGTGTTATCAAACTTCGGAATAGCCTGCCCAGAGCAGTGGTGGAGTCACCATCCCTGGCGCTTAGGGACATGGTTTAGCGGTGAGCCTGCAGTGTTGGGTTGAAGATTGGGTTAGATGATCTTGAAGGTCTCTTCCAGCCAAAGACATTCTGTGATCTCTGTTACGGGTTTGCTGCTGACTGGCGATGGAGTTGGAATGGGAGGGAGGGATGGAGGGAGGAAGACAGGATGTTACATCAAGTCTTTCTGCTTGAATGGAGGATGTGAAATAGCAGTGCTTGCATGTGTGCATGCTCATGCTGATAAAATCTGGGAGAAGTCTTTAACTGTTTGAAAGCTGTTCCCTGTTGCCCTCTTGTGTAGGACATTTCCATTTTGGCTGAGGTGGTTTTTGGATGTGTAGAGACACAGCTACAGGAACAGGTTCCCACCTTTCCTAGGCCCAGCAGCAGCAAGAGCTATAAACAACTGGGTTTTCTGGGACACTCTGTCTCTCCCCAGCAATGTGGCAGGATTAGATCCAAAGCTGTTTCTTGGCTCTACACAAGTGACAGCCCTCAAGGACTCTGCGGAGGATGAGCAGAGGCTGTCAAAGGAGTCTCTAGTGCCTCACCTTTTTGCTCTGTGAGCATTTTTTGTGGCATTTCCTCCATTACCTCAGAAGCTTTCAAGTCTTGAAAACAATTTTGTCATTTTTCTAACTTTAAGAAGCTGGGTTTTGATTGCCTTATTTTATGGCTTCCTTGTGGATCCTAAATGTTCTCACTGCAAAACACAGTGAAGTTAGTTCTTGAGCCTGTAAAGAAGTGTTACGGCGTATTTTTATATAAGCCAGATTAATGGTTTTAGAAGACGAAGCATTTGTCATAAGGCAGCGTTTTGGCAGCAAACTGAGCTTCAGTGAGCAGTTGTTTTCAATCTTGTCATGAGTCTTCAAAGCACTAACCTGAATTTTCTCCTGAATCTGGAGTTTTGCAAAATCATGACTCAATTTTGTAATGAAAAAAGAAAAAGCAAACCCACGTCCCAATCCATTTGGGATCCTTCTGATAGAGAGTAAAAAAGGATTTTGAGATTCCCTTCTCTTTTTCTGTCTGTGTCCTCCTAAATCACGTTTTTGCTTGGTGGAGCTGAATTAACCATGTAGAGAGATTTAGGTATTACAAATAAGCACCTTGAAATACAAAGTCAAACCGATGCTGTAAAAGCTAGAAGAGAAATCTTTATGTAGTGTTTCTGGGGGTCGTGCACTGGAGCTCCAAATAAATCAACTTCCAGTGCCAGCACTTGATAGCAATTACAACAGGATTTGGAAACAACACTTTATCCTGTGTAAGCTACAAGCAGAGAAATTGTTCCAATGATTAAAAATAGCCCAATGCATACTTGCATTTTTTTTATTACTGTCATTCTATTTCAGAGTATAATCCTAATAAACACTTTGAGAGGTTGCCTGAAGCCTGTCCCTTGGGAGCTCCCAAGGATGGCAATTTGCCGGCTCACACTGGAGAGCAGGGCTCGCAGAAGTTCCTTCCTTTAATGACACTAGTTCTGTGAATTGCAGCATGTGAATTAAGCTGGACCTTGAATACAGCCTTTCCTAAAAGTGACTTTTAGGTGGTGTGGCTAATTCAGACAGGTCAAGCTTGTTCCCTTTGTGTTCATCATTTTTTGTTTATCTCTAAACAAAGTCTAACTGTAGTCCATTACACTTCTCTTTGCAGTGCTCAGTATATCTGGTTTACAGCTTAAGGGAAGAAAAGACCTCAGTGCAGAAAGTCAGGAACAGGAAACAGTTGTGTTCTTGTGGGGGTCAATTCCAGGTGACATGGAGCTCTTGTTTGTTGGCAAAAAAAGAGGAGCATTAGACAGGTCAGGGGATCTGTCAAAGAAAATTTCTATTTCAGCACTCAGCTCTGGGACTGACTAGTGGTCACGTACACTAGAAAGGTGGAGTGTTTCGTGTGGAGCTTCCAGGTATTTGTTTTCATAATGCAACATCCTGAAAGATGAGCAGGCTAGAACAGAGTATGAGGAGAGCTGGCAAAAGGACAGTGTTCATGTTCTGGTTTCTGCCCCTTGTTCAGCATGTTTTGCCTGCCTGTGTCAAGTATCTGGAATGTTTTTGAGACCTTTGCTGGAGTGTTCCCTGGCATCTGGTGCAGGCACAGAGGTCCATGACACCACTGGTGGAAGATCCAGTGTTGTACTGAATTAGTTTTGGCCCTTTTCTGGCTGTAGGGAGCCCCTGCATTTGCAAACATGAATATTGTCACTTTGATGCAGAATGTTGTTAGCCTCAAATGTGTACAGGTGACTTTGGACTGTGAAAGCTCCTTCTGAGTGCCATGATGGAGCTCAGGATTGAGGCAAGGAAGATCTGGCAACCTCATTGTGGTCACCCTCAGGAGGAAGAACTGAAGATTTCTATTTCAGACTTTGAAAGATAGAGAGGGAAAAAAACATTGCCCCACTTTCACTGGTGGAAAGTCCTTAGTGAGCTGGGTTGTGGCAGGAAGTTGTTCCTGGAGAACACAAGGGACAGACAGTCTTTCTCATCCCAATGTCCAGGCCTCCCAGCAGCAAGAGCTGGAGTGTTTTTGTGCTCCCTGCATCGCTGTCAGTAGATGCCTGCTTCGCTCCCTCTCTACCATCACAGCATGGTTCTGGAGGGCTGGAGAACAGGAGCAGCCAGAGCAGCAGGCTCTGACTCTCCTCAAAAAGAATCCAGAAACAGATTGTAAACATGCAAACTGCAAGAAGCTTAAATATTCCAGGGTACCTTGCCCAGGGGAAATTTCTTGCTTTATTCTCTTTCAGCCAAATGTATTTTTATCAAAAAAATGCAGAGATTTCTGTCTCTTCTAAAATCCTTCCAAAATAAGCTGGGTGTTGGCAGGCATGTTTTAGGTGTGAAAGGGAGTGTCCGCCTTTTGCTTAACAGATGTGTGTTTCTTTGTCTGTAGGCTGAAAGCTGTGGGGGGTCTCACAGCTGTCTATTAACTCAGGCTTTCGAGAGCCGCTGTGGTTAAAGCCTCAACAACTTTGAGCGTGCTGGTCAAATGTGTTGATCCCCCTGCATCCAGCGTTGTTTTGCACGACTCGTCAAATGCAAAACCAGGATGTTGCAATAATTATGACTGTTATTCAGGGACTTGGTTAGAAATTAAAGGTCATCTTGAAATCTAAAAAAAAAACAGCCTCAAAAAAAAAAACAAATGAAAGAGAAGGTTGATGAAAGTATCTAGCACACGGAAGCTGACAAACCAAAACTGAACCTTAGTATTCTCCACAGACATTTGACACTGAGGTTATGATGTACGTGGTGACTTTACTGGATCTTACTGGCTGTTCCCAGCACTGAAAACAAATACAAATCACACTGGGAGCAAGTGACCGTCAAAGGCTCCACTCCTTTGAGTCTCTTTCTTGTTCTTTCTCTTTTAAACCCTGGCACTTGCTTACTGGAGTTTATTAATAGCAGCTGTGCCGCAGACTGGGGAGAGTGTTGCAGGAGGAAACCTATAGATTTTTTTTTTCTTTAGATAAAACATCATCTCTTTCTTGGTGTTATGTGTCTTGGAGCAACTTCAATGCGGTGCAGCAGGAGTGAAATGGAACAGATAATCTTTGAAAAATCACCTTGGATGACCCATTTAACTTTCAGGCTGTGTGGTACTCTTCTCCAGGGATGTCCAGCATCTCTCAAAGCTCTGTCGCCAGTTTATGGTAAATAAAATTGTCCAAACAGACGTTTGTGGTATTTACTAGGGAAGGCTGGTGTTCAATTAAAGAAGGAAAAATCAACCTTATTTGAATTTTGACATCAAATGTACTGAAGACACAGCAGAACCATCTCTTTTGTGTGTGTTATCTTGCCAGTCTCAAAGTAAGCCAAATAATACAATTACTTGCTGAGTCAACCTGACTGAAGAAGTGCAGAGCAGCTGCTGCACTACTGCAGGTGCATTTGTTGGGTGCCAGTACAGAGAACAAGGGCAGATGCTCTTCCCTCTGCACTGTGCAGTGCTGTGGTAAGAAAATTAAGCAAACCGAAAAGCTCTATGTCAAACCAGAGCTGCTATCGACTGATTCTATGACTTCAGAGCAGCACTGCTTTGTCTGGCCTTTGTAGCCAAGTGTCTTTTTTTCAGAGCACACAGGGAGAAGAGGTGCAGCACAAGTTTCCTCGGTTTGTGGGATCAGGGTGCAAGTGTTTGACATTTCTGAATACATGTTCAGAAATTTTCCTGTGCCACTATTTTTAGGACTTGCTTAAGCCTCTTCTCTTAGGCAGCATTAAAGCTAGGATAATATTGAGATGGTTAGAATGCCTCATCTTCTTGCTTTTAATATGCCAGGTTAAAGTCTCTGCAAAGTTCCTGTAAACTGTTAACTCCTTTTTTCCTAGCTAGAAAAGAAGTGTAGCTTTCTCTTTACAATATTCTGATGGATATTAAAATGAGGTAAAATGAAAATAGCTCCACACTGTAATTCAGTTTGACTTCTCTCCTGAGAATGGAATGGAGCAATGCAGGATTAAAGTTGATTTTATCACTGCTGCTTTCTCTAAGGAGGAGGACTCCAAGGAGTCATTGCAGATTTAAGAGAATGTTCTTTGTGTTGCAATCTGTGTGGAATTGGACTGCCTGAATTTAAGGTCTCTAGAGGTCCAACTCTTTCAAGACTGCATGGAGGACAGTGCTAGATAAGGATCAGGGTGATTCAATATGACAGCTGATTAGGCTGTAAGAAGAGGAACTAGCGTAACAACAACGATCATTTAAAGGCTGGCCCCAGAGCCCATCAGACACAATGAACTTCAGACCAGTCTCCATCCAGACTTCATTTCTCAAGATGACAATTGCAGATGAAAATATTATGCAAGTGCCTGCATTTCTCTCTTCCCCACCATACTTGCCTCTGCTCAAAAATGAAGACTAGAGTTTAGTGTGGCTTTGGCCATCATGATCCATCCCAAACTACATGTTTCTGCATATTTCTGTATTTTCAATACAACTTCCAGCCATGCTAGATATCTTCCAGATAGGTCCAGCCCTGATTTTGTGTGTGTTACCAAGGTCTGCATCCTGCATGAGGCAGGAATGAGCAGAGTGCACACCGTTAAGTAGGTTATACAGAGCTGGAATCTGACAGTAAGACTGATGGAGAAAGGAGGTCAAACATAGCATTTATTACCTCATTCACAGACTGATAAATCAATCTTGGTCTTTAACCTCAAATGTTTGGCTTTTGTGACCCACGGCCCCCATGACTCTATCATCATAATGAATAATTCAATCAATATTTTTAGACTCCTGCTATTATTGCCTATTTAGAGCTTCCTGCTTTATGGTTTGTGAGGTTTTCAGGAACTGCTGAGTGTTAGTTCTGTGTGGTTTTTGTAGGTCTTATAAAAGGCATGGGGAAGAAAGCAGGCGGCGTTTGTTGGTATTAAATAAAAATTCATTGAAACTAGAGTAATTGACAGTCTAGAAAGATCTAATTACAACAAGGGGTAAGAAAGATGAGACCAGAGAGTCCTTGGGTGTTAGAAGCAGCAGAAAGAAGAAGAGCAGCCATTCAAACGTGGATACAATGCGTGGCTCTGAGGCAGACCTGAAGAAATAAATGGATAGAACATTTATTGTTTGTAGAGTTTTAAGCAAAAATAAAGAACTGTCAGGAAGGTTGGGAGGCAAATGCAGACATGAGGGCAGGGTTTGTGATTTAGCTTTAGGGAATAAATGGACAAAATGAGATACTCTGGCTGTGGCTGAGGGAAAAACTGCAACAGTTAGAAGTGAAAGAGAGACAAGAAAGCAAGCAGTTCTGAAGCAAAGCATGACTGAAGTTCAACATGCCCTCCCCTAAAAACGTTGGTCTTCCTTACTTTGCAAGCTGTATTATGAAAACAGAGTAGTTGAGGGAAGGTAATCTTTTTAGTAGTCTGTGGAGCAGGTGAGGAGCACTAGTCAGAGCACACCTTGAGTACTGTGTTTGATTTTGGTCCCCGCTATACAAAAAAGATGTGGACAGGCTAGAAAAGGTCCAGAGAAGGGCCACAAGGATGATCAAAGGACTAGAAGACCTGTCATATGAGGAAATGCTGAGAAAGCTGGGTTTGTTCACCCTTCAGAAGAGCAGGCTTAGAGGCGACCTCATTAGCGTGTACCAGTACATTAAGGGTGGCTACCAAGAAGATTGAGACTCCCTTTTCACAAGAAGTCACATAGAAAAGACAAGGAGTGATGGATATAAGTTGCTCCTGGGGAGGTTCTGATTGGGCTCCAGAGGAAAATTTTTCACTGTGAGAATGATTAGATGTTGGAGTAGTCTTCCAAGGAAAGTGGTGGATTCCTCAACTTCCAACAATTTTGTGGCTTAGTTTGACAAAGTGCTGGGCCATCTCATTTAAACTATATTTCTTTAATTCAAGGGGTTGGACCAGATGATCCTCGAGGTCCCTTCCAACCTGGTGCACTGTCATACTATGAAAAAGTGGTCAGTAGGTAGTGAGGCTGAAGATGACAAACCTACTCCTCAAATGAATATCTCTATACAGTTTCATTTGTTTGAGATCACCCAGAGATGTCAGCCTTCTTGTGTGATTTAGTGTACAGGGTTCTGGGGTCTTACATGAGGTTCTTTGGTTTCCATCAGTGAGTTAAAGCAACAGATTAATCTGAAGATGATGGAATCAGACATCTTTAAGATCAGTATAATTAGTTCTGCAGGCCCAGCCTATTTGTTTCCTCAGCACAGATAAGAGGTGATCAGTCTAATCCCAACCTCACCTTGCCTTCACAAGGAGGCATGAAAAAGCTTTTCAAAAGTTGTCCTCTTGAAGTGTTAAAGATCACACTAGATAGAACAGACCAGGTTCTTAAGTTTTAGACACAAAGCTGCTGGGTTGTTTGAGTCAGAGCATGACACAGTTTTCAGACCTAGACAGGCATGTCTCCAGAGACTTTTGCAGTAACTAAGTGGCTGTGGAATGAATGTGGATGTCTTCTCTTGAATTCACTGTCAAAAGCTAAGAAATCAAAGAAAGGAATAAATTGGCTGCTTTCTCATGGAGATGCCACCAGGGAAGTCCAGCTGCATCTGTACTAGTCAACGTCTTCCTAAATGATCTGGAAAAGAAGCTGAAGTTCAACGCTAATGAATGAGAGTTAAAACTTATGGAAAAAAGCAAAGTCAGCGCTACGATGGCGAGACTGACTCAAAACAAAATTGAACACCCAGTGAAGTAACAGTCTAAATACAACCGTCAGACATGACCATATGTATCTTCCAGAATATCTCAAACTCTCCAGAGGAAGCTGAAACAATATATGAGGGGAAAGGTGTCCCTAAGGATGTCCTTCCTGCTTCCTCTCCAGGTTTTTGCTGTCAAGCCCACCTGCTGGATGCTCACTGGAGTGACTCGGTCTGATGAGGTGTAGTGCTGTTACTGCCCTGATCTCCTCCAGCAGGGGGTGGTTGGGCTTAGATGACCTTTTGAGGTCCCTTCCAGCCTGTAACATTCTGCGATTCTTGTTCCTCCTCTACACAACTGCCCCAAAGCAATGGAGTTAAAGCACCTTACATCAGGGAAAAAGAAGGGAAAACTCTTCTTAGCCTTTTTACTCTGGGACATGCAGGTGCTGTGACAGGCAGCCTTAGTTAGGAAACATCAAAAGTATAATTGTATTAGCAGAACCACTTTCTAAGGAGTGTGAAAATGGAGATGATGCATCATTTACAAGTGAATGGAGATTCAACACTGGTAACTGCTGGACTGCATAATGTGGCCACAAAATGCTTCCACAAGAATGAGTCCAGGAAATGACTGCACAGCTGTAACACAAATATGGAGAAGATTAGTAGAGATTTTCAATACATCTTTAGGTTCTCCGTTCTTTAAAATACCTTTTCTGCTCAATGCAGCCTGATTGCATACAGTAGCATGAAGGCAAGAAGCAACTACAGCAAAGCCTTGCAGAAAAATTGCTGGCATATTTGGATGTGCTGACAATGTAGCTCCAGCATGTGGAGAAGTTGCAATATCAACATCATAGGAAGAAAGACAGGATCATGGTTCTGCAACCTTAACCAGATGTAATTTGAAGAAAATGCTTCTCCCTGCCCCGAGTATTTATTACAATCATTTTTGCATTCAGTCTAATAATCTCCTGGTTGTATCAGAATTTGATTAGTAGAAGGAAACACTCTGTGGAGAGGGGACATCCCGTGGGACAGGGTACTGGCAGGTGAGGGAGCTCAGGACAGCTGGCAAACATTCAAAGACTGCTTTCTTGAAGCACAAGAAATGAGTATCCCAACAAGGAATAAGTCGAGGAAGGGGGCCAAAAGACCCCTGTGGTTAACCAGGGAACTACTAGGCAAACTGAAGAGGAAGAAGCAAGCCTATAAGTCATGGAAGGAGGGGGTGGCCACTTGGGGTGATTACAAGGCTCTGGTGAGGGAATGTAGGGATGCAACTAGAAAAGCCAAGGCCTCCTTGGAATTAAACCTTGCAAGAGAGGTCAAAGGCAACAAAAAAAGCTTCTTCAAATATATGGCAAGTAAAAGTAAAAATAGAAGCAGCGTAGGCCCCCTGCAGAATGAGGTGGGTACCCTGGAGACAGAGGATGCAGAGAAGGCAGAGATACTTAACACTTTCTTTGCCTCTGTCTATACTGCTAAGGGTTGTGTTGACATTAGACCCCAGACTACAGAGGAGGTTGAGGCAACAGGTGAGCCTGCCTTGGTTGATGAGGATTGGGTTAGGGATAAGTTGATCAAACTGGATGTGCACAAATCCATGGGCCCAGATGGGATGCACCCGCGTGTGCTGAGGGAGATGGCGGAAGTCATTGCTAGGCCGCTCTCCATCATCTTTGCTAGGTCCTGGGAAACGGGAGAGGTGCCTAGGGACTGGAAAATAGCAAATGTTACCCCAATCTTTAAAAAGGGAAAGAAGGAAGACCCAGGTAACTATAGACCGGTCAGCCTCACCTCCATCCCAGGAAAGGTGATGGAACAATTTGTACTAGAGGCTGTTTCCGGGCACATCAAGGACAGGAGGGTCATTAGGGACAGTCAGCATGGCTTCACAAAGGGAAAGTCATGCTTGACCAACCTGATAGCCTTTTATGAGGGTGTAACCAGGTGGATGGATGAGGGCAGAGCCGTGGATGTCATCTATCTTGACTTAAGAAAGGCATTTGACACGGTCTCTCACAGCATCCTTGCAGACAAACTGAGGCAGTGTGGCCTAGATTTTCGGGTAGTGAGGTGGATTGTAAACTGGCTACAGGGTAGAAGTCAGAGAGTGGTGGTCAATGGGACAGAGTCTAGTTGGAGGCCTGTATCTAGTGGAGTGCCCCAGGGATCGGTGCTGGGACCGGTCCTGTTCAATCTATTCATTGATGACTTGGATGAGGGATTGGCATGCACTGTCAGCAAGTTTGCTGATGACACAAAGCTGGGTGGTGTCGCCGACACCCCCGCAGACTGTGCTGCCATTCAGCGAGATCTGGACAGGCTGGAGAACTGGGCAGAGAAAAATCTAATGAGCTATAACAAGAGTAAGTGCAGAGTCTTGCATCTGGGCAAGAACAACCCCAGGTACCAGTATAGGCTGGGGACTGACCTGTTGGAGTGTAGTGTAGGGGAAAGGGACTTGGGGGTCCTGGTGGACAACAAGATGACTATGAGCCAGCAATGTGCTCTTGTGGCCAAGAGGGCCAACAGCATCCTGGGGTGGATTAGAAGAGGGGTGGTTAGCAGATCAAGAGAGGTTCTTCTCCCCCTCTACTCTGCCCTGGTGAGACCACACCTGGAGTATTGTGTCCAGTTCTGGGCTCCTCAGTTCAAGAGGGATGTGGAGCTGCTGGAGAGAGTTCAGCGTAGGGCAACAAAGATGATAAGAGAGGTGGAACACCTCCCTTATGAGGAGAGGTTGAGGGAGCTGGGTCTCTTTAGCTTGGAGAAGAGGAGACTGAGGGGTGACCTCATTAATGTCTACAAATATTTGAGGGGTGGGTGTCAGGAGGATGGCACTGGGCTGTTCTCGGTGTCATGTAGTGATAGGACAAGGGGCAATGGTTGTAAGCTGGAACATAGGAGGTTCCACATCAACCTGAGAAGGAACTTCTTCACAGTGAGGGTGACGGAGCACTGGAACAGGCTGCCCAGGGGGGTTGTGGAGTCTCCTTCTCTGGAGATGTTCAAGACCCGACTGGACAGGTTCCTGTGTGACTTGGTTTAGGTGATCCTGCTGTTTCAGGCGGATTGGACTAGATGATCTTTCGAGGTCCCTTCCAATCTGTAATGATTCTATGATTCTATGTGATGGCTGGTGCTGTGTTTCTCTTGCCTTCAAGGAGAGGGTTGAAGAAATAGTGAATGTCCTCGGATGCTATTTCCAGATGTCTGGGACAAAGGGCACTGGGAATGGGTGTGGTGGTTAGAGCTGCCTTTATCCATGTAAACCCTACAACCCAGCTTTGGTAGTACAATCTAGAATCATTTGGTCGTGTCCCCAGTTGATGTTAATTAAAACTAAATAGAGGATTTACCCTGGCTATGCAGATTTACCTTGGTGGAAGATTCAGCTGCATGGCTTTTGCTCGGCTTTGGGATTGTGACATGTTAGATTTATTGGCTCATTTGCTACAGTAAATGAGAGTCTCTGGACTGAGCCAGTTGATAGCAGAGTGGTGAATGGACTATCTGAAGAGCAGGACAGGAATAGAGAACATTTGTTCTGAAAGACAGAACCTGGTCCTCATTCCTGTCCTAGTCCATCATGACTACTTTCCATATCCAGTGAAGATGATCTGCTTTGGGAATTGAAACAAGCAAACACATTTTTTTTTCCTTAAATGAAAAGTGTTGTAATGAAAAGGATTTGACAGGCCAGAGAATGTACTACAGAGCTTTGTTGCCGTGAAAGAGCTTCACTCTTTCTAGAAAGAAAAGGGATTTGCTGGTGCTAATTGCCATGCTAAGAACTGAAGTGTAAGCAAAGCAATGTGCACAGGCTTGCACAGGGCATGATGCAGTTTGGGTCTGCAGTTAACTGCTGCCTTGTATCGAGATGTCCAAAGACTAGATGGGAATCACAAGGGTTTGAGGAACTTGTGCCAGAGCACGTAGGCTCCTGGAATTACAACATTTGAAAAATAATCATACTTATGAGCATAGTGATAAATAAGTAAATAAAGACAGATGAGACATGATGACTTTGTGTGTGACAACAACTTCGTATTTGGTTTAGCTGAGGTGAAGTTGATCCTCCCATTGACATCTCTCATAGTGCTGTGTTTGTAGTGGTAGCTGGAGGGGTGTTGGTAATACAACCAATGTTTTGGCTGCCGCTGAGCAGTGCTTGAACAGCATCAAGGCTGTAGGGTTTTTCTTTCCTAACATTCTCCCTACCAAAAAGGGTTGAGGGATGGGCTGGGCCAGCTAACCCAGACTGACCAAAGGGATATTCCAAGCTGTATGATGAGAGATCAGATATAAGAGCAAAGGGAAAGAAGTGAGCGAGGAGGCGTATGTTGATGGTGTTTTGTCCTCTGGAGCAACTCCTCTGCATGTTGAGGCCATGCTTCCTAGAACAGCAACTAAACACCTTCTGCTGATGGGAGGTAGAGAATAAATCTGTATTATTTGCCTTTACTTCTGTGTGTGGCTTCTACTTTTCTGCTTTATTAAACTATTATTTTCTTTACCTGCTAGTCTCTCGTTACATATTTCTCTCTGGGGGGGAGATAGAGAAGCTTAGGTGGGCACCTGGCCTCCAGCCAGGTGAAAATAATGAACAAATGGGATGCTGGTGAATGTGATGATCACAGCTAGCAAATGAGAGAAGTATTTTTACTGATTCATTTTCCGACTTATAATTTAAATTTTTTCTTGTAATATCACTAAGGGGACACTTCAGTGAGGAGGAAATGTGCCCAATTTACCAAAAACCAGAGAGTAAATTTCACAGGCAACTTTAAAACATCTGCAGATATGTAGCTGAGAATGAATGAGGTCAGTGGACTGATTTTTTCTGAAATATGTTGCCTAATGTTAATAGGATGTTGTTTTAATCTTGTCATAACTGGTAATAATATTTGTTACAAATAATAGAGCAATTTTATAACAGGCTGTTTCTAGTTTGCTGAGGATTTGAACTTGCAGACAAGTCTCATAGACTAAGAACAACATCTGATGCAGCCACAGGGTGACAAGTGTCCAAAGCAAACCAGACGCAAGAGAGACACCTATGGAGAAACACCTTCTACTCACCGTCTGCCCAAACTTGCACTCCTGTCCCGCTTTGACTGCTGAACTGCAGCAGTCACGTGGCAGCTTTTCTCCAGACAGCATCTTTTATTGCACAGAATTATGCCCTAAGGGTGTTGTAATGCATTAACATCACTCCACTGTGCGTGTGGCCTTGCCATTGACCTGGTCATTCTTGTATCACCCAGGGAGAAGTGTTTTCTGCAGACCCAAGGGAAGATAGTATCTGACGTGAATATCCTTTTAAGTATAAAGCAGCTGGTACCTTAAAATGATTTATACAGTGTCCTGGCATTTACAGTTGCTAGTATGAACTGCTCTGGGGTAGACAATACAGTCCTTTGTCAAAACTGGCTTTAAGTGTCAAAGAGAAACGTGTGAGAACATATCGTCCTTAGTCCGCCCCAGAAGGTACAGAAGGACAGCTTGTTCACTACGCTGGATGTTAGAGGTGGGATTTGTTTCTGGATTATCAGCTTGTAATTAAGGGAGATACTAATGCTGAGAAGGAATTTGGAGCTCCATCCATAATCCATTATCAACTTTAAGGGACAAAAGTGCACTAAACAGAAAAGATGTTAATGTGCAAATGACTTTGCTGGTGTGGAAAGGGGTGAACTAAGTTTGTGCAACAACACAAATCCATGGGAGCTGGAGACCTGATGTGTCACTGACTGCAGGGAGGCAAAACTCTTGGGACAACAGCGCATTCTTAAGGCTTTATTCCACTGTGAATTATTTCTGCTCTTTCTAGAGGTGGCTAGAGGAAAACATCTTTGTTCAGTACATGTGCTCACAGCATTCTTCATGTTCCCTGGAATAACAGAGTGCCTGTTTGCTGCTCTGAGCCCCCCTGGGTCAAGTACTATATGGGAATCTTTGCACTTCAGTGTTTACACAGAGATTAAAGAACCCTAAATATAATTTAAAATTATTTACCCATGGTAGGGGCAGATCAGGTTTGTGACCATGTAAAGAACCTTAAGGCTCACAAGTCCATGGGACCTAATGAGATATATCCATGAATGGATTGAGAGCAGTCCAGAGGAGGACGACTTGAGGGTGTTTGGTAGGGGAGAAGTTCAACATGATCCATTAGCGTGTGAGTGCAGCCCACAAGGCCAACCATATCCTGGGCTGTATGAAAAGAAGTGCCGCCTTGACCTAAGGTGGGTGATTCTCCCTCTGTACTCTGCTCCTGTGAGACTGCACCTGGAGTACTGTGGCAGTTCTGCAGTCCCCAATACAAGAAAGACATGGAACTGCTGGAGCATAGAATCATAGAATCATAACGGATCGGAAGGGACCTCGAAAGATCATCTAGTCCAATCCGCCTGCAACAGCAGGATCACCTAGACCAAGTCACACAGGTACCCGTCCAGTCTGGTCTTGAACATCTCCAGTGAGGGAGACTCCACAACCCCCCTGGGCAGCCTGTTCCAGTGCTCTGTCATCCTCACTGTGAAGAAGTTCCTTCTCAGGTTGATGTAGAACCTCCTATGTTCCAGCTTACAACCATTGCCCCTTGTCCTATCACTACATGACACCGAGAACAGCCCAGTGCCATCCTCCTGACACCCGCCCCTCAAATATTTGTAGACACTAATGAGGTCCCCCCTCAGTCTCCTCTTCTCCAAGCTAAAGAGACCCAGCTCCCTCAGCCTCTCCTCATAAGGGAGGTGTTCCACCTCTCTTATCCTCTTTGTTGCCCTACGCTGAACTCTCTCCAGAAGCTCCACATCCCTCTTGTACTGAGGAGCCCAGAACTGGACACAATACTCCAGGTGTGGTCTCACCAGGGCAGAGCAGAGGGGGAGAAGAACCTCTCTTGATCTGCTAACCACCCCTCTTCTAATCCACCCCAGGATGCTGTTGGCCTTCTTGGCCACAAGAGCACATTGCTGGCTCATAGTCATCTTGTTGTCCACCAGGACCCCCAAGTCCCTTTCCCCTACACTACACTCCAACAGGTCAGTCCCCAGCCTATACTGGTACCTGGGGTTGTTCTTGCCCAGATGCAAGACTCTGCACTTACTCTTGTTATAGCTCATTAGATTTTTCTCTGCCCAGCTCTCCAGCCTGTCCAGATCTCGCTGAATGGCAGCACAGTCTGCGGGGGTGTCGGCGACACCACCCAGCTTTGTGTCATCAGCAAACTTGCTGACAGTGCATGCCAATCCCTCATCCAAGTCATCAATGAATAGATTGAACAGGACCGGTCCCAGCACCGATCCCTGGGGCACTCCACTAGATACAGGCCTCCAACTAGACTCTGTCCCATTGACCACCACTCTCTGACTTCTACCCTGTAGCCAGTTTACAATCCACCTCACTACCCGAAAATCTAGGCCACACTGCCTCAGTTTGTCTGCAAGGATGCTGTGAGAGACCGTGTCAAATGCCTTTCTTAAGTCAAGATAGATGACATCCACGGCTCTGCCCTCATCCATCCACCTGGTTACACCCTCATAAAAGGCTATGAGGTTGGTCAAGCATGACTTCCCTTTTGTGAAGCCATGCTGACTGTCCCTAATGACCCTCCTGTCCTTGATGTGCCCGGAAACAGCCTCTAGTACAAATTGTTCCATCATCTTTCCTGGGATGGAGGTGAGGCTGACCGGTCTATAGTTACCTGGGTCTTCCTTCTTTCCCTTTTTAAAATGCATGTCCACGGGAGGGCCACAAGGATGATCAGATGACTGGAGCACCTCTCCTGCGAGGACAGGCTGAGGCAACTGGGGCTGTTCAGCCTGGAGAAGAGGAGATTTCAAGGGTACCTTATAGCAGCCTACCAGTACCTGAACGTGGACTATGTGAAAGCTGGAGAGGGAGTTTTTTCAAGAAACTCTAGCAATAGGTCAAGGGGAAACGGTTTCAAGCTAAAACAGGGTGGAATTAGATTAGCTTTTAGGAAGAAATTCCTCACTATGAGGGTGGTGAGACACTGGAACAGCTTGCCCAGGGAGGCTGTGAATGCCCATCCCTGGAAGTGTTCAAGACCACGCTGGACGGGGCTTTGGGCAATCTGGTTTAGTGAGACACGTCCCTGGCCCATGGCAAGAAGGTTGGAACTAGACAATATCTGAGTTGCCTTCCAAACGAAGTCATTCTGTGATTTCCTTGCAGCTTCAAACAACGTTCAGAGAATTAGTCTCCTGTTGACTCCAGATCAGGGCCAGTGTTTGTTGCTTGTTTGTTATTTTTCCAGTGTGGATGTTCAGTGCACTCTTCTGAACTATCCACCTGTGGCTTGGCTTCCTGTAACCAGGGACATCAGTCTAAATGACCCAGGCAGCTCTCTGGAGCCTGTGAGGCGAAGCAATCTCACTAATCACCACTACCACTTTCACTAGCTCCTTATTTACTGACCAGACACTAATGTACTGCTATTTAATAGCAATTAGCCAGGCACGAGGAAGACCCCAAGAAGGCTCGGTGGCAGACTGGGTGGGAGAAAGCATAACTCAGTGGTTGTTGATAATTAGGTGACTCTCAGCCAAACATGGGAAAAATAACTGGGACAGGTCAGGTAGCCACACTTCCCTGACATTAAGGAAGCCTGATCAATTGACGAGAAGGATGGCTTGTTTGCTGATTGCAATTACTTGAATAAATGCCGAGCAGGGTGACTTTCCTGACAACAGGCACACTACACTGCAGAGCCCATCCATCTCAGAGTCAGTTAATTAACTTTGCTGCCTGCTCCTTCACTTAAAGGTGGAAATGGGATAGCAAGTATTGTCCTGTCTTTACAACACTTTACCTTCATTTATCTCGTCACCACTTTGGCGGTGCTTCAGTTGACGCTGTCTGTCTGGTTGGTTGCAGTATCATCTCTTGGGAACTGACGTTAAATATTCCTTGATGTGGTGGTGTGGGGGTAAAACACCTTGTTTGCCTTCACTGTAGTCCCAGAAACTGAAATGACTTTCTCATGTTTCCCCTCAGAGCGTGTGGAACAGAAACACCATTGGCTCATGTTAGTGTTTGCCGAAAACTTGTGCATGAGTTTGTCTTCGGGATGTTGGGGCAAGCAGGTGTTGCGGACACATTTTTCAACTTAGACTGAAGAGGTGCCCAGATTGTTCAAAATATTAAAAAAGAAATAAATGGTTTGGATGACCAGAAAATTGAGTAAATTGTTTTTCCTGTGAAAATTGCTTCTCCCCCTTCATGTTTTCGGTTCCTTCTCTTGCTCTATGCATTTGCAAAGCCGTTGTACTTTTTGAAACATTATAACCTCTAAATTTCACCATCAGTCCATTTTTCAAAGCTAGTCCAAATTTCTGAAATTAGAAATTGTGCAATGAAATCGTAATTCTCTTTCAGTTATGCATCCTCCTCTTTTCTACTAGTTGGGGAAAGCAACAAGGAAAGCTAAAAGGCAACGTACTAAAATTCCAGGTCACAACCAGGGCTGTATTAAAAGTAATAACTTTTAATGGAAATAAAAGAATTGTTAACTAATTTCTAAAAGCCAACCCTATCTTTCTGTAATTTTCACTAAATCCAACCATTTAGGAGAAGAATAAAAACCCAGGAGGCAGAAGCCCAGGCCTGTCTCATGCCTGTTAACATGTCCTCTTGCTAGCAGGGTTCCTGCTTAATATTATAGAATCTCCTCTTCTGTCTGACTGGACAATGTCTTGAGCGATGTGCTGTGGCTGACTTTGCCCTAAACAGCAAATTTGGTGAGCAATTGCAGAGCAAAGGCAACGTTTACCTCAGAGGAGCAGAGGTATGGGCAGTCAAGCCTCACTACCAAGCTCTTACCATGCTCCACACTCTCTCAACCCATGTCCTCCAGGAGTGTAATGACCTAAAGTGTCATTACTTCTAAATGTCTTTCCTAAGCAAGGAGCAAGGGGCACTGTGTGAAAGAGCAGAGAGCTGGATCTGAATTTCTGAAAGACCAGACCATTAGGGCTCCCTCCTCCCAGCTCTTCCTGGTTGCTTTGTGTGGACTGCTGTCATTCTGTCAGGATGGAGCATAACTCCCAGACTCTGCTTGTTGCCAAGCCTCTGTTGCCCTGAAAGGCTCTTTGTCCCCAGCAGTGCTGAAGACAAATCACTACACTACAAGTGCATCAAACACGTGAACAGCTCCAACAAGAAGCAGAGGAATAATTTCTTTGGTGTGCCCTCTTATGCTTCATGGAATTAATTTTCTGGCTGTCCAAGAACAGCCAGACACATAGACGTGACCTCAAGTCTGGAATCAAGTCAAAAGGTCCTCCCCACTTCTTTACTACAGTGTTACAAAGAAAACCTCCTTAAGCAGAGATATCCTGCCACGCTGACTTCCACTATGTGCAGTGCAGGCTAAGCATTAGCATTACCTCAGCAACAACAGCTAAATGTAGCTGTGCCAAGATTTGGCAGGTTAATGTGCTCTGGACTTGTCTAAAGTGCTTAACAGCTTGATGTGGCAATAGCAGGAAATACAATTTTAATCAAATTTAAGCAGTATTCTCTCTCCAGGTATAAGAGCTGTGTGAATGCAACAATATGCGATGTCTCACGCTCATTTTTTCACGCAGGTTGAATGCAAATTACACATTTAACACGCTGATATGATAACAAGCTGAGGCAGGTTGCAAATTTACCAGTGAAGTGCTTAAGAAGTGAACGTTTGGTCTTAATGAGCCTGCAAAGTGGGAGAAACAGGTCAGCAGAAATCTACTTTTCTACAGGGCATCTTGAGACAAGCTCTCCACTCTTGGCCACACGTGTACAAAGCAATTACAGCAAATAAGCCATAATAATAGAGATAGATGTTAATGTGTCTTTTGAGAGATGAGACAAATGTCTGGCTTCCACTGGCTCAGCGCTGCATCGCAACCTACACGTTAAGAATGCTTTGCACAGAAGAAATGGAACGGGAGCAGCTGATGGCTATCACAAAAGAGATATCTCGCCTTGAGAGCTTTGCTGCTCTGTTGGAAAACATTTGGGTGTTTACCAGTGACAGATGGTAGGCCTTTTCATCCCTGCCTGTGTGCCCTGGGTGGAGACACACACACAGTTACTGTCACTGTCGTCTTTGTCATTTTGAAACATTCTTACAGCTCTGAGGGTCTCTGCGTGTTTAATTATTTGTGCTGAGACTTTATGAGGCAGGTGCTTGAAAGTGTTGTGGGAGGGAAGATAAAGCAAATAAATTTCAGTCAATCCCAGTCACACTTAGCGCCAGCAAAGGCACAGTCTGTGATCACTTAGCTGTTCCTAAGCAGCTCGAGTCTTGTATTCCACATTAGCACCTGGATGGAAGACACACATGGTGTTAACCAACTGATGATAGGCAGAGGCCAAATGACTGACTACATCAACATGGGCCCATGCAGAGTGTAGTTCCCTCCTCACTGGATGCCAGTGGAAGGGTACAATGTGTGTCGGATACCAAAAGGTTCATTTTGATCTCAATTGTCCTCACAAGCAGTATGCTTTTCTCTGTTGCTCAGACAAAAAATTACACAAGATTTTGCACTGATGGAGCTCCAGAGATGTACATCCCACTGAGAGCATTCTAGCTGCAGGCCTCCCAGGGTCTACACCCACACCAGTCTCAGTCCCTTATTCCTGGCCAGGGGCTTCAGCCTGCTAGCTGAAAACTCCTTTGAACATTTCTTCATCAATGTTTTAAAGGAGAGAGAGCAAAATGAGTGTAAAAAAGACAACCCATGGAAAAAAGACCCAAATTTTATTATTCTGTGGCACTATCATTCCTTCATGTGGCAAGTGCCCCCTGTCCCTATGCAAGATGTGTGTTGCAACCATTTTCTTCTGAAAGCAAGTCAATACACCAAGAGAATTATTTCACTGTGATTGTTCCATATGGATGCTTCATGCCAAGATGCACATCACAACCCTCTCTGCAGAAACCTGGGATAAAATAGTTCCAGCTTTTATCAGCAGAGGCTAGAACCTTAGTTTACAATTATCAAACAACATTTCTTTTAGACCTGTGGTATTTGCCTCCCCATTTCTCGTTTGTCTTCTTCTGCCCTAGAGGAATCAGTTCTTATTTGTTGTTATCTGGATAGTCTCCAAACATCAACGGTAAGCTTGATTAATTATCAAGGAGATCATCACAATTCTTAGTAAGTTGTGTGCTAATTACATGTACCCTGTGAGCATTTTCCTCTCATTTATCTTGTGAGTGCTCATTTTGCCGATTAATAATGAACATGACAACTCCAAACGAAACTAGTATTGTGGACTGTCAAGCAAAGGCATGGGGGGATTGGGCTCTTAATTAAAACTGCTATTTGCTTGGCATTACAAATGCTACTACCCTTCTTGCTTCCAGAAAGGCTGTTTATTAAAAACGTATTATTCCCAAGAGACAGATAAAAGACACGAAGGGCTCTCTGGTAACACCAAAAGAATCACTTAGTATTGAAAGCTAATTCATACCCACACTGAATTAAGGAGTCTATGAAAAATATCAGTCTGTTAGACCTGAAGAGGGGTACTTTCTTATCCAAATAAGATTTTCTCTTCACTCTGAGCCAAAAGAACTCAAGCCTGTGGTTTCCTTTTCCCAATAAGGCTTTGCCTAGATTCTCTCACTGAAATGGTCTGTAAGCCTCACAAATAACTTTTGTAGACAAGAAGTACAATAATGTTGGCTGTCACTGGTCAAATTAATCGTTTTGATTACTGCTGGTTTAGTGGGCTACATGTGAATCTGCAGCTTGGAAGTAAAAAATTGTCTACTTATGTTTTCAGAGCATCTCATTCCTTCTCACAATCTAAAAACCAATACTTGTGGTTTTAAAGACAAAAGATGTGGGCAGAAATAAGTGCTTTGATATGCCTGGATTTTAAGCTACAAGCCAGCACAGCAGCAGCAAATGCTTCAAGGAAAATTAGTCCTTTCTGCTGGTTGTGTACAGTTTGTTTTGTGATGGATTTCTTTTGGGCAGATGTAGGTGTGTCAGGACAAACTTCATTTGCGATCATGAGAAGATAGAGTTTGGAGTTGAATGTAGTAGGCACAGAGTAACAAGCAAGATCACAACCCTGGATTTTAGAAGGGCTAACTCTGATCTCAAGAAACTGCTGGAAGATGTACCATGGGCTAGGACCCTTGAAGGTATGGGGGCTCAGGAGTGCTGGTTAGTTTTCAAGCATCCCTTCCACCAAGCTCAGCAGTGATGCATCCCTAAAAGCTAGAAATCAGGTAAAGAGAGCAGGACACCTGCATGGCTGAGCAGGGAGCTTCTAAAAAAAAAAATCAGGTAGAAGTAGTTAGTTTACAGTATGTGCAAGAAGGGATGAGCATTTAAGAGCAATACAAGACTGTTGTGAGATGATGCAGGGATAAGACAAGGAAAACTAAGGCCTCCTTTTAATTAAACCTTGCAAGGGAGGTCAAGGATAGTGAGAAATGATTTTTCAAATACATTGGAGATAAAAGGAAAACGAGAGGAAATGTGAGCCCACTGCTGAACGAAGCGTGTGCCTTGCTTATGATTCCATGTCAGAAAGTGTCCTGCTTCTCTCCATTCTATTCAAAATACTATTACTTCTAAATGTCTTCCTACGCTGCTTTTCAGATCATCTGCTTCCTTCCTTATAGTTCCTTATGAATGTGTTACTTTCAGTAGGATTTCTGTTGTTCCTCTAAAAAGCCCCAAATTAAATTACTATAGATCTCTGTCTGTGTGTTGTGTCCTGCGAGTCCCTCCTTCCCCCCAGCCCCATTAATCTTAGGGCTGAAATATATGAGAAGTCAATTCCCACAAGAAACAAACTCTCTTACTGACAAGCCTGGTATTTCAGAGATAACAAGAATGAAGATGACCTGTTTGGAATGGCTCTAAAAAGCCCTCTTCATACCCCAAAAGAAATAATTACAACCCCTTCAATTTCTTATTCATTAGTTCATGACTTCACGGCACAGGCGCCATGCTCCACTGCTCAGCCTGACTGAGCAGTAAAACACACTGCTCATGTGTTTTACATTACAATAGAATAAAGCTGTAATTACAAATCATTTAAAAGTCAAAGAGATTGTGTGCTGAAACACCAGTCACGTCACAGTGACTTTATTTTGACTAGTCAAAACACATTATGGTAATAATAACCCGGCTGGTCGTGAAGTACATTAGTACATTAACAGCAAACCCCATGTATCTTCTGTTATAAGGTAGATCATTCCTGTGTCTTACCACCCTAGATACAACCAAAGGTTCTGGTTGTTGGGGCCACTACCTTTCCAGGCATAGATTCATCTTTAACTAATAGACGTGCAATTGCTAAAATGAAAGGCTTTCCACAGAACACAACGTTCTGATTCGTTGTGCTGGCTGTGCATCCATCAGTGGAGCGAAACCAAACAGGCCTTTCTCTACTAAATCTGCCACTTCTACAAGTGGCTGACTGGCTTCTAGACCTGTCCTTGCCACAGTGCCTTCCTGCTTTCCACTCTTGTTCTGCCAAGCAGAATGCAACCAGTTAACCTTGTTGCCAAATGCCTTTCTTCTCCCGTTGGTACTAGTCTAAATCAGAGTCAGCAGCCAGTTTGCTGACAACCATACTTAAACCAGAATAATTTTTCTTATCTGATATGTTTGTTTTTATGATCTTGATGACATATTTATACAATGCAGTTTTTCTGAGGGAGAGGTTGTTTTACGTTTGTTCATGGAACAGCTGTGCTTTGTCCTTTAAAAAGACAGCGCAGTCCCTATGCCTGGCTATTTTTAAACTGCATAGTTCTCACTGGTATTCTAAAAATGAGTTTCTAGTGTTCATATGTAGTATACATAGAGCCATCATTTGACCAAATATGGTAGCATAAAGGGGTCCTTATCAGGTCCTTGGCTTCTTGTATAGAGTACACAACAAAGCCATAAACAGACCCTGTACTTCCTGTTTGCAAAACACCACGAGCAGAAATTGATGCTTTTGCGCAAATAGTCTCCAGACTGAGGATACACTCAGACTTCTTCCAGACAGTCATCAAACAGTAATGATTTTTACTTCCGTGAAAGCCTCTGGTAACTAGAACCCTTGTACAGCAAGGATGCAGAATATCTTGAAGGAAAAAAAAAAGTTGGCATGTGAAAAAAAAATCCTGTCCAGAACAATACCAAAGAAAGATCTTTCTTTTAAATACATATATGAAAATGTCTTTTTGTCAAGTTTTCAAACCAGATGGTTTTGTCTAAATACAGGACTGAATGATGTAGGCCATCTGATTCCTAAGGGTTTTAAGGTTCTTCTCTTGCTCTGATCCTGGTTTCAAGGAGCCAGACTGCTCAGACCCAAAGCAATCCCCATAAAAGGCAGACCTGGATTTTGGCTGTCTGGGCTCTCTCAAGAAAATAGTAACCACTTGGCTAAGAGAAATCACTGTGGGTCATCTCACATTCAGATAGCTGGACTACATTGGCTTTGGCAAAATATTTTCGTTTGGATTAACTGGACTTATTTTCTTTTTGACAGAACAGCAGGACAGAAAAGGATTTCAGGGGGCATCTAGATCTAAGAAAGAAATATTTTTAGAATAAGGGTGGTGAAACACTAACAAGTTATCCAAACAGGTTGTAGAATCCCTGTCTTTGAGAACATTCAATGTCATGTTGGATGAGGCTCTGTGTGATCATATCTAAAGATACCCCTGCTCACTACAGTGGGGTAGATTAGGTGGTCCCTTAGAGGTCCCTTCCAATCCAAACCGTTCTACGATTCTATGTCAGATCCTTATGAAATCTGTATCTGTCACAGTTTTAAAGAATGCCTCTAGCAGTAGAATTCAGAGGGTGCATTCTCATATTTGGAACATCGGAGGTTCCATATAAATATCAGAAGGAACTTCTTCCCAGTGACGGAGCACTGGAACAAGCTGCCTGGGGGGTTGTGGAGTCTTCTTCTCTGGAGACGTTTAAAACCCACCTGGATATGTTCCAGTGCGACTTGCTCTACATGATCCTGCTGTGGTGGGGGAATTGGACTAGATGATCTTTTGAGGTCTTTCCCACTCCCTAATGATTCTATGATTCTACAGATTCGTGTCTCACAAACCTTGTTGGACTTCTTAATTATTTTCAGAAATGGGTGAGCTGGTAGTAGAAGCCTCTCTTTCCCAAATCCAGTAGGAATTTTATATCTTTGAGACAACGGAACTTATTCAAAATCTGTAGACTACATCATTCCAGAGTTCCTACGGAAAGACGGTCAGACTGTGCACACAAACACACAAAGCACACCACCACAGTGAAATGCTTTCAGTCGCAAAGCCGACAGTACAGGCAATGGTGTTTACCAATACAGGCACCTCTAATGTTTGGCTTAAAAATTGTGCATCTAAATTAACGTGGTCCATCCCCATGCTGTTATTCTGTAGTTAGGTGGAAGCACAAAGTTAAACACATTGCACATAACAATTACAGTCAAACAAGCAGGACTTTTCCTCACTTAAGTCTTTAAAGATTAACTCTAAAGACCTCGTTGTAGCTGTTCTGTTTTGAAGTCAGTCAGGGTTTACTTATATGATGAATTTGATATTTAAGTCCTTGTTTTGAAAACCTCTCCAGAAATATTTCTGTACAACAGACTGAGGATGTTAATGGGGTATTTTTAGTGTACTGTCTGAGCGCATCGCAAGCCTGCTTGTACTCCTCCAGAACAGAATGAGTCATTACCCACGGAATAGATATGCTAAAATTTCACTTGCCTTTCTGCTCATCAATTCCACACAGCAAAACGGAGTTTCCTGAGATACGTTCTTTGCTGAAGTTCATTCTTGACTGAGACTGTATTTCTATATGTAATAGTTTTTCACCCCTATACCTAGCAGGCACGTTTCTGATGGGTTATTAATAATAACGCTGTCAGCACAGGCATTGATACAGTCCACTTCTATAATAAACATGCAACAAAGATTTCAAGAAAGAGTTGTTCACCCAGAAGACTTTGAAGTCTTGATTGTACATCACATGTCTTGCACAAATTGTAGAGATTTTCTTGAGCTTCCCTTTTGCTGTCTTCCCTGTTTAGGTGGGTCCCTCCAGTAATGCCTGCTCAAGTCACTAACAGATCTCTAGTTAAGATTTTTCCCTCAGTATTTGCTCAGCGTCTACAAAATCAGAGTCCAGACATGACAGTCATGCCTTACTGTGTAATACAAGTAATAAGCACATCTTTGTTGTAGCTTTCTGCAAACAGCGGGCATGGATGATATTTCCTTCAATACTCAGTGTTGCACCCAGACTAACACAGCTCTGAGACTTTTGTCGTCTTGTGTTGAAAAGGATTCTGCTTGTATCGTGGAATTACACACTGAGAGGGACCTCAAGAGGTTATCTAGTCCACACGCCTGCTAAAGCAGAGCTGCCTAAAACACTTTGCACAGGACTGCATCCAGGTGGGTTTTGAGTATCTCCAGAGAAGGAGATCCTACAATCTCCCTCAGCAGCCTGTTGCAGTGCTTTGTCACTCACACAGTGAAAAAAGCTGTTCCTTATATCTAAAGGAAACCTCCTGTGTTCCGTCTTGTGCCTGTTGCTACTTGTCCTGCTACTGCAAACTGAAAACTCTTTGTCTCCATAATCCTTACAACTAGTCTTCAGATGTTTATAGAGATGGATAAGGTCTCCTCCACTCCAGGCTAAACAGTCATAGCTCTCTCAACATTTCCTCATAAGAGAGATGCTTCAGGCCCCAAATATTTTGTTGTCCATTGGAAATGGCATCACAACGCGGAATGGTATGACAACGTGAAAAGCGACATTAAGGCACAGCCTCCCACAGAACAGAAGAGACTGTATTCCACGGTTTCTTCTCAGCATGTGTGTCTTTTAACATTTCAAGGCTTTCTGCGTCAGCAGTTTCCATAAGGGAAAATATTTCCATAAATGCAGATGAACTCACAATCATAAGAGTGGACTTTGAACTTCATGATTGGATGGGTGGCCTAATATTAAAAAGGCAGCTCATGAGAGAAAACTCCTATAGTGGGAACTCTGTGGTGTTTATTAAAGCTTAAGTACATGTTTTTCTTAATTCACAGCAGCTCTCACACACAACGTATTCTGTTGACGCACAAAATTCCTTATATTTTTACACAGTTCAGGAAGGAGGGGTTTAGATTTCAAGTAATTGGAAACAACCATGGTCCTTATTGCTCTTGCTTATATTATCGCGTCAACCCTGTTGTGATTACGTATGTTCTGTAAGGAAAAGCATTGTAACAAGGCGTACACAGACTGCATTATTCAGCTGCGGTACAGAAAATCACCTGTTAGGGAAGTCAGGAAGAGATTGCCAAAGTGTTGGCTTATCCAGACAATCAGCTGGTCGAACGGGAAAATCCACGATAAAAGCATGGGGGAAAGGTCAGTTCAGAAGCTACTGACAGTGATCTGTTATGATTAATAACTCTTGCAGATGCACAAATTTTAAAGGCCAGAAAGAACACTTAGAATCATAGAATCATCATGGCTGGAAAGGACCTCCAGGGTCATCGAGTTCAACCTTTTCTCCTAGTGTCTAACCGCTACACCATATCCCTAAGCGCTGCGTCCACTCGTTCCTTAAACACCTCCAGGGATGGTGACACCACCACCTCCCTGGGCAATGTATTCCAGTATCTAATCACCCTCTCAGTAAAGAATTTCCTTCTAACATCCAATCTAAACCTCCCCTGACGCAACTTGAGGCCATTTTCCCTTGTCCGGTTATCACTAATTGGAGAGAAGAGAATTGGAGACTTCAGTCACAGTGCCTGTTTGCAATAGGAATGTCCTGTAGTATCTCCTTCAAACTTTTGTTTAAAGAGTTTTCTGAAAAGATATTCTATATGCGAGGATGTAAAGGATCAGATCATTTTCTATTTGACCTTTATTGGTGATCTGAAAATAAACTTCTTTTCAATGTTCACAAGTGTCCTAAAAGCTGGATGAGGTGGGTGCCCTGAAGACAGAGGATACAGAGAAAGCAGAGATATTGAACACCTTTGCCTCTGTCTATACTTCAGGGAGCTGTCCTGATATCAAGCCCCAGACTGCTGAGGCCCCAGAGGTAATTGAGACAAGAGAGGAGTTTGTCCTTGTTGATGAGGACTGGGTTAGGGGTAAGCTGAGCACTGGAACAGACTGCCCAGGGGGGTTATGGAGTCTCTTTTCTGGAGAGGTTTAAAACCTGCCTGGATATGTTCCTGTGCAACCTGGTCTAGGTGATTGTGCTGTGGCAGGGGGATTGTACTAGATGATCTTTCGAGGTCTCTTCCAATCCCTGATGTTCTGTGATTTTGTGAAAAGCAGAGCTCATGCAGGAAAACATACTTTTTATGAGGTTTTTGATACTCATTTTTTATTCTGGGTTTTGAGACCTTTGCAGACGAAAGACAAGAATGCAAAGGGTCTTTGTGGTCATGAGATCTAGTATGTGTTTCTTTTCATTACTGACTGTGATGCACGCAAAGAAAGCTAGTGAGTTTTGTGAGATGATGGAAGGAAAGTCAAGATGTAGGAGGGTCTTCCCTGCTGTGGTTACAATATCACTTTCCTGAGGCAAGAGAGAAAATAAATACTTGGGGCAAATAAATTTACCTTCATCTTTCTTCAGTGATGCACTTACTGTTACACTTAATTTGACAGTCTTCTAGTTCCTGCTTCTGATTGAAGGTTTAGCTGGGACAGCATCATAGTTCTTTGACAGTTCAAAATGTAGACCATCTCAGAGACAAGAAGAAAATATTTTGCATTTGATTAAACAGCTTTTGGAGAGATGATGGAGATCTGATAGGTACGAAAAAATTGCAAATGCTGATGGAAGTATACACCAAGTTTCTAAGCTCCACTTTGAATTCAGCTTCTGGCCTAGCAGCATTTGGCATCATTGCTGAGCAGCACAAATCTGAGAGAAGGAAAGGAATGTGAATGAGCCTGTTAGCCCAGATCTCATAGATCTTATGCTTTTGGGACTTCAGAAATTGACAGCATATGTTGGTGAAAAGCCTGAGAGATCAGCCAGTACAATAAGTTACTATTAGGAAGCAGCTTGCTTATCTGGCTTCAATTTGCTGCCACTAGGTTGCCTGTATAAGTGTATGTGGCTACACGTGAGCATAAGAATTTTTCACTGCCTTACACATTTCCAATCAGATGACATCCTTCACCCCTTGAACAACATGCAGCACTTTCTGAGCTATGGAGTGGCTATTTCTCCTTTTGGAGGCAGAGCAGCAGGAAAGGCATTCTGAACTCATCCATTTAGTTTGTGAAATTACTCAGTTTTCTTGCCAGCTCAAAGTTGGTTGGCAGGCATGTATCAGCTTCTAGATTCTCCCAAACACAACCTTATGCAGCTCATCAGAGTAGGCTATTAAATAAGACAAGTCAACATGTAAATGAGGATGGATAGGCTGGGGATGCTTGTTGAGTTTGTGTTGCCAGCACTAACAGCATAACCCACATAAGGATCACAACGGGGAACAATGTCTCAGAGGTCACAGCACAGGATGCAGTGGAGTATATGTGAAATACACCCTGTACAGGTGACTTCTGCTTTATAATATGCCTGTGCCACATTCAGATGACCACCTCAGTGCCCTGTAGCTATGACCTTCATAACAAAGTCTTCGTCTGGCCAAGTACCACGAAACGCTTAGAGATCCAAGACCTGGAGTTTTGGAGGTAGAAGAGGTTGGATGTGGTCCTAGAGAGCCTAACAATGTCAGCTTCCAAAGTACTTGCTACATTATTTCATCCAACCAACAGAGATTTAAATTTGGCAGCATTTCCCATGCCAGCAGAGACCTGTAGCCATGCGGTACAAGCATTTGGCTTGATAATTACAGCTTGGCCACCTCCATCTCATATTAGTCCTAGCTCCCCTATACAGCAGCCAGGGAATTTGTTACATTTCCTGAGGGAAATTCTAATGTAATCAAAACACAACTTGTAATGATTTCTTGCAAATTTCTTATGGTTCTTGGAATATTATCAGTCTACGTAAGCCATAGTCTTTTAAATAATCAGCCTAACGTGGCAAAATACATGTTTCAAAATGTTTCTAAAAGGTTAATGCTTTTCTAAGGCTTTTTAATTATACAATTCAGTAAGTCAATAGGCTTCCTATAACTAAAGGCATCTGCTGTGATGCCCTGAGAGACATCTATGAAAACATAATATCTGCGAGACGTGGATTATAGATACAAGTGAAAGCTATCTATTTAAAGAGAGTGCCATCTTTACTCTTCAGCTACTCCACTGAAGATCACAGAACAGCTGGTTATCTGGTGCAGAAGGGAGACAAAGGCTACTCAAATGTCCATGGGCTTGCTATAGGGACAGCACTAGTGTGGGGAAAGAGTAAAAGATTTTTTTCTATTTTAAGAGGCTGGAATACACACAACATGCGTCATCCGATCCGGAACGTGCCCATGATGGCAATGTTAAAACAGTGATGCCACCTATCCTCTCAAGAAATTATGTCAGATTACATCCAGTGTCCATCCTAGCTCTGTGCTCCTGCAAATGCAAGATTACTGCTCATAATCAACTCATTTTCTTGACCAAGGATCATTTTGGATCCTACTACAGAGGACAAATGCTGTCTCTGTTTAGGCAAAAGCAAAACTCCTAGAACTGAAGCTCAGCTTGCAATGTTGAATTCAATCCCAAAACTATTGCAAAAGGTGCAACTGGCATTCACAATTTGTGGCCACCTCTTGCAACACAACTTTGGCTGGACATAAGGGAGCCTTGATTTATCTACTAACAGAAGAAGTCAGGGCATACCAAGACAGCTACAAATACTAAAGTATATGGAAGTGTTTTGTGGGGCAGAAAAAGGAAGTACATACTGCTATCAAAATGCCCATGAAATTTTCCTCCCTTAGGAGACTCTATTATGTTAGGAACAAAAGTTCACATTTTTAAACTGGTTCAAGATTTGCTTTGTACTTTGTGACTATGTAGGTTTTTCTTAAAGAAAAAGAATATTGGGAGCTTGTCTGTTGTTTGGTTTTTTTTGCTGTTGTTTGTAGCAGTATTTTGGCATTTAAACAAATGCTGCTGTCATGGGCAGATCTTTTAGTTGGTGAAACAGACAATATAACCATGGAAATACTGCCAGTTCTTTGGAACAAAAATAAGGAAAAACATTGCTAATTCATCATTCATTCAACTCCTATCTTCAGGAAAAAAGATCCAGGGAACCACAGACTGGTCATCAACATCGCCTTGATCTCTGGGAAGGCATTGTAAGAAAATAATCAGGGGAAACTTTTTTCAAACACATTAACTGCAAGTAGACTATTGGGAAAGGCCAGCACAGACTTGCAAAGGGTTGCCTTCCCCTGCTGCAGGGTGCATAGTTGCTGGTGGAGGTTAACCTACAATACAGACAAAGGGTCTTGTGGAGAGAAACTAGAGTGAGTGAGCTCTGCTTTCTCAGTATGCGTCACAGGAAAAGTGCATGATGCCTAGGAAGTACACGTGAGTTTAGGTGTGGATACTGAGTACCAGATCTGAGTTCCAATAGAAGGGAGGAAGAACAATGATGTGGATGCAGAAGCACATTATGTTCATGACTCCTGAGTAAGTTCCAGTGTGAGTGGAAATAGCAGCAGAGTGTTGGAATACAAAGAATGGAAACTAAGGATTGCTTTGGTGTGAATCATGTGTTTTGAAGTGTGACAGGGTTAAGGAGATCATTCAAGGTCCACACATGTAAAACACAGAGGTGTTTTACAGACAAAAATCAAGGGCAAGCTATTGCTATCCAGAAAGCAGAGAAGTCAGGGCAATGAAACATAGAGGGTGAGAGATGGACAAATAGAGCAGAGGCAGCGGATTAAAAGGAAACAGGAATATACAGAGAAGACATGGTGAAGAAGGAAGTATAGAACTACAGACAGAAGAATGAATTGTGGTTCATTTTGACACCGGAAGAAATTGTACGTGTGGGATCATGAATTTGTTGTCAAGGAGGAACCAGAAAGCATATCCTCAGTTTCAGAGATCAGATGAGCTGTTTGATGGGAACAAAAGATATCACAAAGTAGAAAACTACATTTGTTCACGCTGAGACGATTGACTGCTGGACTTGCTGGAATGGTTCAAGGTTGTCTGTGATAAACTGTGGTCCCAAGGAAATCGTCCTGGATGTTTTCCTGGTCCTTCGAGACTAGGAAGATTAGCATGGGGTTCTAGACTTTATATTCAGAAAATTTAAGAGTGGTGGGAGATATTAATGGATATTTATAAACATTAATGAAGTCACCCCTCAGTCTCCTCCAAGTTAAAGAGACCCAGTTCCCTCAGCCTCTCCTCATAAGGGAGGTGCTCCACTTCCTTCATCATCCTCATTGCTCTATGCTGGACTCCCTCCACTATCTCCACATCCCTCTTGAACTGAGTGGCAATCCTATGGAGAAATTGAATGAGTTAAGACAAATTGATTTGAGATTTTTATTGCAAAAAGCCTTGATGGCAAAATAGAAGGAACTAGATTGATTAGTATAGGAAGTGAAAATAGCTAGAAAGTGTTAAAACAGAGCAAGTGTGGAAAAACTGTTGTGACTTGAATGGAGCTAGGCACTAAAAAACACTCTCTGTTCAAAGGGGGTAGAAACAAATATGAAAGGAACTGAGAAGCTGAAGAAAAAGTAGGAATTTTCAAATCATGAGAAGAAAGTGTAGGCTGAAAAAGACCCTCAGAGGTTGTTAGTCCAACCTTCTGCTCAAAGCAGAGCTAACTTCAAAGTGACATCAGGTGGTTCAGGATTTTTTTCAGCTGAATTAAAAAAAAAAATCAAGGATAGATTTCACAACCTTTAAGAAACTCTGCTAGAGTTGCATATATGGACTTTCAGAGACACTCAAGGTCAGTTTACACTTGAAAGCTCTTTGATATTTTTGACAGATAAATATTATAAGGATATCTCGTTCCAAATTATAAGCTTCCCCATTGGAACTCAGAGCAAATATTACCAGTACTATTGAAGGTTACATCAATTTCTTAACCAAATAGCAAAGAAATCAGTCAAGAGCACCAGTATTTTAGACTTGGTTTAAACAGGTTGTTGCACATAACAACACATGCATAAGACAGGGTTAAACTAGCCTTGGACAGTGGGATCAAAGACTGAAGATTAAACAGAAAACAAACAGAAAAAAGCTACAGTAGGCGGATTGTGGTGGAAAGGCTCTTCAGTTTGTAAAGCGATGCTGCTGAACTCTGCGTAAGGCTGTCTCTCAAAAGCCCAGATTCAGTGAGACAGGGACCCACATGAGACCTTGCATTCTAAGATGCGTAGAATGAAAAAGCCAGGCTTATCCTTTCCACTATCCATTTGATGCGTGTAAATAGCTTTTATTTTGGTACAGCATCCTTATTAAATGTTTTGTTAGCTGGCGTTGCTGACAGGCTACAAAATTTATTTGTCTGGAGGGAGAATATGTCATAAATCATATTCTATGGAAGCTGGCATCTCACTACAGTTTTTCCAAAGTAACTCTGAAGATGACTTTTTTGCCTTGTGAATGGATGATGGGACATATTGCTCATGTGAAATAATCAAAGAAGATGTTGTTTGCCGTCGTGAAGAAACTGTGTGTCAGATGGAATGAGAGATTGGGAGTAAAACCCAAAAGATGATGGCAAAGCATGTGGCAGAAAAGCGTGAACAGATGTTCTTACGGTTGAGAAAGAACATGTATAGGTCTTCACTCACTGTTTATTATTGGGAACTATTAACCTATGCTTCATTAAACAGTAAGCCTGCTGCAACTGATATGAAAAATGATATGAGGTGTGAGTACACTTGAAGAACATCAGCCTTTTTCTAAAAGACAAAATAAAGGAGTTTGAGGACCCTTGGAGTTGGTAACCAGTTCCTCCAAAATGGAGACCTAATAGCCTTATTTGTACTTGTCTCTTTGTGATACAGGAACAGAACAGTGATCATCTACAACTTGTTATGGCAAAACAAGGGAAACTCACAACCAAAACACTAGAGGTGCCTCCAGTTAACAAAATAAGCCTTTCTCCATGCCCAAGATGTTAACTACAGGGCTTTGTCATTAATATTAATAGGTGGCTGCAATCAACCCTGGGCACGGGGAAGCTGCTGAACGCTCACCTAAAAGAGACAGGTGGCTAAAGGTGCAGGGAGAAGCAACTCGGAATTTTAGTTGACAAAAGTAACTTCATAGAATTTGATGCTGAAATGTTGGCTGAATATGGGATTGAATCAGAGACAAAAGTCAACTTCTTTCTGTTTGGTTGTTCTGCTGTTATCACAAAAAGCAGGAATTTGTGCTTTCATTGACAAGATGGATGACTGCAGTGATATTTGCTTCAAGACTAATTTCTTCTTCTGACCCAAATTTGACTACAGCTTTGGCTGTAAAGATATAACAGTATTTTTCTGTTATATTCCTGCTATAAAGCCTATAAAACATCTGTGTATCTGGGAAGAAAAATATGACATCTCTTTTATTGTTGAGATTTTCTGATATGATTCAGTACTATAGAACAGTTTGTCTTAAACATCCTTATTTTATTAAAAAAGAGGGTTTTTTCCCTCGTCAGAGAATATGGAACTCTTTAAGGCAGAATAAAGAGTTGTGCAGCAGAACCAAAAGGGCATTTTAAAGTAGGCAAGCTGAGAGCTAGAAAAGGGATTAAAAGAAAATTTCCCTTCATTTAAATGGTTTACTTTAACTCAGAGTAGCTCATGTTCAACATGAAGCATGAAAGGAAGAGCTTTTTGCACAAAGGCAATGAACTACAGAAAGGACCTTCCGTTCTGACATTGTCAAACTTTCTTTTTAGGGCTGATAAGAAAAATGATAAAAAAAAAAAAATCACAATGTAAAGTCACGGTAACATCTGGGATGCGATACAGGAAACAAAAGTGGCACAACACAGAAGCAGCAGAGGACATGTGATGATGCTTTGTTTAATCCTGGAGCACTTCTAGCTCTTGCCTTGACTTCATGAACCTTTAAGAGGCTGTCAAAACCAAAGCAAATTCTGTTGATTGCGCAGAATTATATGGAACCTTGTTCCAAACACATGCAGTCTAAGAAAGTCATTAAGATACAGCCTGGAGGACTTTCCTCTCTAGGCAGCACTGAAGATATGCCCATTATCATTAACTGCCATTAAAAAGACTTGATATTAATGACTTACTTTTCACACTTAATTTCCTTTTCAGAATCATAAATTATCTATGATTTTGAGTTCTACACTTGCCTCATTTTGTTTTGAGTATTCTGTCCTCTCCATTCTTTGTAGAAAAAGAGTTTGCAGACACTAAGGATAGAACTCACTCAAGGGTTTCCTGGCCTCATAATAGGCTCCATTTTTTTAGGTCTCCTTCCAAGGAGGAGGGAGTGGAAATGTTTCCAGGAATTTAATAGGAATAACTTTACACTTTTATATTGATGTCAGACCAGACACAGAACAGGAATGTCTGTGAAAGTCAGTAGATTCCAAATAACTTCCTGACAGTACACAAAGTACGCTGGGAAAAAAAATCTTGGTGACAAATATGGCATAAAAAAGAGATTTCTTGTCCTTATGCCATTACTGGCTTCTTACACTATCGCAGTTAAGTTCCTCCAGGGAAGTGCCTTCCCTTGGCAACTCAGAAACTTGCCTCTCCTTGCTCAAAATCAAGAACTTACAGATTCTTCTTGTTTACTTTTTTCTGCCCTCATTGGAAGAGAAAAGGAGATGCATTTATGGTGTTATTTCTTCAAAGACAGAGTAGACAGATTCCTCCTCCGATGCTAGCGAAGGGGCTGGAGAGGCAAAGAGACAGAGAGGGCTGACCCTTACAGTCCCTCAGCTTTATACTACATATGATGTATATAGGATGTAAAACCCTGTTGGTCAACGTAGGGTCACCTGTCCTGTTTGTTCCTCCCTGCAGGTGCAGCAAACACACTACTGAGGAGGATAGTAGCAACTCGAAAGTTAGCAAGTTTTCATGCACACAACTTTTCAAAGGCAAGAAAAAAACCCCTTGTGCTTTGCAAGGCTTTTACAGTTTTCAGTGTAGGGAAAAATATCTAACATGCTTTTGTCCCCTCAGTAAACCCAATTTTCCCCACAACGCACTGAATTTCTAGCTGTGGTTTGCTACTTCACCTATTAACACACTGCTTTGGGCTTTGTGTAAAACCAGCACAGCACTACTTCTAACCACATTGCTTGGATGATAACACAGAACCAGCTATGCGTATTTCTGATGCTAGAATTGCCTCTGAGATTGGAAAGACTGGAAGGTACAAGCTAAAGGCCACGCTGAGCAGAGAAGCTTGCTGTGTAGACACTCATTAGCACAGTCTTGTTGAGTGCTAGCCATTTGGTCAGAAGACAGCTCAGGTCCTGCCCCTGGCTGGGTTCTCTTGAGAGCAGAATCTAACAAAACAGCTTTGCAGTATCTTCGAGAGGGTACAAAATGATCATAGAGTTTTTTGGAGACCATCCTTTGCTGATTGCAAATGCCAGTGCTGGTGTAATCATATCTTTTTTGTGTGTGCGAAGCCTGACTGCAGCTGTCTGTTCACGCACAGCCGTCTTTTTCCTCTCCCAAGTGAGCAAGTGTACAGCAGTTACTCATGTAACCTGAGGACAGTGCTGTCATTACCTGGATTTTTGCCTGTGGTGTGTAGTAAAGCCAAGAATGTTTATAACCCCAGTTCAGATGTACTGTCATACACATAATAAATCACAGATATTACTACTTCAGGGTTTTAGAACTGAGATGCTAACTGCCAGTTCCCTTGTTAACTGATAAATCCAATTTGACAGAGAGAGGTCTTGAAGATGTTGAATTCCTACATCTTTTGACAACAGTGACCCAAAAGCAGCAGAAAAAACACTATTAAAACTCTCCCCCATAGAAAGAATGCAGATTGATAACGTTAGTGCGACCACAGGAAAGGCAGCAGCCATAACTACCACAACCATAGTGCTTGAGCCTTAGCAGACAGAGGAGCATTCTTAGGAAAAGCAAAACACTCCCCACAGAGCCTCCCTCCCCCAAAAAATGCCTGAGAGAAATCAAAGTTGAGACGTTCTGCTACTCACAGAGCCCCAGGTTTGGTCAAGTCTGAACTATCCCAACCTTTTTCCTCAGATGACAACTGAGCAATAAACACTTCTGACAAGTCTTTGAGCATCCTTTACATTGACTGATGTGGTCTCTGCAGTGCTGGTGCACTCTGTACTCACAGCAGAACTGCTACCTTTGCTTCATTTCTGTAATATATCTGATGCACCCACCAGAGAAGTGGGGAAGTCTTTACAGATATCTTTAAAAGAATGTCTCAGCATGTGCTCCCCTGCATACAGTCTTCTTGTCTCTTTAAATGAATCAGCTATTTAGCAGCTAAATTTCAAAAGCAACCAAAGAGCTCCCAGGAGACCTGCTAGCAGAAATACATCATAATCCTCTAATAAAAATATGAACTCTATGGCATTAGAGTTCCTTTACTGTAATGTTCCAAGACAATTTTGGGTTACAGAATGTAACTGCAAGCACAGAATCATGAGTTTCAAGGGCACAGACAAAAGCATCCAAGTCCTCCTCCTTTCTTCCCATTTGACTGGAGGTGCTCTCAGTTCTGTGTTAAACAGGAACGAACCAACAGGCCACTGCTTACAAACCTCTGGGAGCACATGGGACCCGGGTTGTGAAGATGGCCCTTTTGCTCCTGGTCAGAGACATGGAAAGACACCAGCTACAGTCTGAGGTGACAGATGAAGATGGGAAAAAAAGTGTTGAATACTTCTCTGTTTAAATGAACTTGTGGCGCCAGGCTCTTCCCAGTGTCATCTAGTGACAGGACATGGGACAATAGGTCTAAGCTGGAACATAGGAGGTTCCACATCCATGTGAGAAGGAACTTCTTCACAGTGAGGGGGATTGAGTGCCGGAATGGGCTGCTCAGGAGAGTTGTGCAGTCTCCTTCTCTGGAGACATTTAAAACTCGCCTGGACATGTTCCTGTGTGACTTGGTCTAGGTGATCCTGCTGTGCCAGGGGGATTGGACTAGATGATCTTTTGAGGTCCCTTCCAATCCCTGAGGTCTCTTCCAATCCCTGATGTTCTGTGATTCTGTGATCTCCAGCATGAGTAAAGTACTTTGCTGCATAAAGCAGAAGATTTTTCAGGACAAAAATCAATACAGGTGAGGACAAAAGATCTCTCTAAGCATAAAACAGGGCCTCCATAAAAGTGAGCACTGGAAAAGAACCTTTGAGAGCTTGCTACAGATGGGAAAAAAGGAAAAAAAAATCACCAACCTGAAAAACCTGAATCCAGAGGGATTAGTTCGCAGCCTGGAGACCACCTTTCCTAGGTTTCATACATGTTTGATGAAAACAGTCTTGCACACAACTTCTGGAACTTCATTCCAACAAAAGCAGGTTGTGAAGGGGTCACTAACAAATGGCTTCCTACAGCTAGGGATAAAATAGCTGCTCTGAGGTTTCACAAAAATGTTGTTTTCTGTTCAGATTCATCAGGAGAGTAACCACCAGCACTCTGACTCTGGTATGTAACAGTCAGAAATCCACCTGACAGAAAAATAACTGTTATAAATTTCTGAAAGAGTCAGATGCTATGAAACTTGTGCAGTCTTGGGGAAGATCAGGTTACCTGATAGCGAGATCTGGACAGGCTGGAGAACTGGGCAGAGAAAAATCTAATGAGCTATAACAAGAGTAAGTGCAGAGTCTTGCATCTGGACAAGAACAACCCTAGGTACCAGTATAGGCTGGGGACTGACCAGTTGGAGTGTAGTGTAGGGGAAAGGGACTTGGGGGTCCTGGTGGACAACAAGATGACTATGAGCCCCCAATGTGCTCTTGTGG
>VXBP01007881.1:72770-343814 GCA_013400115.1 Rhinopomastus cyanomelas
ATTGGACTAGATGATTTTTCGAGGTCCCTTCCGATCCCTAACGATTCTATGATTCTATGATTCTATAACATGTGGTTTATCAAACAGCATTCCAAAAAGAATCTCTGACAAAAAGATCTCCTAAAAAAAAGGTATCTAACTGCTCCCACAGGCTGCCCAGGAGGGTTGTGGAGTCTCCTTCTCTGGGAACATTTAAAACCTCCCTGGACATGCTCCTTGGTCTAGGTGATCCTGCTTGGGCAGGGGGACTGGACTAGATGGTCTTTTGAGGTCCCTTCCAATCTCTAATGTTCTGTGATTCTGTGATTCTCGTGCAACATCTCCATGGTACCCATGAGGACAGACTGGAAGTACAAACTTGCAACTGGGTAGGAAGGTCCAGAGCCATTTACATAACATGCAGCCTGTTCCACACACTATTCAATTCTGATACCACTAACAGTATCAGCAGTGCTGGAGTTTAGTTGCACATGCAAGCATTTATGTTTTTAGACATTTCCCACTGAAAAGCATAATTTATGGGAGAGAAGGCTTAATTTATTCATACAAAAATATACTGAGACAATGGGAATATAGAGAATGAGCTTGGTGGAGCTGTTATACCTGTGGATCATGGATAATCCTATTTTTTTCCCCATCCTGATATTTAGGAACATTCTGGGCTGTGTGTGAACAGGGTGGTTTCAACAAATGCTTCAGGAGTCAATGTTACAAGGGAAGTACTTTTGTGTTGAAGGAACTATCAGCACCAGGGCAGACAGTTATTCACGCCAGTAGTCACTCCAGTTTTGCTCCCGCTCTGGCTCCCTATATATCAAAACTTTTCCCAAACAGCAGGGACCTGCCTTCCTGGAAAAATGCAGAAGCTGCTTTCGCTTTACTTTTGTAGCTTATAAGGAAACTCGCTCTAATTTAGCCTGTAAAGTGCTATCAGAGGTAAAACGACATATTGCTGATATTTCCTGAAGTCTTTTACCCTAATGTCTAGTTAAAGTAGGTCTTAGAAAGTCTATTAGTCCCAAATGCCACTTATTACCAACTCCAAGTCCAGCCTCTAGGATGGGGCTTCTCAAGAAGTTGCAGACACGATCTAACAACAGATGGAAAGAACAACAATTTTCCTTCCTGTTATAGGTTGGGAACAAGATGTCTCTGACCTGAGACAGGATGACATGCTTGCAATAAGGTTCTGTGAGACAGCTGGTTTTGCAACTGACGAGTAGTCATGAGGTTTAACTCCATAATTTCATTATGGATGTTGAGCTTCCCTAGATCCTTCAGAGATAATGTTTTCAGTCAGGCAGCTGGACATTTAAATATACAGGCTGTTAATCTATAGACATTACCTACTGACTATGGCTTTACTAAGGACACTGAGCCAGCTCCCGTGAATTATGACACAGACCGAGAGCTGACATATGGGCTAATTTCTTTATTTAAGACTCCTAATAAGGGATGCTTGTGGCATCTACTTCATCCAGGAACAACATGCAAACAGGTAGGATATTTTATACAGCCTCAAAGCCTCACTCAATCAGACAGCCTATGTCTGACCTACACAAGGTTCTAATAAATTTACAATTCAGTGGTACAGAACACATATTTAAAGGATCATTGGAGCCCCTTTTTTAGAACTACCTTGTAACTACCTTTCGTACAACCTTGTAAGAGAGATTTTTATTTTCCTCTCAGGAGTAACATAAAACAAAGACAATGCTTTCTGGGTCTGTGGTAGTGACGTATCTTGAGTTTAAGAAACATTTTAATCTGAAATATGTTCAGTTACTATATGTAAATAAAAAGAAAATAATTAAAAAATACATTAGCTGCTTTTTATCAGAATACAATTACAATAGTGAGCTCAGTCCCATAAATGAATTTGAAGATTGTCCAAAATATCAGGGATTTTTGTATTCTTGCCACATATAAAAGAGTTTTTTTAAAGTCTTTTTAACATCTAAGCTGTATTACATGCAATTTTGTTTCATAAGATTTGTCTTCATGACAGTGCTCTCTTCAGAGAGAATCTTGACACTCCAGATTGAGCTCTCCCTTGCAAGTTGACGGTAAGGGCTAAAGCTATGTGTGTGGAGACTGTCTCCTGTTTGCCCTGTCCCAAAACTGTTAATTACTTTCAGCTAGTTCTCAAACTTAGATTTTTCTCTGACAACTCTAACCAATCTAATACTGGAGAGGTGGTTTTGTTTTGTTTGTTTTGATAATTAAGTTGGTCTGTACCATTTTTCAGTTCTGTTCTTGGCTCCAATTCATAGGCAGCTCTGCCAAATCCTTGAGAGAAGGTGAGTCTACAGCCCCTGAACATTGCTCCATTTACAGGCTGTCTGCAAATCAAAAAATTATAATTCAAAACAGAAATTTCTCCAAAGTTATATTTTCTGGGCCATTCCTGGCATTTGCAATGAGTGTCTTGTTCCAGCTAACAAACATGATGTTTTCACACTGCTGTGGAAAGTTCTAAACATTCATCCATTTTAGAGCAAAGTAGCTTCCTGTCTACAGTGTGAGGTACATCAGACCATGGGATCCCTGTGACTGGGAGACACCTGTATTCAATTTTGTGTTATGTTTCTCTCTGAATATGAGCCAGCAGGGTGCCCAAGTAGCCAAGCAGGCCAGTGGCATCCTGACCTGTATTAAACAGTTTTGAGCACCTCAGTACAAGGGAGACATCGAGGTGCTTGGAGCGAGTGCAGAGGATGGCAACGAAGCTGAAAAGGGCCTAGAGAATAAATCTTATGAGGAGAGATTGAGAGAATTTGGACTGTTTAGTTTGAGGAAGAAGAGGCTTAGGGGAGACCTCATTGCTCTCTACAACTCTCTGAAAGGACATTGTAGAGATGTTGGTGCTGGGCTCTTCTCACAGGTAATTAGAACCAGAGGGAAGGACTTCAAGCTCCAATAGTACCCTGTTTAGATTGGACATCAGGAAGAAAATCTTCATGGAAAGAGTGGTCAGGCACTGGAATGGGTTGCCAAGGGTGGTGATTGAGTCACCATCCCTGGACGAGTTCAAAAGATGCTTAGATGTGGTGTTGGGGGATCTGGTTTAGGGTGAACTTGTAGAGTAGGGTTGATGGTTGGACTCAATGATCCCAAGGGTCTTTTCCAACCAGAATGATTCTGTGATTTGCATAGCAGATATCAAAAAGTTCAAGAGCTGCCCTCACAGACTTGCACTTTAATTTTACCCATTGACTTCTGAAATTGTTCGGGTTCTGAATCAAAAATTTCCTCTACTGGAAATTTTAGGTTGCTTTCATTCTCCCATAATCTGTACTTCTCCTTTAGTTTTCTTTTTCATTCTTTCAAGGGGAAACACATTTTGTCATCTGGATATACTCTCCTGCTTCCTTTTTGCCTTCTACATATTACCATGTATTAAGACATGTGGATGATTATTTTGAAAGAATCTGCAGAGAGGAACAGAAAACTTGTTGCCCAACACAATCTCTCTATCAGCTTTCCCTTTGTTATTGGAAATTTGCTACAGAAAAAGAAAACAAAATCTAAAAATGAAACACTGAACTGTATCCAGACAACTCTTTTCCCCTTTGCTGTCCATGACCTTGGGCTGCAGCGTTAGCTTCTCATATAGAACAGAACTTTGCAGCAGTCTGGGAAAAGACATTAACAAACATCTCGATAGCATATGCCTGAAGAGTTTCCACATGTTTGTGAAAAGAGGACTTCAAGTACTGAAAACACAATGCTCACGTCACGCTTTTGCAAGCTTCCCACCTCCATTTGTTAAAAATATCTCCACAGAATTTCCCATAACTAAATGTTCATAGATTTATCACCTCCAGCTGTGATCTCATCAGATGTCCCAAGCAAAGCAAGATCAGGCTTTGCATGTATGAAGAATTTCCAAGCAGGGCCATGAGGTGGGAGCAATGAGATACCAGTAATATTGAACACCAATATTAGATACCCTCAGAAAAATAGAAAAGAAATTGTTTGACAATGAAACTCAGCAGCAGCTGCAGGTACATTAGTAGCTGTTCAGATCAACAATTCTTTTGTAAATCACACGTGTAAATCAAACACACAAAGATGGTCTGGTTTGGGAACAAGAGAACTTTGCTTTGCACACACAGCGATGATTTAGCAGAGAGTATCTGCAAAAGGAGTGTGTAATTTAAGATACATTACGACACAAGCTTTCAAGGACTGTAGAGTTACACCAGGCAATCAGGGTAAGATGCACAGTGATTGATACTGAGTGTTTTTGCTGCTGCAGAAATGATGTTAGTCATCCGCAGAGTATACTTTAATTGATATGGAAATAGCAGCATTGCTGGAGGTGTTATTTGGGCCACGAGAAGTCAGGTCTGAGTGCTACCTCTGGAGTCACATCTTGACATTTTCAAGAAGCCATACTTGGTTTACTTGGCTAGTCTCCTAATGCATTGGTGGAGATTATAAACAGTAAAAACCCCACAAACCTATGCTTTCCTTTGAACAGCAGAAAGGAACCTCTCTAGTAATAAAGTCACTGCATAATTACTTTGAAAGTGAATTTTTGCCAAGGAAGGTTGTTTCAGGTAGAACTGTCCTCTGCATATTGGGCTTTAGGAGGGATTTAGTGAGTTTTATCTATTTTGAAGAACCTATAATGACCTGAAATTTTATTTGCACAATCTGTTGAATATTGAGTCAGCTGAGGTGCTGCTCATTGAGTACAGAACAAAGCTGGTTCCCTTCTCAGACACGTTAAGCATGTTCATACTCTCACCGTCCTACTTCATTAGCTTGGAAGTTTGCCCAGTAGCCTAGCAAGAGGTCCATTGCTTTGTTAGCTCAAACTGCTTTCATACATAACGTCTCATCTCCATTTCTTTCACAATCTGTCACTATGTTCAACTCTACATCTCCTATTTTATCCCCATGAACAGCAGTTTACGCTGTTTCCTGCTTCAGTTCCCAGTAGCCAGAACAAATTCACTGCTTGGGTTTACTTAAGTTTATCTTTAGACCTGCCGACAAGCATCCCAGCTAGATGCAATCTAATCATGTCTTCCACAGACATAAATCACACCTGCTTCTCAGTTTTACACAAGATAAAAAGGACACAAGACCCATGAATTTGAGAACAATGTCATTCATATAAGTAGCTCAATGTGCCCAGCAACCATGTTTTTTAATAACTGATGCTAAGGTTTGATACCCGCAGTTCCCACTGATTGTAGCTGATTCTGTGAGTGCTGTTGCACCACTTAGAAGAACAGGCTTGTCAAGATGCTTTTATCTAAATGTAAGTATTGAAGGGCTGGGTAGAGTTTGCTGACACAAGTGCTTGCATTTCACCAGGATCTAAAATGATGTTGAAAAGTCAAAGACTTTGCTAAGTCTGGTGTCTTACCAGGGATCTGATTTTCTCACCTCCATTTTGGAGGACAGTGGCAAACAGCAAGAAAACCTCAGGCAACTTAATTATTTACTTGCCTCTGCTGAATTCAGGAACGAAGCCTTAGGCATTCAACCTTGAAAATCATTAGCTAAAATCTTTGAACAATGAGAATCTGACAACACAGTATCCATGCCAAGCACAGTTGACAAGGACAACTGTGAAAGTTCTGTAGAAACAAGTACAAAGAGAAGAGACAAAGAGAAGTTGAAGGGAAACGTTTACTTTGTTATGGTAGGGTGTGATGTGCAGAAGCTTCAGGGCTGGCTTCTTGAGGGATTAGTTGCTACCCTGACTGAGAGAGGCACCAAGTGGTAACCTTGCTAGCAATATAAGTTTTATGTACCGCAACAGGTAAGGCAGCTTTGTGAAAAATGGGGGAAATAAACCATAACGAGATAGAAATAAAGAATACTGGCACAGCCTCTGAACTTCTATTGTAAAAAGACAGAATCACAGAAGACCAGACGATGTGATAAACCTAGCATTGCTCTTTGACTTTACATTGTCTATCCCTACTCCTGAGACAACAGCAGAATACTTTGCACACTATCACGACTTTAAATTCAAATAAACTACATGGCCAAGACAGCCACCAGTCAAAGCAACAAATGTGGCCTACAGCTAGCCTCAGCAAAGCATGAGAGCAATGAAATCTAGGTAGCACTCTAATTTTTAGCTACTGTAGTAGCAGGGAAAAAGACACCCTAGCCATGTATTTCAATTTGGAGGATCTTGTACCAAACAGCCTCCATCCAAACACGTTAATTTTTCAGTAGCCTTAAATTGTCTCCCTAGTGTTGGGCAGGTAGTCAGAGATTGAATGCTAACTCCAAAACAAACTGCTCTCAGCTGTGCCTTATTAAATTATACATCTGCAACCACTTTAACTAACCACTGTCCTGTTTACACGGTGTTCTGCAAAAGTCATGAGAAATGAATCAACCCCCTTCTCTTTACAATAAATGCCTCTCAGATGCTTTGTGATATTCTGTGTTTGCACAAGAGTGTGGAGAGAGGAGGTCCCACGTTTAACCACCAGGCAGCCGAGGGGCTGGTCCTGTCCCTGGTCTATAGCCATATAGAACTTTCTTGCTCAGCATATTTAATTTCTCAGGAAAACACTAAATAACACACAGATATTTTCTACATTTGTGAACATGAATCTGTGTTCAGAAGTTGTTATAAAGTTATTAGGGTTTTTTTTTTTTAAACCCCAAGACAAAACAAAATGTAAACTGAGAATCTTAACATATGTTCAGTCTGCAAGACACAACATTCTCAGTCTCACACATGCCTGGAAAAACGAAGTGTTTTCCTAGTTCTGCTGTTTTTTACTCTCTTGGTAAAACAAGCAGTCCATTTCTTGGTGAGTAACAGAGCCTTGTATGAAATACAACTTCGTACGATAGATTGGATGTATGAAGAGCTTTGCCGGTACTGTAGCAGCAGCTGCAACTGCAGCAGCTCTAGGTCCTCTGTAGGAAAGCACAAAAGCAGGGGAAAACTACCTGTCTGAGAAACAGCTGTGTCCACTTCTGGAGGAGATTTTGTACTACAGCTGAATGCAGAAGATGTAGGGGTCAAATAAGAGGGTGCATAGCACTATGTTCCTGTGGCTCTGAGCAGGAGGGAAAGTCACTATAAGTTAGTATAAATTAATCTCAAGGTGTCACTGTTGTGGCAACAGCTCAGTGACACAGTAAGTAACCTGTGTGTTGGAGGATAACAATCCAGCCTGGAACAGCCTTCTTCCTGCCCTGACCAGGCAGGAAATGAAATTTGGCACCCTTTAGCTGTTGGCTGCCACCTGTCTGCTCTCGCAAATTTCATAATGTTTTAGAGGGTTTCTTGCCCTTTTAGAACCACAGTAGCAGCAAATTCTTCTGTGACCTGCTTGTCACTCCTATTAGAGTGACACAATATTAGTCACTCACACACAGCACACATCTAGTACAACAGAAGTCAAATGGCTGCTGCAGAAGTTACAATGACAGATGACATAGTGAGTGAATGCTTGACATATCCTTGCACACTTGAGCAGCTTTCCATTGCCTCTCTATGACAGCCAGCCAGATACCTAAATCAAAGCCAGATTTAAGCCAAATCCTCACCCTCATGTGAAAACAAAATGTACTGCTCCCTTACACCTAGTTTGCACAGACAGTCCTGCAATAGGGTTGAGGCTGAGCAGTTCAGATACAGCTGCAATCATGAGACTCAAAGGTGTGTGACTACCCACACAAGAATCTCCCAATTCCTTTACAGTGCCTTGCAAAGGCAAGCAAGAGGCTCAGAAGAAGCACGATACAGTTACCAACCAAGACTCAAGTAAAAGTGTAAGCTTTTAGATGCAGAAAATTGTTTCATTTAGCTTCTAATTATAATGATGATAGTCAAAAGTTAGACTTGGTAGACATTACCTTTGCCAGGTGTCCAGGACTCCCTTTGCTGTGGTACTGCTGTAGCAAATCCTGAGCTGCAATCTGTTGCATCACTTCTGCATTTGAAGCTTCCTTCCTCTCCTTGCCCTCAAACTTACTCTCAGGGAGAGAAAGGCTTTACACAGAAGGAAAGCACTTTCTATAACACAGCTGTTATGTTTTCAGGAATTAGTCTTGCCTCAAAAGACACCCTCATACTATCTTCAAATCACTCTAGTATAGCCAACGCCTTATCTTTTATCAAAAGCAGCAGTTCTTTTATCAGATTCAGCTGTAAAGATTCACAGTGTCCTCAGTCCTCTTCTCTGTGCATCTGTCAACACTCTCCATTTTCATTAAAGCTCTTTGGCTACAACTCCAGTGTATTTCCTATTGTTGTTTGCACACGCTGATGATGGAACGTTATTAGAAGGTTCTTATAAAACCCCACACTACATCTTTAGGGAAAGAAGTTTGTTAGCAGCAAAATTTTCAAGAGAGGTCCCTGCACTGCCTGTGCAGTGAGGATCAGAGACTTCTGAAAATCTGACTGAAAATTATGTAGCTGGAGCTTAGCTATGAATTCTAGCCTGCAGGCAATTGTCTCCTCTAGGAGAATGTATCTAGTAATAAGCCTTAGATAGTTGTGTAATTGAATTTCTGTTATAATTAAAAAATAGATCATTTCCTGTAGATTAGGAATTGAACTGTGGTCTCTCTTTGTTTTGTGCTGTGATTTTAATGCTGATGAAGACGATACTGTCATTTATGTAACAGAATGACTAGGATGACTCTGCATCTATTGAATATTGCTTTTCAATCCTAAAATGTAGTCTAGCCCCATGGATATGTGTTTAGGGAAATAAAATGCTCTTTCAGAAGTAAATATTTGATGTTACTGTTGGCTCTGGAGCACATACAGAAGCCCAAGCTATGTGTGAGCTGAGATTTATTCTCTGTTCATGTGACATTTTCCAAATGGCACTGCTCACAAGAGAAATTCATGAGTTTCTAAGGACTTTGAGCGTTGATATTTTAATCATCTGTTGATGAAGAGGTAGCCAAAAGGGCTGTGCAACCATGAGCTTAGACTCCAAAAATTACTATCTCCAGTACCATTGTGAAAAGGTGGTAAACTCAGATACAGAAAGTGTAAATCAACAGCTGAGAAACAAACAGAACCCCCATTCTCTTGGCTACTCATCACATCTTTTAATCAGGTGAATGTTAAAACAAATTCCAAGACTGAGAAATACTAGCCCAAGTCGAGGCTGTCAAGCTGAGAAACAGGCAGAGTCCATGAACTGTGTAGCTGATGATCTGTGCTGAATGATTGAGAATTGCCATTAAGCTACGAACAGCTTCTCTGTTAATGATCTGAAAGAGGAGGACCCGGAAAATGAGTCAGTAGATGTTGACTCTTTCACATAAATGCTGCTTCCCTATGATTGAGTTCTCCTTCCCCCTCCTCTGTCAAAGGCATCCACACACATCTGCTGTTACGGGTTAGATTAGGCAGCTGAGGCTGGTTTTGTGGTTTTCTCTTTTTATTTTTTTTCTTTCAGTAACATTGAAGAACTTGGAGGAAAAGAAGGAATTGCATTAGCATTGAAAACTAATCTCTGTTAGAAAGTACCGTTCTGTAGGGCCAGCTAGTTTGATAAAATTTACTGACACCACAAAAGCAGAGCACAGAATTGAAGATTATGTACTAATATTTTTATCTGTATTTCTCGGTCCATTCTTAAATCTACACAAATAAATGTGGACGTTTGTACATCTATGTACAGAAGCACCTTCACTAATTATTCTGTGTGTGACAGTGACACATTTAATCTTGATGTTTTAGCAAAAGTGTCCCAAAACAAAAATCACTCTTATCTGAAATACTGCAAAGAAGTGGCATCGACCACTATGTTTCCTGAAAAATAATGGCAGTTTAGTAGAAGTATCGATTTTTAATTGCAATGGGTCAACCAAAACTGCTTTAGCCAAAAAGAGAACCATTAAGCATGAGCCTGACTTTTTTCCGGGCACTTAGGAACTTCTGTTTCCATTCTTCAGTCTTTAAAAACTGCTAATACTTTAGCAGCCAAGAAACTGAAAAGTGTGTGGGGGAAGGCTGGGTGTGAGGTCTAAAATGTGCAGGCTAAAGATAACTGGAAGACTTCTGGTGAATTTTGTGCAAAACAAAAAGTTAATTCTATTCCATACCTGCACTGTGAAATAAGAAAATGTATAGTAAGAGGAAGACACATCTCTTTAAAGATGGGTGTGGGGTTTTTTTTGCTGAGGATTGCATTAAATTAATGTTTTTCTCTGCTTTCAATGTTCTAGTTGATTTATAGTACAAATAGAGTGCAAACACTTCCAGCCTTGAAGGATGCCCATTCTCGTATCTGGGTTTTTCTAACAGAAGGAATCATGTGGAACTTCTTTTTCAAGCTTGGTTTCTACACTCTTGGCCCTTTCTGAGCTTTAAAATTTAAATTTCTTGTCTTCAATGAATGACCAAGGCCTGTTTCACTTCTTATCAAATTATCTCTTGAAAAACATTACATTTTTTCCATTGAAAAACTGATCTACTGGGACCTTTCAAAGCAGAATTCCACTGCAAATATATCCACTGCATGGATATATTTTTGAGCAGCCTGAAAAAGGACACTGACACCTGCTGTGATAAGGAATGGTGAGGAAGACTATTCATACTGTCAAATGTCAGCTTTAAAATGAGGTGCCTAAATGAAGATTTTAGTAGTAATAGTCTTCCATTAATTTAATGGAGCAAGATGGGATCTTGCAAGGAACTGTTTATGAGAAGTGGAAGTTTGTGTCTCTCTGCTAGTTGAAGACTGAACTTCAGGATTCATGGAATGGAAACTCCCATTCTTGGTGCTACATAAGCGGAGATGAGTGATATTATTTCTTTGATAGCAGAGAAAAGGCATTGATGTTCATTGCTGAGGGTGAGAATAGACCGTGGCTTCTTCCCAGAAGATGAATAAGAATGATATAGAGTCCTGATTTTCAAATACTTAAGTTTTTCATTCCTGTTCAGATTTCAGAAGGACTTTTGACACCAGACATGCCTACACAGAGACTGCATATAAAGACAACAATGAGCTGTGCTACTGGCTGATACCTGATGTTTACAGCACACCATATACTTCCCAGTGTCAGACCCTAATATCTTAATTTCAAGAAAGATGAATTTACTTGCTGTCATCTCCACGGCACCATACATGTTATTATTGTCTGGTCAGAGCAACATGGACATCTGTAGGAACTGATTTACCTGGAGAAAGATCTGATGTCTAAGGTTATTTAGTCCCTCAAGAAATTTAGTTTGGCAGCTATTATGGGTGAAAATAACTCATAACTTTAGAGCAATCTAACAGATTTAGAACATAGGGCCTAAAAAGTCTCTTTCCTGTTGCATAGTTGAGTAATGGGAAGGAGAAACATGTTTCTGATAAGATATAAATTAAATTCTTCATCTTCAAAGCAAGCTAAGCACTCTCCTGAGTGTCAAAAGGACGAATTGCCTCACTACTCAGCCTTGGCCCAGCAGCGTGTACCCTGGATCTGAGCCAGGCTAGAATATATACCAAAAATCTCCGTAGAAAAACCTGGGCTCCTTATTTCCCCTCTGACATGAAGAACTCAAAATGGCCATGCAGGCTGCTTTCCAGCTCACAGAGTACCTGTAAATCCACTTGAAGTTGTTGATAGATGCTGGTTCTTATCCCATAAAATGAAGACAAAATTCAAGTTGCCATGGATTTATTAGAGATACTGTTTCATGTGACATACAGTGACCTACCTTGCCTTTATTCCAAAATAAAGGCTTGCTAATACCCTTGAGGATCCCCTGGGATTTTTTTCAGGAGGCACCAGGACCCCGCCTCAGGGCAGAGTTCCTGTTCTTCTCAAGCAAATTGGGGTGCTTGGCAGAACCTACATTAGCAGCGCACACCTTTGGCCAAACCACTAACATCATTTACTGCTTTTGCATCCCTGTTTATGGCTTTCTCCCCACATGTTGCCATGGCCATGCTGCAAGGTTATATAATTGCTTTCCAGAAATCACTGTGCTTCTGCCCTTCAGGAGAAGGTCGGGTATTATGGGCCACATTAGCAGTACTCACAGGGCTCAGCTGTACTCACCTTCTGCTGGTTAACCCTAATGTGTTAATATTTTAGGTAACTTTTTAGGCAGACTCTCCTCCAACCAAAGGCTTATGTATCCCACCTGGCTAGAAAGAACATTGCAGGAAGTGCAGGGAAACATAATGCCTGCAAGGGAATAAGGAGTAGCAGCTGTGTCAGCATGATACTCACCATAATTACATACCAGGTTACCTTTTAGCACCCTGCTGGTTTGTGTGAGGTAAGTTATGTTTCAGTGGTGGAGCATGAATCACTGCTGGCAGACTCATTTCATTCAGAGGAGCTATGCGTGCCACTGAGGCAGTGTTCATTTGTCCATGTAAATTCAGAAGACCTTTGGTTGTGGTGTTTCCAATACCTTGTGTGAAGGCTACAAATGGCTTCTTTTCACTATGACTGCTACAACAGAGAGAGACCAGAGAGTCTGCTGTTGGCCTGAGAGACTATTGTTGTGCTCTTTCGCTTTGTTTCATAATTAGTTTTGCTTGTAAAATCAGCACAATTAATTTTAACTGGCCCAGGAGAATGGCTAGTGGTCTAGAAGACAAGAGTGCTGGGATTTTAATTTCAGTCTGTTACTGGTTTGTACTGCAGCAGACTGGTCTAGAGATGCAACAGGTCAGGACAACCATATCCAGGACAACCAACAGACACCACATCTAGTTTATTATCTTATCAGTAAGCATGGCACTAACTCTTAGAACTTTGCAGGGTATGAGTTAATTAATTAAGTCATGCAGATGATAGATGTGCTGGAAGAGTTTTTTCTTGTGGCAGCATGGGATGAAGCATGAAACCGTCCTCATGGCCAATGGACAATGCATCCAGCCACCTTCCTCGATGCAGCCCTGTATGGGGTTTGGGTAAGGGCAGCAACGCAAGCCGATGGGGGAGCATGAGAGTACGTTGCAGGGAGTCACCACAGTGCCATCCCACAGACATGAGAGGCCTGGATAAAAGTGTGAAGTGGGAGTGAGCAGCGTGACTCAACCAAAGCAGAGCATTTAGCACAACTCGGAAGAAGCAAAACTCTTTGGATAATAACATATGTAAATATAGATTCGCATGCATATCATACAAATGTATGTTTCTCACATTCTGATGACTAGACGGCAAATTGTTTGCGCAAGTGTTACTCTCTGAATAATTTTTCCCCTGTGGAGGAATAATGAGGCACAGGGAGATGAACTGATTTTCTCAGCATCACAAAATGGGTTCAGGACGTGGCTTAGGGCATGATCCTTATTCTGGATTGCTTCAGCCACTTTGGTGTCATTGTGAGGCACATGGTAGCTTGGAAAACATCATGGTTAGTGATTAAAACCCCTCTTCTAATGACCAGCACCTCCTATACAGACAAATGTAATCCCAAAATGTCAATATTTTAAGAAAAAATATCTCTGAATAGGTTGCTATGAAGAACATTTTCTGTGAGGCTTACGTTCCTAATTAGAAGTTACCAGGGCTTTACCAGAGCAGTCTTAAAGTGTTTATGGGGGAGACTGAATAAAACACAACCTTAAGCTAAGAGTGAATGTCTCCATTATTAGTCACAGCTAGTGGAAAAGTCCGGCCATTATGTTTTGGCATCCATAGGTTTGGTTCTGATTGGAAAAGAGGAGACTTAGGGGTGACCTCATTAATGCCTATAAATATTTGAAGGATGGGTGGGTGTCCGGAGGATGGAGCCAGGCTCTTCTCAGTGTTATCTAGTGATAGGATGAGGGGCAATGGGTATAAGCTGGAACACAGGAGGTTCCACATAAATATGAGAAGGAACTTCTCCACAGTGAGGGTGACAGAGCCCCGGAAGGGGCTGCCCAGGAAGGTTGTGGAGTCTTCTTCACTGGAGATGTTTAAGACCCACCTGGATGTGTTCCTGTGTGACTTGGTCTAGGTGATCCTGCTGTGTCAGGGGGATTGGACTAGATGATCTTTCGAGGTCCCTTCCAATCCCTAATGAGTCTATGATTCTGATACTGTGGCCATGTCCTTGTGAGTGCAAACGATGAAGGGGTTTTTTTCCCTCCTAGCTGAAGGCTGCACAGCACAAAGCTATCACAGCAGCCAAGCAGAGAGACTGTACAATAGTGACAAAAGCACTGTTCTTCCACAACAGGGAGAGTTTAATGACAAATCCGTGGTGTGTGAAGAAGCATCTCTGAGCCCAGCACGGATTTATTAATGGTAGCTGAAATGATGCAAATCAGGAATGTTGCCACAAAATCTTTTCAAAGGAAAAAAGGAAAAAAAAACCAAACAACCCCAAACAAAAAAAGTCACACAATCTTTTTTGGTCCAAACCAAATTCTCTGAAGAATCTTTGCCAGAATGATTTCCCTACAAATCTGTTTCTCTGAGTTGTTAGTTTGTCTTCCAAAAGCACTAGACAAAAATGCAATGACTCTCACATCTGTTAGGACATTATTATTTCATGTGTGGGGGTGACATTGCCATTTGATGATGCTCGGTAATGATGCATAATGGCCCGGTGACGTGAGTGGGCTGGCTTATTGCTCTCTGTCACCAGGAGTCTCTGCAGCTGTGACTCTGTTGGGTGGGGAGAGGAAGAGATGCAGCTTTTATTAGAAATTTTAGTGTGACACAGCAGTAAGATAATTGTAAGTGTGAGCAGAAGCATAGAGATGTCACTGTCTACTTCTGGAGCATTGAATAAGCTTTGAGGGCATGAGAAGAGATGTACAGGAAGGTGTATGGGAACTAGCTGATGGTAACTGAAACCACCAAGCTGATTCAAATACCCTATCTAGGCTTCTGCATGTCACTTAGTGCTTCAAAACAAAGTCTCAAAAATATTCTCTTTCTAGTCTTACATTTGAAAGATCCAAGTTTGGTCTTAGCAAAAGAGAGGAAAGTTGTGGGGTGTCTTTGGTTTTTTCTTGAATGGATCTCTTCACAGTACCTGAGAGCTGCTTGTCAATTCAAGGGAGGAAAACAGCATAATAAATAATAAACATATTAATCTTCTCTTTATTGGGGAGATCATGGCAGCCAGAAATTTTTATTCTTCTATTCTCAGTCTTAAATTCCCCTCTTCAAAGTCAGATATTACTGACATCTTAAAGCAGTATACATATCATAGAATTATAGAATCATTAGGGATTGGAAAGGACCTCGAAAGATCATCTAATCCAATCCCCTCGTCAAAGCAGGATCACCTAGACCAAGTTGCACAGTAACATATCCAGGTTTTAAACATCTCCAGAGAAGGAGACTCCACAACCCCCTGGGCAGCCTGTTCCAATGCCCTGTTACCCTCACTGTGAGGAAGTTCCTTCTGATATTTATATGGAACCTCCTATATTCCAGCTTGCATCCATTGCCCCTTGTCCTATCACCAGATAACACTGAGAAGAGCCTGACTCCATCCTCCTGACACCCACCCTTCAAATATTTATAGACATTAGTGAGGTCGCCTATCAGTCTCCTCCAAGCTCACAAGACCCAGCTCCCTCAGCCTTTCCTCATAAGGGAGGTGTTCTACTTCCTTCATGACCTTTGTGACTCTACTCTGGACACCCTCCAGTGGCTCTGTGTCCTTCCTGAGCTGAGGGGCCCAGAACTGGACACAATACTCCAGGTGTGGTGTCACCAGTGCAGAGTAGAGGGGGAGAAGAACCTCTCTTGATCTGCTAACCACCTCCCTTCTGATCCACCCCAGGATGCTGTTGGCCTTCTTGGTGACAAGAGCACATTGCTGGCTCATAGTCATCCTGCTGTCCACTAGGACTTCCAGGTCCCTTTCTCCTGCACTGCTCTCTAACAGGTCTGTCCCCAACCTATACTGGTACCTGGGGTTGTTCTTGCCCAGATGCAAGACTCTACACTTACCCTTGTTATGCTTCATTAAATTTCTCTCTGCCCATGGCTATATGTAACCATGGTGTATGCTGTATCATAACCACAGTAACTTTTCTCATGGGGCCAGTTACCCTCCTTTTCTGCCATCCCCAGTTCCACTAGTGGAGTAGGTGTTAATGTCTCCTCTTGCAGGACCTCAAGGCACTGGAGAGTGATGGCTCCTTTCAGAATCATTTTCTCCTTTTTGCCTCCTTGTCTCCAGTTTTGGATGGAGAAAATCTGGTGCCCTTTTTTTCCTACCAAACCGTTATAGGCACTGGGCAAACAGCTCTCTCACTTTGGGAACACTTTTATAGTGTTGTGTGTGCATGCTCAGTTATCATTCGGGATGCCAGTGATTTAATGGGAATACCAAACTGTGGTGGTGTGCAGTACCCTGGGTCTCTACTGCCATAAATACAAAGGGACATATGTCTCCCACATGAGCGACTTCCATCCTTTATGCCCCTCAGACAAAAGTGATAATTTTCATTTCCAAACTCTCTTTTGCATTGCTCTTCGGCACTTCTGTTCAAAGGGTACAGTATCTGTTTTCTCTGTGGCTCCTGCATGAATTGCCTTTATGAACATACTCTCAACCCAAAGATTTATTATACAGGGGAAGAAAAGGAAATAGAAAAATATGAAAGAAAAGGTTTATATAATGTTCAACATAAATTTATTTCCTATGAGTTAAATAATTCAGCTGTGTGATAAAAGTAAAAATATGAATACTTCACCTTCCATGAAAACCACAGTTGTCTATTCAGATCCTCTGTTACCATGAACTTTCTGTCTAGAGAAAAATATGAGACCTTCTCTTGTTTCTCAACAGAATTTTCTCCAGGTAAACTTAGATTAGAAGCTGAATCCATCACTTTCCCTGACAGCTAGCTCAATGAGGTTGTTCTCTTAAGCGTGATCAACAGCTGCTCTTCAAAGGCTCAGTTATCTGTTTCAGAGGTTTTCCTGCACAATTCATAATGTCTCAGCAGACCAAAAGTTATCTAGGCATCAGCATTATCAAATTTTCTTTTATAATATTTTTCTCTTTGGGTAAATTTTTCCCTCACTAAAAAGATGAAATATGGGCAAATCCCTGAGCTCGGCTTAACATTGTCCAGGCTTGTAGTAAGCTTTCAATTATGTTCACAGGAGACAGGTCAGAGTTGGAAACCCTTAGCTGGCCACCAGATTCCTGATATCTGAAATCAACCTGAAGTCTGAAGTATCTCTGCTGCTATGAACCAGCACCTAAAATGCTAAAATGGAATTACTCTTTGCTGCTGTAACAGGCTTCACCTAGTCTCAGAAGTGGTGTTCAAGACAGCATGGGAAGTGTGTGATTGAATGTACTCTTCACCCACTAACTTCTAAACTGGATGTGAAGGCAACAGACTGCTAAAATGAAGATACTTCAGTTAATGATATTGCCTTGTCTTATTCTGCCACAAATCATAGAATCCTTAGGGATTGGAAGGGACCTCAAAAGGTCATCTAGTCCAATCCCCCTCCCACAGCAGGATCATAGGATCATAGAATCATTACGAACTGGAAGGGACCTCGAAACCTAGACCGAGTCGCACAGGGTTATATCCAGGTAGGTTTTAAACATCTCCAGAGAAGAAGACTCCACAAACCCCCCTGGGCAGCCTGTTCCAATGCCCTGTTACCCTCACTGTGAAGAAGTTTCTTCTGATATTTATATGGAACCTCCTATGTTCCAGCTTGCACCCATTGCCCCTTGTGCTATCACCAGGTGACACTGAGAAGAGCCTGACTTCATCCTCCTGACACCCACCCCTCACACTTTTTATAGACATTAATGAGGTCACCCCTCAGTCTCCTCTTCTCCAAGCTCACAAGACCCAGCTCTCTCAGCCTTTCCTCATAAGGGAGGTGTTCTACTTCCTTCATCATCTTTGTTGCTCTATGCTGGACACCCTCCAACAGCATTATGTACTTCTTGAACTGAGGGGCCCACACAATACTCCAGATGTGGTTCACTAGTGCAGAGTAGAGGGGGAGAAGAACCTCTCTTGATCTGCTAACCACTCCCCTTCTCATCCTACCACCCCCTTGTCATCTCATTTTACTTGCACAAAGTAATAGTGGACTGAGCTGTCCATGTCAAGACCAGACAGGTGGCAAAGAGTGTGTGCTAAGATCTGCCCTGATGGTTGTGCCCTCCTTGACAGTCTCTTCCAGAGGACTGGCTCTTGCCAACGCTGAGCATGTGACCAGACCATCTTGTACACGGGCTCATGAGGAACTGCATGGTAGATATTACTTAATGGCCATGAGGGGACATTGCAGGTCTACTCACAGCTTGCTGGGTGCCACACATAGACACCTATACAGACGGATTGAGAAAACTGCTACTGAAAGTGCATGGGAAAGCCGTTGTTCATGGGTGGTACATTCAGTTCAGGTTGGCTGAAGATTTGGTTTAGTTGTCTTTTCTTGCTATTGTTGCTGAGTCTCAGATGAAAGAAAATGGCATTTGACCATGTGTACTTCTTCCTCCTTACCACCCTCCCCTTGACTGTAATTGTTTCATTCTCCCCAGTGCACAAGGGACAAGCAGAAGTGTGGCAGAAATGGAAGACCTTATTTGCGTAGGGCTGATGTCTCATCTGTCAGGATGGTCCTGCTGATCCAGAGCAAACCAATGTCTCTTCTAAATGGCTTTGAACTGGGGAGTGTTTAACAGTGAAAACAAAGCACTCCAGCCATCCTTCTCCCTATTTTCCTAAAGGTTGAGGGGACTAGGTCTTTATGTGGATCTTTTCACACAGTTCCATTACTGTGCCAGCAAGGACTGGCAGCTCTTTTTATGGGGAAAGCTGTTCAGCTTGCACAGTAGTTTAGGTTTTCAAAGCAGTCTAGGGGATTTCAGACACATATCTTCCATTTGCTTTAATACACTCTCACTTTAATGAAAGATATGTCTCTGAATCCCCCAGGCTGCTTTGGAAGGTTCAGCTATAGAGTCTGATTTAAAACCCACTGAGATCAGGTCTCTCCACTGACGTCAATGAGTTTTGGACAGTCCCAATGTGAAGGAGGTGCCTGTGAAAGCAGAATCTAAGCCAGTTCACATTGACCCATTTTTCATTTCAGGCAGACTTTACTAGTCTTTGCTAATGGCCAGAGCCATAAAGCAGTAGCATTTTCCAGGCTGCCCGGTGATGAATCATTAAGTAGCCATAAATGCAGTGAAGTCTTAAGCACAATCACTATTAGAATTGTATCAAGGCAGGGGTTAAGGGGGCAAGGGGGCCTGACAGACATTCATTTTGATTACAAAGGTCAAAGAGGATGCCCAGAAACAGAGGAAATATTTTGAGATGGTGGCTGAAAATGAACACAAAGGCCAGAAACATGTTTTAAGCCCTCTTTATACACAGCTTCATTTCTGAGCTACTTCATCTGCTTCTGAAACAAGATTAGATTCAGCCAGGAGAAGAGGAATAGGAGACACTGATATTCTCAGTGGTACAGAAAAGCCTCCCAGGGACCTGTTTGCTTTATCATTCAAGCACTTAAGGTTAAGCTGCCTGTCAGGAAAGATCCTCCCACATTTCAGACCAGCAGGAACTGTTTTCATTTGGAAATGAGAAGGAGGAGGAAGAAAGAAGGCCATGGGAAACATGGAGTGTTTGTTTTCCTTTGTATATGAGATGTAGTCCCCTCTCTCAGGCCACTCAACATTCTCCCTGCTGTTTGTAGTGTCCTAGCACAGTGGCAGTGCTGTCTGTTTCTTTTTCATGCAGGAGAATGTAGCTTTGATGCCTACAACTGTCCAGACTGAGGGTCTTACACTCTCTGTAGGCTGCTGGAAGCATTTGGCATGTTTGGACCATGCAGAATATAAAATTTGAATCTTGTGGGTCTTGAGTACTAGAAGGAGACAGTAAATGTATTTGTCATGTTCCAGGGAAAGAGCAGGGGCTCAACCTGTCCATTATTTTGGCTGTGCTCATAGCTGAGGGAGTTGTTGTGTGTGTTCAGCTGCTAATTGATAGGTTGGAAAGTGTAATTAATAATTTAATAGACTAAGTCACCACTGTGCTGGGCCTCTCTGTAGCTCTAGAAAGCTACTAAACCTCAGAAAGGGTACTTTAGAGTCTGACGAATTTCTTGCCATCCCGCTGAGAAAGCTGAGAGTTAACAACTGTGTACCGTAAGAAGCAAACTAAACTTCCAAAGTTACCGTTTGGATTTTTGCCTGGTTTTGCCCATGAGTTTTCCTGTTCTAACCAATCAGCTGTGCCCATCTACTGGAAGTCACCACAACTGAGCTTGGGGCATCATTATCAGCAGGTATCCGTGGGCTGACCTCATGGTGCTGTAAATTTGAACTACGCAAATGTATGTTTTCAGACGTCTTCTCAGCCTGGAAATATGTTCTCCCATGAAGAAATTCCAAGAATCACTTAACTGTTCTGGACGTGCAGTGTAGAAAATGGAAACCATATTTCTATGACATTTCTATTTCTATGAAAAGATCACAACTTTTTGAACAGTTCTTGTGTTTCCAGGCTTTCCAGAGGGACTTACATCAAGAAACTGTGCCTGCCTGGGCATTTGATATGTTCTTTAGCCTGCTCTACTAAAAGGAATATGAGTCATTTGAACATCACAAAGTAAATTAATTAGTCTGACTGAAACCGAAGACAGTTCTAAAACAAACACAAAATCTGTTGGGACAAGGAGTTAATTTCTCAGCAATGTGGTGTGACTCCAGTGATGGTGCATGGAATTACGTGGTCAAAGAATATAAAGCAGTCTTCCACAAAGCTGGAAAACAAAGGATGCCCAGCTTGGGAGAAATATCCAACCTGGCACTGTTTACTTCTCTCTCATTCTAATGATTCACAGGTAGACATTTTGGATTTGTGTTCGTGCCTGTCTATGTACGCACACACACACACACACACATATATATACACTTACATCTATACTTATTCATTCCTCCCCCACATTCTTATGTAGGAATACAAATCCAACCTGTGCGTGGAGAGAAGCACTCATATTTTATGCAAAGCAGTGTTGAGCTGTTAGAGAGTGGTGTCATAGATAGTTATGACAGGTCAGCCAGAAAACTGACATGTTAGAGAGATGCAAAATGTCTGTATGAAAGAGCTGGAAAAGTGACAAGACCCTCATTACATGTACAATTTGGAAGAAAGTATATAGGCATCGGATATCCCACTGCAAGGTTTCTGGCCATGCTGCTGTATTTCCCCACGTGCCGGTATGACTGATACAAAAAGGCCTGTGTGTGCTCTGGACGAGCTGTCACAAGATGAGAAATTGTTTTGTTGCACTGACTTTAACAGAGGTATCCGCGCTGCCAGCTGACTATGTGTTGTGTAAGATTAGCATCAATGTATATCTTATTTCTGAAGTATTAAGGTTGTTATTCTGTAATCCAAGCTATCTTTAAAATCCAAGGGGAGATATTAGATCCTCTAATTTTTCTGAATTGCCTTCAGCTCAAGGACAATATTTGCCTGCGTGCCTGGACAACATAATTTGGATTGATGCTGTAGCATCAATGATTTTTTTTCTTTCTGAAGATACAAATGTGGACGGCTCAGAAAATTCCTTGCAACCCATACAAGAGTGATTGCTATACTTGTTTTGTAGTCAGGTTTTGTCTGGGACTATCTCCACACCCCTATACAAACATAACTAAAATGATTTTTTTTTCCCTTAGCTCCCTCAGTACAAACATGTAACTTTAATACATCAGAAGTGAGTGCTGCTGCTGCTTCTCCTAACGTGTTTATCCTGCAGAAAAAAAATCAAACAAACCTTTATTTTTTTTCCCCATTTAATTTCTGTGGCCATTTTGGTCCAAACTGTCACACAGAGAAAAGCAATAACATGGATATCAACTGTGGGGAAAAGAAAACACCTACTCATGAGTGCTCCCTCATATTACTCTTGCCAGATTTAATTTCAGACTATCTGACTTTTATCCTATCTCAAATATCTCATTTTATCTGGAGTTTGTATGGTATTAGAAGACAGGAGAGCCAGAACCTAGCATTTATAGAGAAAGTTTCATAGCCTTTCTTTCTCATCCTTGTTTTTGTTTTGGTTAGTTCCCTTCCTGTTTTCAGAGAAGCAGAGCCATTTCTCAAACAGTATTGCAATGACCAACTACTTGAGGACTGAGTCATGTGCCAGCATTCATGCCAAGTTCCTGGTAGGACAGGGAGCTTTTGAACCATCCCATTTCTAATCAAACAATCTGGAGACATCCTGTCAACCTAGGCCTTGTCATCTGCTGCTCACTGCACGCACATTTGATTAGCTCGGCATCAGACTCTCCCTGCTGTGCACAAAGTCTCTTTTTCTTCGCTACCAGCCAAAGGAAGCAAGAGTGGACTCATTTAAAAATCTTGGCTCATCTTATCTGGCTCATGACAAATACATTCTCAAATTAGTCTTGCAAGTCATTTTTTCCTACCTAGAAATGACTTTCTGCAATAGCCTGTGACATATTTTTATTCTGCTATATATCTTGATAGCCTACTGCTCTGTTTTTCTGTCCCAGCTTCATTTTCCCAACCTCTTTTTTAGAGTTTGATTCTGAGTAGGGGAACAGTTTACCTTGAGAAAAGTGGTTAAGTGGGCAAGAGCATCCCACTGCTTTTACATCAGTTACGTGTGTTTTTAAAGTTAAGCTTATGATCAAGTACTGGCTTGCAGTAGGGAAAGATCTGCCCCTACGTGCAAACACTACTACTGGAAGTATCTGACGGAATTAGTTTTTGTTTCCTGAACACACACCAGTGGTGTCTCCTCCTTTGTATACAATGGCTCTCAGAGGTTTATCTACCTCTGCATTTCCTTTACTTTCCTTGCTGCTTCTCCTTCTTCCACTCAGAAGAGCAGAGCAGGAAGAAGACTATGAATGCAGAAATCCCTTTGGACAACTCGGATGAAGGATGAAGGAGTACTGCTCATAAAGCCCAGCTGGAGTCATTCCCACGTGCATGGAAAGTGCAGCGTGTGTGTGAATGCCCGTGGAGAGTTTGTCCACTGGGGTCGATAATTTTCAGTGACATAAGACTTCCCAAGAGTACGCAGCAAAAGGAAAAGTGCCTTGAAAACAAGCAGCATACTCTCTTTTGAGCTAAGGCCAGTCACCCTGTCAAGTTTTGAGAGTACAAACAGGACTAAAAAAACCCCCAAACCATCTGATTACATTACTATTAGAAGCAAATCACATGGGTTCTTAGCCTCAAGGGGCTGGACATTGAGCATCTAAATACTCATATGGTTGTGCATAAAGGGCATCACATTTCCTCAGCAGTGTCTTGACAATCTAAACAGGAAGTATTTTCGAAATATAATAAAAAAGGCTGAATCTCACAGTTTAAACCTTCATAATAAATATAAGGATTAAGTATTTTTAGGCATCACCCAATTAGGCTGCTTTATCCATCCTTGATACTACCCTAAGCCATATAATATGCAGTGACTCAGTCAATAGCTGTGTGCACCACTGCTTTGTGCTGGGTTGAAGCAGAAAGATGTGTCAGTGTCACTAGCCCTGTGAAATTCAGTGCAGCAGAGATTCTGTTAACAGTTACTGGGGATAGAAGTCTCGTCCTGATCATCCCTGTGCATTCATTACCACCACAGCGAAGTGCTAAGTGATGGTGACAGACAACAGTGAAGTCCTTGAGAGGCAAACACCAATTTGTGACTGAGTGTGCTGTTTCTAGAGTGCTTTCCTTTTACCTAGCCACTTTGGACACTTGCTTCAGGTTGGCTATCTGTAGCGTGGGCATGTGCTCTATCTTAGAAAAGTAGGCTAGATTCTATCTGTCTGCCTGTCTCTCTGTCAGTCTATCAATCAATCATCTATCTACTTACCTATCTGCCTGCCTGCCTACCTACCTATCTGTCCACATATACATATAATAATCAAAAGGGAAAAAACTCCAGAGGACAATTCATCAGTTTTAAGAGCCTTCTCTTTCTGTGCACAATGGAGGAGTCAAGAACAGAGCTAAGCTAGATAGTGATCCTGTAGATAGCTGATGTATAGAGTCATCTAACTTCTAGATGTCTAAGCGACACATGTGCCCCTTTTCAGAGGCATTTCACAGAGGCTGTCACAGCAGCTGCAATACTTTACAGGCCACTGTTTGGTCAGACAAGTATTTTGCTCAGGGATTTGGTCTGCTGCCTGTTTTCTCTTAGAGTACTGTATCACAGGGCAAACTGATTGGTTCAATTTGATTCCAGGCTATAGCAGGAGAAGTATGGGAAGTCAAGTTAAAATCTTTCTGGTGCCTAAAAAGTAATGAAGCAAGAGTTGAAATTGGAACCCTTTAAGTATAGATCTCTCTTCCTTTGGGCTGAACCCGTATCTTGTAAGGGGACACTGGTGCATTTTTTCTTGATAGCTACAACCACACGGGAATAAAAAAATCCAAATCCCCAAATGAACTGTATGGAATGAAAAATCCTCATAATTCTTGAAAAGATTGAGCTGTCGCAAAGAAATCCTGAACTCAGCCCATTTCCCAGCTGTCAGACTAAGAAAGCTGTGAAGGCTGCTGAAGACAGAGGAAAGGTTTAAGCCTACCATGGGTTCTAGTTAATCTACTGTTGTAAGCACTGTATGGTAGCATTCCTTTAGCAGTAGCTCTTTCAAAGACTTCCTACCTTAATTCCCTTTTTACAGTTGCTCTGTAGCTGCTCTTTTAATGGGATCATTTCACAGATTCACAGTTATGTTGTGGGTGAAGCAGTTGCACAGGAGAGTCAGTAACTTCCACTCCAGGAGGGAAACATCATCCTTTTTGAGGCAGGACAGGATTTCAAGAAAGAAGCAGTCCTTGGGAAACCACTGGTGGTCATTTGCCACAAAGGGAAAAAAAGAGGACGTTTTGCTTTTACTACAACTGAAAGCACAGACAGATAACATTGCTGTAAGGCTGTTTGATGGTATCGTCCACAGCTGGGAAATGCCAGGGTTCACTTATGAGCCATTTTACAGCCTGAAGGCTAATGTACTCAAAGTATTTATTAGAGTTCCACTTGATCGGCTGCTTCATACTCAGAATCTCTGGCAGACACAACAGCAAGGAACCATCATGGCTTAGCTCTAATAAGGCATTGGTATTTTAGAGAATATTAGCTGGAAACTTTCCCATGAACTAAACTAGCAGTCTTCAACTTGCATGAAAACAATTAGGGGCTTGGATTCATAGCTAATTTTGGTGTAGCACATTGCACTTTTCTCTGTAGGTACTCTGTACACCCTCTTGATAATAGAGCTGATTTCTAATCATGATAGTAAGCTCCTTTTCATTCACATAATTGGGCAATTCCTTGCTGAATCTTGGTGAATCTGGACCTGTGATCGTATTCATCTCCACTGGAACTGTTTTACCTATATTTTTATTAGTTTGGGAACTACATGAAGGAAAGAAGGCAGAGAGTTCTGGTCAATGGCACAGAATCTAGTTGGATGTTTGTATCTAGTGGAGTCCCTCAGGGGTCTGTGCTGAGACTGGTTCTGTTCAATATATTCATCAATGACCTGGCTGAGGGAACAGAGTGCACTGCCAGGAAGTTTGCTGATGATACAAAACTGGGGGGAGTAGACACACCAGGAGGCTCTGCTGCTATTCAGCAAGATCTGGCGAGTTGGGCAGGAAGAAAATTAATGAAATTCAACAAGGGCAAGTGCAGAATGTGGCATCTAGGAAAGAACAACCTCAGGTACCAGTATAGGTTGGGACCTGATCTGTTGGAGAGCAGTGCAGAGGAAAGGGACCTGGGGTTCCTGGTGGACAGCAGGATGACCATGAACCAGCAATGTGTCCTTGTGGCTAAGAAGACTAATGGCATCCTGAGGTGGATCACAAGGAGGGTGATTAGTAGGTTTAGAGAGGTTCTTCTTCCCCCTCTACTCTGCCCAGGTGAGGCTGCATCTGGAATATTGTGTCCAGTTCTGGGCCCCTCAGTTCCAGGACACATAACTGCTTGAAATAGTCCAGCATAGAGCCACAAAGATGATTAAGGGACAGGAACATCTCCCTTATGAGGAGAGGCTGAAGAATTTGTTCAGCTTGGAGAAGAGAAGACTGAGAGGTGATCTCATTAATGTTTATAAATACATAAAGGGTGAGTCTCAGGAGGACAGTGCCAGGCTCTTCTCAGTTATCACTAATGATAGGACAAGGGGCAATGGGTGCAGGCTGGACCATAGGAAGTTCCACATAAACATAAGAAAACACTTTTTAACTGTGAAGGTGACAGAGCACTGGAACAGGCTGTCCAGAGAAGTCATGGAGTCTGCTTTTCTGTAGACACTCAAAACCCACCTGGATGTGTTCCTATGTGACCTACTGTAGATGTAGACCCTGCTCTGGCAGCAGGGGATGGAATAGAAATTCAGGGGTCCTCAAACCCCAGCCCGCGGGCTGGATATGGCCCCCCAGAGTCTCCAATGCAGCCTGCCGCTATTTATCCCCCTCTGCTGGGAGCTGGGGGGCGGAAACCAAGCAGCCGCAGATGACTTCCTGCCGACTGATCGGCTGGGCTGAGGCAGGCGGCTCCCCCGTCTCTCCCTCCTTCCTTCCAGCTCCCAGGAAGGACAAAGCCATGCAGCACAAACTATAGCCCGGCCCCCAACACTGTCTGAGGGACAGTGAACCGACCCCCTGTTTAAAAAGTTTGAGGACCCCTGGAATAGATGATCTTTTGAGGTCCCTTCCAACCTGTAACTTTCTGTGATTCTGTAACTGTGTGAAAGCAAAAATTGCAAATACCTTTTCCTCCACAGTGGTATACAGAGGATGGTTCTTATGATGAAGGAAGCTGATAAAGGATTGTGCTTGGAATCTGTATTTCAATCACAGGTCATTGGTGACTTACTCTTTGGCAGAAACCTTGTAATTGTTTAGAGGGCAAGATGGGGCTTAATGTCAGCTCTGTAAATGAAAACCATAGAAAGACAAGTACGTGTTTTCAGAACAGGCAAGCAGCTTTTGAAAACATCCTGCTAGAATGAAACCCTTGAGACTTGTAGTTTCAGTTATTCAGCTAATAATGGCGGTGATTGATTTAGCTGATAGCTCAGAGAAGAAAGCCACCCTCGTTTGACAGCTTTGTGTGTCAGCCAAGCTGGGATTATTCTCTGAACAAACTGGGCTATCATATGTGAATGTTTCTCTTCCTTAGCAGGCTCAGCTGAGGGCACTCAGGAGGGATCTGGTGCAGAGCAGGAACAGGCACAGAGCCAGGTGCTAATCCACAGATACCAGAGTTTTCTTGTGGCTGAGCCCCAAGCTGCACTCAGTGTCTTTCTCAGAGCAGTCCATTTCCAGACTGGGCCTCACTCACTTTGAAACTGCAGTAACTACACGACATGGGGGATTTCTGTGATGTGCTTGAGCTGTATCCTGGTTTTGACTGAAGGGGAAAACCCATGTAAAAGATAGAATTGAAAGATTTGTTAATTTCTAAAGAAAAATTTGGAGCTATTTGTGGGGGAACTCCTAATACAAAGCCCTCTGAAATCAGTGGGATTCTTCACAGACTTCTGAGATTGTTGGGTCTTATGTTCTCAGCTGTTGCTACACCTTTCAGTTCGCAGCCATGTTCAGATCAGCTATCCATTTACTGGGAGAGCTGTCTTCCCTTAAGGTTAGTTGGTTGACTCCTGTCTCAGAGAAAATATCACCCTGCCTAAGGCTGCCTGTCACAGGAGGAATTATAATTCTTTTCTGTACTGCGCTGCCTTAAAGAAAGCATGATGTCATGTTTTCTCGGCCAATAGTGTGTGTTCATGGCAACTGCTAAGATATTGGATAGATTAAACAGCCTTATAAGCTCACTTAATGGTAACTAGAATTCGTTGCAATTCTCTATGTAGCATTGTCTTAAAAGAAAACACATTAGACTGCAATGAAAATTTCTGATATCACATTTGTTATGTGAAAACAATGGCTGTCACTGGAGGCAGAGTTATTTGGTTTTGTCAAATTAACCTCAAAATGCGCGAGGAAGCCCCACATGGACTGAGGACCTAGTCTTACATCTTGTTTTGTATAAGTAAATTTCCCTGTGGATTTCAAGCTTTAAATGCTGGATAAATATAAAACATGAAGCCTCACCCAGTAAGGCAAATATTCCCCCACGCAGCGTCCTGTTTTTATGGAAGGCTATAATAATAGCAAGGCAAAATGCATCATGATATTCCCAGAATTTTGTGAAGGCTGCTTTCCCAGCTTTCAGTTACTACATATTTGTGTAGTGTGAAGGGATGACCATAGCTCCAAGGGATGTTTCTTCTATGCATTTCTCCAGTCCCTTTTTGAAGTCATAAACTTTTAACACCAACTAAAGCAAGGAGATCTGTAACTCTGCATTGTGTGAAGTGTATTCTTTGTTTTGTTTTAATCTGCTTCCTGCTAAGAAACTATAAACACCTCCTAGTCCATGTTTCGCTGGAGGTAAAACTTTCTTATGCCAGACAAGATTTAATACACCTCTTTATGCAACAGCTCCTTCCTCTCATTCATCTCATCATTTGCATGAGGTGTTGAGGGATATGACTGAGCAGTGAACTTGTCAGGTAGGGTAGATGTTTGGACTCGATAGTCCCAGGAGTCTTTTCCAACTATAGTGATTCTGTGATCACTTTTCCAGACTAGGCACCAAACCAAGATACTCTCTTTTTATGAGAAAACTACTCTACACCACCATAAAAGTATTGAAATCCTGTGCCATGGCCCAAGTGAAGGTAAGTTCAACCATGAAAACACTGAATGTGGTCTATATTCAGAGAACCTTAGAAATATTCTAAACATAAACCAATGCTTTGCCTTTGCTCCCATGCCTTATGACTGATAGGCATATGCTCAGTTTGCTGTGACACTCTCCAGTTATGTGCCTGTCTTGTAGCTACAGTGATTGCCTGGCAGGCGGATTAAGTTTTGGCAGCACTGTGAACTCACCTGGACTGCAGAAGAAAGGTGATTTTAGCCATGGTGAGCACTATGCTTGCAGCTTCACAGCACGTGAAAGACAGTCTTGAGGCTATCACAGATGTAAAAACAGTGACTTGTCTGATTCTAAAGAGTCAAGAGGCTCCGGGGTCAGATTCTGCGTTGAGGTCTTCCTAGCTTCACACACTTTTCTTTCAATGGACTACTCCTATCACTGAACTTTTCACCTTTTACTGTCTTATTACAGGCTAGTTTGCCTTTCAATTCCCTGTCCTGAAGTATCCATTCTCATAAGAGTTCCCTTATAGCAGATCCAACAGAACGAAACAGATAATTTGAGCGAACATCTTGGAAGAATAAGTGGATCCAACTCTGATTCTGTTTGATATGAAATAGATACAAACTAAAATGTGGAGGGACTGGATTGCAAACTGTAGTGAGAGGCTAGGCTTGGTAGTTGTTTATTTTAAACAACTGCTGCAGACACACAGCCATTTCTAGGGAGTGAGAGGCACACGGTACCTTACTGAAGAAAAGCAGATGGGATAGAAAGACTAATACCTACAAAACAAACCCTCATCACAGGGAACTGTGAGGTGCTGCAGAGCTTTTTATAGCAGCACAGAGAACTTAAACTTTGTTGAATCTGTGTGTCTTTCAGTCAGAGAACATTTAAGCTGTATGATATTTGCCATTGCTTTCTGCAAACATGTAAAGGAGCTGCCAAATGCTTTTGAGGCTGGAGACTAAAATTTTGTGGAGTTTTGACCAGATGTTTAGCCATATGAACCACTGCCTACTGCTGCAGGGGCTGCAGAGGTTTACACTTTCACACTTTCAGGATCTAGACAAATACAAACAGGAAACTTCCTACTTCTTAAAATTGCCATGAAACAGTGATTCAGGAAAATGTCCATGCCTGGGGAGCAGAGAACCCACAATGAACTTTAAAATGCACTTTCATTCTTTTGAATATCTCAGGGCAGTTCTTTCCTGCAAATCCCATCTCTGTCTATGGATAATTCTCTCTCTGGTGTTCTTTCTTAATTTACATACTTTTATAGGAGGTACTTTATGGATGTACAGACCTCAACCATGACTCAGAGCAAATACAGTATAAACCTTTGTAGATTAAACACTGCTGGTTTAATCTGAAAGCATCTCAGGTCTTACTGGGCAGCTGAAGATCTGAAATACTGACCAGAAAGGTACCAGACTTCCTCAGACTGCACCCTAGATGACAGTATCGTGTGCACTATACAGAACACAGCCTGTAAGCGCCTTGTGTACATAACTCCACTGAGAAGGTGTTTGATTCAATGCCTTATGCAAAAGAAGGAAACATTTGCAAGTTTGCTTCTCATAAACTGAAGAGAAGAAAAAAATTTCCCGAAGAGTTTTTAACCGAGTAAGTGTCATTCAAACTTTTCCTGTCAAAAGTATGGGGAAAGAAGCAAAAATCTGCCTACTATTTTTAATTGTCGAACCATTCCCTAACAGGCAGAAAAAGCTGAAAAATAGTCAGATACTGATGGAGAAGATGCCTTACTGCTTTATTTTTGAGATTAATATTCTCACTTTTAAATAACACTGCAGGGCAGAGCGTTACTTTAAAAGTGAAATGTAGCATGTACCTGTGAAGATGCTACTCAGCTATTCTGTGTGACAGCTTTTATAATGATTTTTAAATGGAAAACATAGTGAAAAATGACGTTTCAAAAGTGAATGCATTAGAAAAGTACTGTTTTGAGCAAGAAAAAAACCACTTTTCCTATGAAAACTCATTTCAGCAGGTGATTACTGCACCTTTGGCAAGAGCATGATGCTATTAAAGCAGATTTTTTGACTTGTCAGAAGGGGATCTAGTTGACTCTGCAGTATTAATATCATTATGACCGATCATTTGCCTTCTGAAAGAGGCACAAAATTAGAACTAAACTCTCCATTCTTTCGTGGCTCAGCATTATAGAAGCATAAAGGCAAAATTGGCCAAAGATCAAATCCAGGGCCCATTGAAAATCAATGAACAGTTTTGCAACGGACTTCTAGTGGGGGTTACCTCCCCACTGACTACAAATGAAATTAATCTGTCAGGCAGCAATAATACAGTGATATAATTAACTTGCTTAGAATACAATCACTTTAACTTTCATTAAAAGTGATGAGTTTCTTTCAATTACCTTGCCAAGATGCATTTTGTTGTTGTTGTTGGCTTGTTTGATGCTGAAAAAATTAAATAAATCCTTTTTTGGTTAATTTCCCCCTGGACTGGTGTTTGTTGCTGTAATGGAGTCTGACTTGCAGGGTCACGCTTGCGAATGTTGTGACAAATAGGAACATCTGTAGAATGAGGAAATAACAGCCATTTTCTTAGTGGAGCCAGGAGCATGCACATTTCACCTACAAGTTAATGAGAACTCGATGCGATATTGATCCTGCCTCAAGAGCTGTAAGGACAGCAAGCCTGCACCGCAATGAGAGATTGCACAAGTTTTCCAGAGATGGGCAGGTGAGAAGATGATGCAGACCCAAACTCTAGAGAGACCATAATGTTGGGCCTCTCTGTTCTGAAAAAAAATCCCTGACAGGCAGGCAGTAATCTTGTACCTCGTGATTTCACTGGGCTTTGGAAAGTCAATAGCTCTCATTGACTTCTCAGTGCCACAGCTGAATTCTGCCTTCTACAGTACAGTGAGCACTGACTGCCTCCTCTGTTGCCTGCCTTTCTCAACAGACTCTCAGGACACTTCTCACCGCCTGTTTGTGACTCTCTTCCAGTGTGAACGTCACATCTGACCAGGACAACAGGGTGCTGGAGAGGTTTGCTGTTCTCTTAAGTACATGATGCTTCCTGCTTGCACTTCTTAATGGAAGTTACAGAGAAGATCTGCACCAAGCCACAGCAGGGGAAAAGAGCATTAAATAAAGATGAGTCTACCAAGTGGAGCTGTGAGGGACTTGGCAGGTTTGATTCCCGCAGGTTCACATGAGCATCTTCAGCTGTGATACACTGAACAGCTGCCAATGACAGTAGTTGCAGGGGCTGTTTCAGCCTGGGCTAGGGATGAGGAGAACTGGAGTATGAATTTTCCTTGCGTTCATTTGTACGCACATTAAAGTTTACATACCTCTTCTTTTTCTTTTAATCTTCAGTCTTGTCCTTGAAAATATGAAAAGAACATCCACAGTTTTCAACTGGTGACAATAGTCACTGGTAGAATACCAGCAGCTTTCAGATAGCCCTTAGATGAATTGGTTTTGACCCAGCAAACTAACAAAGATCTTTCTTTATTCTTTGAAAAATCTAAAGCATGCCATCTGTGACAGTATGAAGGTCTCAGAAGTGTTACAGTACCATCTGCATTGTGATACTGACAGTTGGAAAAAGGTTCAGATGCATCTGTATGTATAAATAGAGGGACAGATAAGTAGTGGTCTTGTAATGGACAGACTAGTTCATTTTTGGAGGCCTAAAGGAGCAGAAAGCAGTGTCAAGAGAAAATGGTAGGCGGCATCCTTCTCAAAACAAACTCAGGAAGTCTTTTCAGGTTTCACTTTTCAGCCTCAGTCTCATGTTTGCAGGAACTGTTACCTACAGGTTCACTTTAAATAGCTCCTGGCTCTGTTTCTTGTCCTCTCTGGTCCTTGATTTGTATTTCCTTTTAATTCAGCTCAGAAGGAAGTACCTATTCAGGTGTCCTATTTTGCAGTCTAACTATTACAATATCTGCAGTCTATTATAAACTATCATAACTGGAACAATAAGACAAGTTGGCAGAAGTAAGCAGAAGCCAAGGTGAGCAGACAAAAACACTTTAAAACCCTGGTCAATATTTGTAAGCAAGGTAGAAAACACAGTTCACCTTTTAAGCTCTGATTTATGTGTGTCCTGCTCAAGATTCTCTTAAGATGCCTTTCTTCATTCTGTGCGATCTTTAATGTATGCGATGGTTGGCAAGGAAATGCCTTGTTAAATCTGGCTTAGCATTCAGCAAATATCCAAAGGACTGAATGATGCTCTAATTAAAATTTTTTTGCCTCAAATTTCCTCTATATGCATCAGCTTTCCGCTACGACTCTAGCCCTTGACATCTCATCTCTTATCCTCGCTGCTCCTCCTGCTGCCGATTAATTACGAGCTCAGTAGGTCAGTGTCCATTTTGAAGGGCTTAGCATGACTTTGGACTCTGAACTCCTTTGATCCCTGGGCTCAGTAAACACAGGGCTTTTCACTGGTCAGCTCAGACAGGCAAGTGCAAACAGTACTGGGCTTGCAGTGTGGAGCAAGGTAACCAGAGGATTGTGGAATCAGAGTATCAGGTTGGAAGTGACCGAAAGGATCCTCTGGTCCAATCTGTTTTGACAAAAGCACAGTCTAGACAAAATGGCCCAGCATCCTGTCTAGATGTTGGGACTCCTACACTTCCTTGAGGTGATTATACCAGTGGCTGATCATTCTTGTGAAAAATTTTCTACTTGCATCTAATCTCCCCAGGGATATCTTGTATCACTCGCTCATCCTCTTTATCACGCGTTGCCTTGTAAAACAGTAATCCTCCATCTTCTGCACAGCCACCCTCTAAAATACTGAACCAAGTGATAAGGTTTCCCATAAGCTTTTTTTTTCCTCAGGGGTAAAATCAGGAGTAAAATGACCATGGGTGAAGCACACTGTCATTGTGCTTCAGGCCACAGTCAGGCCCTGTGGCAGAGCTGTGACTGGGCCATGAAACTACTTGCAGTGGGACCCTTCCTGTGAGATGTTCCTCAGTGTGGGTCTTGTGATTAGTGGTAAAAGAAGGACATGCCTGGGCCCCCTAGACGTGGTAAATCAGCCAAAATGCTCTTTCCCCAGTGTACAAGATGATCAAGGGAAGGAGCAAGCTGAGGCCAGGCCTACCATGGGGACAGAGGCCCTGTTCGCCCTGCTCTCTGGTTTGTCCTTCCAGGCTTCTGGGTTCCCGTAGAAGTCCAAGGGGCTGAGACCAACTTTTCACCAAGTGCCTGGCATAGGGTAGTAGGGATGAATTGGATTTCTCAGCGCTGCGGCCACCTGTGCTGTGGTAACGTATAATTAGGGGCCCTGGCAGTGGCAGGAGCAGCCTCTCCCTCCCAGCCCAGGATTAATGTCAGAGGGGATTGTGTCGTCACTGCTTTCAAGTCATCAGCCCTTGTCAACTCTCACAGACATCTGAAGACTATGTTGCCCTCCTCATGCTTTGAGACCTTCAGGATTTGACAAAGAAGCTCGAAAATTACATCCTTTATGGATATCTTTCTTTTCCACCAACTCATTAAATATTTTATTAAAAAAATAGGCTGTCAGGAAAAATAATCCGACTCACATGAAGCCTTTTTTTTTAGCCTAAAGTGCTAAAACTGAGTCATGACGTAAACAATACTAAAATGGATGGTGTATTGGTTATCTTACATAACGTATTTATCTAGATGTGTTAATTCACAGCTCAGGTACTTCTGTGTCGTACATCCTGGGAGACTTCTTCCCCCCAGCTAAGCTACAGATGGAAATCTAACTGAAATGCTTCAGAAGAAACTGCTGGGGAGGCAGTTTCCTGCCAACAGCCCAAACCAGCTTTCTACTGTTGTTTTTTGCACGCACAAATTGCTCCATTTTCTAAGACTGACGGATTAGTGGAAGAAGCATGTGGCTTTAGCTGAAAAACAGTAAATCAGATTTGGGAGTCGTTTCCTTCTGAGAAAAATCCACACAAAACATTGCTTAGTATTTTGTAGGTTAGTCGACGTTTGTGTCTGGGCTGTGGGGCAGGTTTAGTCCCAGGTGCTCGGTGGTTTTTCTGCAGCCACCCTTGGCAGCCAGCCCGGTCTCCTAGGAGCCCACCCTTTGCCAGAGCTGCTGTGGCACAGAAATTTCCCTTTTTCCGGTCAGCTTTATTTTCTACACAATTATTTTCTACTTTAGTCTCAGAGAGTTCTTTGCTTAAATTACAATGGAAGATATGTTTAAACCTCTTCCATGCTTCCCTTTTTAGTCCTGTTCTGCTGTGATTTACTGGACGCTGTTAAACTCAGATCTCTGGCTGGCAACCCAAGGCTGAGTGCTTGAGCAGAGGACAATGTTGGTGGAGAGTTTATCTGAAGGGAGCCTCTCTTGTTTCAGCACAGCTCATACTTTAAGAGTGCTTGCCACCTTCTGGTGTGAGAGAGGATTACAACTGTATAACTCGGGCACATTGAGGAACTCGACTGTAAAAATGCTGCTCCTGATCGCCCTGAAATGGATGAGAGGTTTTTCAAGATGTCATAATGCCAGTGGGAGGGTTTTGAAGTGAAAGGATGGATTTTTTTCTTTTAATCAGAAGGACTCAGTGACAAAAACGATCTTTTAAATGAAATACTTGATTGGCATGATTGGCAGCATGGGAGAGTACTCCTTAAAAGTTATCTAAAGTGTTCAGGAAACATATTGAGGGAAAGAATAATGAAAAATTAACCTCGTAATTGAAATAGGTACAAATCCTTCAAGACGAAAAGAATGTTGAAATCGGGAACTTTCTTCTCACTGAAGTGTTTGCAGATTTTGACCAGTCTGACAGACTTGCGTTCAAGATTATCAGCTGCCAGCAGTCTACTCAATTTCAGAGATATCACTTAATCACAGAATTACTGACGCTGGAAAAGACCTCAAAAATCATCAAGTCTAGCCTATGACCCGACACCACAACATCAGCTAGACTATGGCACTTAGTGCCACATCTAATTTTTACTTAAATGCCTCCAGTGACTCCCCCACTTCCCTGAGCAGCCATTCCAATGTCTGATCACCCTTTCTGTGAGGAATACTTCCTAGCATCCTCTCCCGGCACAGCTGCAGGCCCTCTCATCCTGTCACTAGCTACCTGGGAGAGTACTATATGTACCATTTGTATGAGAGGAGGATGTACGTTGTCTCTAAAAGTGTATCTTCACAGTTATGGTTACTTGAATAATAAGAATAGGATCAAAACCCAAATCAGACCTCAGTCAACCATCTGCAGTTTAACCAGATGAAAGAATTCTACAAAACACGCAAATTTCATGAAGGCTGGAACACACTTACGCTAACGGATGTCACATTTGCCTGACCATGCAATTCATACTTAATTTCAGTTGTCATAGTACTGTCCAAGAAAACCATTTATATTTAATTTTGCAGAGATCCTAATTGAAGGCACCAGTCTATCTGAAAACATTCCAGCAGTGCACGCAGCAATATGACTAACATATGTCATTTGTTTGTTCAATTTGTTCCTTCGCAGCAAGAGACTAAAGGGCAGTGAAGCAGTTCTTTTTGTGTGAGTGATTTTATGACACACACGTAGACTGATGTTTATATCGGAAAAGGCAGGTCAAAACAAATGTTACCCACACACAGAGAGAGGCAGTGAAGTTTCAGTGCTCAGCAGCTCTTGGCAGTCCATGTACGGATTTTGGCCAAAATATGTTTGGTTGTTTTCTTGGATCTAATTGGCCTTGCATGACTTCATATTGCTTGCAAATTAGAGCAGACTTTGCTGTGCCCCACGAGCAAGCACTGTTTGAATGCTGACTTGCTATGGTGAGGTGAGCAACAGCTATTTGTTGGGTAAGGAGTGGGAAGAGAAGCCAAAAACTGGAAGAAAGCTGAGAGGTGTGGAGCAATCCAATACTACAGAAACTCTTGCTGAGGATGCCACATCCCTGTCAATGCTAAAATCTACAAAGAATACACAAAAGCACTGGAAAAATAAGGAAAATGAGGCCATGGATTTTTGGCTGTCCCAGCACTGCTTTTCTGCAGAGGAACAGAGCTGCAGGGAAAAGCAATGAAAATTCTGTCTGTCCATCACAAGGAGGCAAAAGAGGGTCAGTGCCACAGGGACCAAAGGAAGAAAAAGAATCAAGAGGTCTCTGAAGCAAAAAGAACTGTTTCTGCATCTTTTGTACTTTGCAGTGTAAGTTCATTCACTCCCATGCTTTCGCTTGGGGCAATGCTCAGAGCTACAATAACGTTTTAAGAATAAGCAGCCCAGACATCAAAGTACAATCAGCTGAGGTAGCAGTTGGCTGCTGACTCAGGACACTGACTGATGGCCTTTCTCAGTTTGCCCTAATCTCTCACGGATCACTGCTGTGAATACTTTGGAGCCATGAGGTTTTGGCAGAGCCTCCTTCCCTGACCAGGAGATACGTGGGGTTTGTGAAAAGTGAGAGCATCATATCCTGGCTAATTTCTCCCTCTCTCCTTATCCGAATGAAAAAAATGGTGCTCTTCATTCTCAGACTCGAGATCTTGACAGAGCCCTAAAATGCACGTGACCCAGAGTGAGAGTGGGTTTGAAGCTAGAAGCTTCCTTCTGCATAACTTGTTGCTGTGATAGCAGCAAGTACATGTGATATGGACATCTCCTTTTCACATTCAGTGCATAAGTCAGCTTGTTGTGTCTTTGCACTGGCTGAGCCAATTGTCCTGCCTTCTGTTCATCCATATGAGAATTACTGGTGGGAAGTGGTGGAAAACTTGTTAACTTATGGAGCTTGTTTGTCATGTCTCATGTTCCATTCATTTGCTAAACAAAAACAGGTGCATTTTTTACGCAGTGTTTGAGTTGTTGACTGTCACTAACAAATCTGGCTGGCCATGTTATGGATTGAATAGTTATGTCTGAACCTTCATTCACTGTGCAGTTGATTAACGCAGGAATTCATTTTGCTACCCAAAGGGGATCAGATATCATAACCACGACAATGAAAAGCCCTTTGTAGTTCTGAAAGTCTCAGGAATCTTCCATCACACTTGAATCTATCCACAAAAAGGTTAAGAAAGAAATTAATTTGTCTAAAGTAATATTTTTACCATCTAGAACAAAAACAGTGAAAAAGAAGTCTTTGAAAACTGAATAACCTCTAGTAATGACGGAGTTACCTCTATATTTTACCTTTTTTTTTTTTCGTTCTTAGGAGCAGTTTGTTGATTTCTCAGATTTCTTCATGTAAGTAATTTCTGCTTGGTAAATCACTTTATAACCAGTTGCATTGTAGAAATAAAATGTCACTGCTCTGACTGGTCACAACTTATGCAGCTTGTATACTTTTGTTATTTCACTGCATTACAGAAAGTTACGGATTGGAAGGGACCTCGAAAGATCATCTAGTCCAATCCCCCTGCCACAGCAGGATCACCTAGATCAAGTTGCACAGGAACATATCCAGATGGCATTTAAATGTCTCCAGAGAAGGAGACTCCACAACCCCCACCCCTTGACAGCCCCTTCCAGATCTCCGTCACCCTCACTATGAAGTTCCTTCTCATATTTACACGGAACCTCTTATGTTCCAGCTTACATCGGTTGCCTCTTGTCCTATCATTGGATGCCACTGAGAAGAGCAGGAAACGAGGACAATTTCTGGATACAAAATGATAATCCAGACTTTGAGGACAATATTTAAAATTCCCTCTTGGCAAATGCTGTTTTAATACTTCCTTAAATAGACTCGTTTCCATGTGTGTCACTGCCAATACACTTATTCATTCAGAACTTTGGGCTTTGTCCAAACTGACCACTGATTGGCCACTCAAAATGGACAGATGCAGGAGGTCAGCATTTTCTGGGGTCAGGCCATACAAAAGAAATTTTAGCTTCCAGATCTTTCCACGCTGTCAAGAATCCTTTTCGTTTTGAGCATAACAGATTCCACAGCTTCAAAATGACATTTTCAGAAGGCAAATCATGAAGCTGCTGTAGAATCTTGCATTTCTTAGCATATAGAGATACTTAGGTTGGAAAAAACCTTTAAGATCATTGAGTCTAATCATTAACCAAACCCCACTGAGCCCACTGTTAAATCTTAAACACCATATCTACCTGATTTTTAAACTCATCCGGGGTGGCAATTAAATCCTATCTGGGCAGCCTGTTCCAATGCCCTTTCAATGAAGAAGTTTCTCCTGATGCTGAAACTTAACTCTTGGTGCAACTTGAGGCCATTTGCTCTTGTCCTGCCACTTGTTATGTGTGAGAAGAGACCAACACCCACCGCTCTACAACCTTTTTCAGGTAGCTGCCAAGAGTGGTAAGGTGTCCCCTCAGACCTCAGTCCTTCAGACTAAATAACCACAGATCATAGAATCATCAAGATTGGAAAAGACTTTCAAGATCAAGTCCGACCCTCTGCCCTACAACCCCTAACCAATAAACTGTCTTCTGAAACACCATGTCTACCAATGTTTTGAACAACTCCAGGAACAGTGCCTCTACCAGGGCAGCGTGTTCCAAGGCCTCACCACTGTTTCTGTGAAGAAGTTTTTCTCAGAGTCCAATCTTAACCTCTCCTGGCACAACTTGACCCTATTTCCTCTTGTCCTGTCACTAGAAAGAAGAGGCCAACACCTGTCTCACCACAACTTTCTTCCAGGTAGTTGTAGACAACAACGAGGTCTCCCCTCAGTCTCTTTTTCCCCAGGCTGAACAGCCTCAACTCCCTCAGCCTCTCCTTGTAAGACCTGTTCTCCAGCCCCCTAATCAGCCTAGTTACCCTTCTCTGCAGATCCCTCAGACAGTTCTCATATGGCTTGTTCTCCAGACCCTTTGCCAACCTGTGAAATGCGCTACCGCAGCGTGGTCAGAATGCAGCTGACTTTATCTTGCCGTGCCAATTACAGCCAAAATTAAAACTCCGCACAATTGTGTATGTTGTTGGCTGGTGCTGGGTACCAGCCAACCTCTTCTTGAGATACCTGCTATCAGAAGAATTCTGCCTGCTGTGAAACATCACAGAGGTAAAAGGATGATTAAGTGTGAGTGTAGCCATAAGCCGAAAGCTTCCAGATGAAATACTGTTCTCTTTCATAACACAGGCAGTTACAATGTAGTTGTCCTTGCTGCATTTAATATTGCCACTACAAGGCTGTGCTACTCTTGAGTATGTGAGTGATTCTGCTGGACACATAGTAAAGCCTCTGGAACTTTACAAGAAGCCTGAGAGCATCTGTGCAGGCCCCCGGAATAAGTGTTTTGGGTGTGGATAGATAGCTTGCATAGAAACTGTGCATGCATGCCTTCCCTTATACACACAGAAGAACATAGGGAGAAAAAGCCCCATAGTCCTATTTCCTTTTATCATTATCAGAAATCAAGGTTTCTTTAGGGTGGTTGAAAAATTCTGTTTGTATTTCCCCTGTCTTGGGCATAGGATGAACTTTCATGAGAAAGAGCTAACTTTTTTCCATAAAACAAGCACAGAGGAACAGATAGGTTTGGGGCTTTGCATTTTTTTGGGAGGGGTGGTGGTGGGAACAGTTGGTGTTGTGTTTGTTAGAGTTTTTAGGAGGGAGTAAAAGATACTCACATTCCTCTCATTTGAATCCAAACTATTTCTTGGCCTTTCCAGATTTTGAAATATTTATGATGATAGCTAAAGAATTTAACATTTTTCAGCCATCTATGCTAATTGCCTCAATATGTTCAAGTGCTTTGCGTAACTCAGCAGTTTACAGGAAGATCACATTCTTCATGAGATCAATCTAGAAACCAATGTCATGCCTTCTGCACTGCCTCCAATGTGGAGCAATCTCCTCTGAGCTTTGCTATGTCCTGCTCCTCCTGACCAGAACGGGCCAGATTGTGAAACCTGAGTGACTCCTTGCTGGGAACTAACGCTCAGAAGAATTCTATGTTATCCACATTTTTACAGACATAAGGGCATACTAGCCAAGCTGCTCAGAGCCATGCCAGCAGCCTTCACATTGCTCAATAAATCAGTACCAGGCTTACAATTTGATTTTGAGTTCTCAAGAAGCAGGCAGGTCACTACATCTCTAGACAGTTAATTAGGTGTTTAATTACCTCCACTACTTAAGCAAACATTGTCATTTATTCTTCTCTAGACTGTGTCTGGGTTGACAGCTTTTCCAGATTAAGGGGGGTTCCACTGCACATTGTTTTCTACACTCGAACTGAAGAAAATACTGCTCTGAAAGTCTGTGTATGACTTCCTTAGTGGCTTCTGATACTTAGTTTTGCTGTGTGGTCTGGATCTGCAGGTTAAGATAGGCTTAATTAGATCTATGTTGTGCAGAAGACCCCCTGCTTTCTGTGTAAAATGTAGTGCAGGATTCAACTTAACATAATACAAAGAGTGGGCTTACAGGTTGTAAAGTAATTCCCTGTTATCTGCACATCATTTTTCTGTTTATATAAGCAAGGAATCATAGCAAAGGAGAACCGGATGCGAAGATGTGAAGCAGTTCTCTCCACACCACCTTCAGCAGTAACCTGCATATTAAAACGGCACTTGTGAAACTTGTTCTTAGAGTCCTTCCAGGATGGTGTAACTTTGCTGAGCAGTCACACTCATTAGTCTTTGGAATAGGACCCATAAATCATTTTTCAGGGTCCCTGTTTTTGAAAATAACATCATTTTGCATCAAAGAATCCCAAAGATACTTGAATAGGCCAGATGATAAGTGCTGGATCCTTCTGTATCTTGTCTTATCTTTATTTTTACTTATCAGGCTACTTAGACTTTCTCCACACTTGTAATGACTTTGTACTTCCCTGATACTCTCCAATGAAACATGTACAACAGCACAGCCCTGAGGCAGAATTGCTCCCAGATAATCTGCCCAAGAACCACCCTTTTTTGTGCAAATAATTTCCTAATGATAATTTGCTTCTAGGATTTGTCAGTCACTCTATTGTGTTCCTTATTGTTTCTGACGCTTAATCAAATTTTGAGGCAATTCTATTTATAGCACTTAAAAATAGAAAGGTAACATCCACATAAATATTAGAAGGAACTTCTTCACAGTGAAGGTGACAAAGCACTGGAACAGGCTGCCCAGGGGGGTTGTGGAGTCTTCTTCTCTGGAGGAGTTTGAAACCCGCCTGGACATGTTCCTGTGTGACTTCATCTAGGTGATATTGCTGTGGCAGGAGGATTGGACTAGATGATCTTTCAAGGTCCCTTCCAATCCCTAATGTTCTGCAACTCTGTGTTCATAGCCTAATAGAAATTGCATCTCGGGGAAATAAAAGCCTAATAAATTCTTCCCCATACCCCCAGACACGATCAGATGCACCGCCATCTCATTCTAAGAATATTACTTTTTCAGAGATACCACTATCATTTGGTCTTGTCTTTGTCAAAGAACAAAGGAGGTTCTGTGTGACAAGGCCTCTCGTTCACAGAGCAATGTTGATAGGCATTATAGACCTTTTCTTACTTATCCATTACATTTTAAAAATGTCTCTTAATTTCAAGTGTTTGCATTTGAACATGCCTTCAAATGCAGAAATGAAGAAATGTGTGAAATTTCATCTATTTCCAACTAGCTGTAATCAGGCTTATCATGTCTACCCAAAAATTACAGCTCGATTCAAAGATCATTATAGCCAGCAGGATAATTTGCAATTATTTAGTAAGCCTGGTCTTCTCTTCAGAAGGTTAAAATATTTGTCAGCTTCTTAGGCTAATGAGAAGTTCCTAATGGATCTACTTCATTCTACAGGGACAAAAAAAGACCTGGGAAAGCAGGAAATGTCAGCTGTTTCATATTCACATAGCACCACGTTGGTGGAGAATCATACTCCTTATAGTAACAGCCTACAGAACACCCTGGGCTCCTGGAGAGTGAAACATGAGTGGAAAGCCAAGTCTGTCGGTAAGAAGGCCAAAGCCTCAGATAGATAACGATCCCGTAAGAGATAACTGTAAGCCTAAGATCTTGTTTTTATTATGCAAGCTTCGTTTCCTGGAGATACAAACCCTAAGGACACTGGACTGTCTTTGAACTTGTGTATGCTCAGAATAAACTTTCTGAAAGTACATTTGTGTGAGAGATTAAGTATTTCCTGCAACATCCTTTTCTTTTGGTCCTCGCTACTTGTTACGCAGGTCATGTTGTAGACTAGATCTTTACTAATATTTTTGTTCATTCATTTGCTCTCAATATTCAGCTGTCTGATCAAATCTGCTTTTCCAGAGTGGTGTAAAAGCAAACCAGTCTCCAAGTCCCCAAAGTGACAAATATCTAAAGTATCATTGCCTGTCTTCATCTTTCATATGGGGATTTGAAGATTAATGTGCTATGTGCCATGGACAAACAGCAAGTAAAATTAGCTTCTTCTGATGGAAAAGCACAAATTTCTGAGAAAGCCATTTCTCGGTAGCCATTTCTTTTATGCTTTGTGTTTTCTTTGGGTTTGTTTTTTTTTTGGAAATCACAGAACATTAGGGTTTGGAAGGGACCTTGAAAGATCATCTAGTCCAAACCCCCTGCCACAGCAGGATCACCTAGACCAAGTCGCACAGGAGAAACGAGACTGTGTGACCTTGTTTTGGTACAAAAAATTATTTGACAGAAGTCAACATACCTGGGGCGGGGCAGGATCAGGTTGGTAACTGCCACAGATGCTACAGGTTTATTACTGAAAATATAGCTCCTTAAAACTTTAAACTAAGAGGTAGCTGATGTAAACTTTCCAATGGAGCTTTGTCAGCTGGCTGGCGTATAGGTTTATTCATTGCACAGTCTCTTTTCTATCTGGGATACTAGTATTCCCTTAAATGGGGTCCCCAAGGAAGACTGTCTTCCACTTTGACACACAGTCTTTGCATCACAGGATGAGGCTGAAGCTTTCCTAAGGGAGGTTTGCATGCAGATACTGCTGTGTGTACAGTCACAAGAGTTAATGGATGACTTGCAGATGTTCATGGTAAACATGCTTACTCAGCTGCTAAGTGCAAAGAGAAAAAATATCATCTGGTAGCCTTGGCAAGTCACGCTGAAACAGGTAACACTGTCTAAATGTTTGTTAACATTCAATAAAATGATATATTCAGAGAACCTGAAAAGCTGTTCCAGCAGTGAGCATCTGAGCAACATTGGCTGAAGGCTTCTCAGGCTCCAGAACTGAAATTTGCTACCCTGAAGGTGATAATGTAAATCCTAGCCAGGACAGGGCTGCCATGTAGAGGAAGGGGAACAAATGAGGTGAAGTTGGCGCTGGCGACAAGAAGTAGAGTGGGATATGACATTCCTATAGTCAGCTGGAGAATAAGCAGCAGTTACTCCTCACTTGTGCACCCAAATCCCTTCCTCAGCTGCAGATAGTCCTGCTGTTCATCACACTGCAAAGCAGAGGATGTGACCATGGTTACAACATTGTCCTCACCAGTTGCTGCCCTGAATATATGCGTACTTCAGTTGTGCTTACAGCTGGTCCTCAGTCCCTGAGTTCTCTTGCACAGGTTAAGATTCATGCCTAAAAATGAAGATACATTGGCAAAACAAATATAGGAGTCATGGACAGATGCCTCAGCAAGACAAAAACTTCTTCTTGTTATAAAGGCATACTTCAAAGAAAATGAATAACAACTGTTTGAGATTTATCCATACTCATGTAAAATTGAAATTACTGATCACTATTGAACTGCTTCTTGTGTTTTGCTCTGAAATTTCTCTTTGGATGATACCCCAACAACTCAAAAAAGCTAAAATTTTCAGTCTTTTCAGTTTTGAGTTCAACTAAAGAATGAAGTTTTTCCTAAAGCATATAATGTCATAAACTACTCTGCAGTTTTCTTAAAAACCTTGCAATGCTTCTCATTCAACACACGCTCATTTACTGCTATGAACATTATAATGACTACAATTCTATACTGCTTGTCATTTACACAAAGAGAAAAAGTATGTGAGTTGCAGAAGCCAACTGAAAATCCTGCAGCAGATGCAAGTAACATAATTTTGTTGAAGAAGTATCACAGATTTTTTTTCAAAAGAAAAGAAAAAAAGAAAGAGAGAGAAAAAGACTTTCATCCCCAAGTTCCTAAAATAACAAAACTGACTTGGAATCAAAGAAGTAAGCTGCTCTGGGTGAAGTCTAGGGTTCCCCCTGGCTGTATTGATCTTCGTTGAAGAATCTTTCATCTTTTGTAGCTGTAAGATCATGGTTATCTAAGGATCTGCAGCTTTGGTGGCACGAGTAGCTTTCTGAAGGGACTGTTGTGAGTAACACATAAAAAGACCTGCTTCTTCCCTAAGAAGGTCTGACTCCTTGAACAAATGTCAAGTCAATAGCATAGAAAAATTATCTTGTTAAATCTTCACTGAATATCCTTGTAGTAACTCAGAGACTTCCAACTAATGACGGAAAAGAGGATCGAGAGGCAAATCTCAACAGGACAAAGTTATCATTCAAGAGTAAGGTAACCAAATCTTAACAGAAACAAAAAGTTGCATCTACATTGAGTTAATTGCTTTGAAATAACATCTCGCTCAGAAACAGACACTAGACAGAATCTGAAGTGCTTGTAAATGTCAATAGAGAAGTGTCAATCCCCTTATGTTTCTTGGACTTGTGTTTGCATGACGTACGCCCAAATTTCCTAGTTTTCATTACTTGCTACTGCTGATTTTGTGGTGTCTGATGAACATACAAGTTTGTTTTTAACCTTGTAGTTGAATTTAAAAAAAACAGTTTTATGTATGATTTGTTTAAAATTCCACCCCTACTCAGTTATTAATTAAATACTAATATTTTGTAAAGACTACAGTTCTCCTTCCCAGAAATATGTTTCACTACTCCCACCTCATTCCAGCTCCTACTGACTCCAAGTCAAAGCCAGGATCTACACTTTGCTTTCCTTTGAGCATCTCTGATCCATCTTTCTTTCTTACAGGCCCTGTCTTTGAAATATTTTATTTGGCCAATAGTAGTTGTGCTTGTGCAGTGCAATTTGTGCTAACAGTGACTGGTGGGACCACAGCAGAACTGGACAGGCCATTTGGAAACCAGCCAGATGCCAGCTTGATTGCTATTCCTGCTGCTGGAAACAACATGGAGTACCATTGGATGACTGATGTGATCAAATTCAGGCAGTATTTTCTTCTTCTCCTTGTTTGTTGGTAATAGAAAGTACAGTCCCTGAAGGGGTCTAACATATTATTACAGTCAATTGAATGTACTGTGTAGTTACGTCTCAAAATACCCACGTGAGAGTATATTCTAAGTCTTCTTAGGAGTCAGTGAGTAAACCTTGGCACTGTTGACAAGCCCACAGAGGGCTATTAAATGCAGAAATACACCTCTGGCACAGGAAGTCTCTCAACCACAATTTCCCGAAGGCTGCAAGAGTATTTTGGGAAAAGCATCATCATATAGTCATCTTGCTTTATATTCTCCAAGTCATCTGCTATTGGCCACTGCTGGAACAGAGGGACTGGAGTAGGTGGATGCATCATGGAAATCAGGACTGTTGTTCTTTGTGAAGCTAATGGGAGTTTTACTGAACACCTCGCTGGAGAAAGGCTTCTCTCACAGCTTCCAAAATGGCAAAACTTAATTACATAAGTAAAAGTTTTCCTAAATAAGCTCATCAAGTATCAGCATTAGCGCTTAGAATTGTACTACTAGAGCTGGGCTACTTCCAGTACCCGGTTTGTTCATACTGAATTTAGGTACCTTCATAATCATCTGAAGTGTTCTATGTAAATCAGACCTGTTAACTTGATGATTTCCCTGCATTATTCAGTTACAGGAGCCATGTCCCACATTTCTGATCTTGTTGGACGCGTAGGAAATATTACCAAAGCCATCCCTGTGTTTTAGAGCTAAAGTGAGTGTTCTGTGCACTAACTGCTGTAGCAAATGCTCACCTGTATTAACGACTATGATAGGAGAGGAAGCAGAACCTGGCACTTTGAGACTGAAAAGGAGAGTTATGTGGATTTTTGTCTCTGATACAGAACTCCCAGGCACAAAATGGGAGTTTTGTAAGAGAAGTAGGACAGCAGGGAAGATCTGAGGGGAAGGACGACATATGTCAGGAAACTTTCTGGAACAATTTGTCTGTGGTCAAGAGATTTAAATTCTGATTCTGATTAGAGCTCAGATTTTTGAAATTATTTATAGTGGTTTTATCCATATGGAATAAGCATGTCAGAAGAAAGGTAGATAGGTGGATACTGACCCACAGAATCATAAGAAAATGATAAATAAATCTCTCTCTCGCTCTATGTATGTATATATATAAATATAATAAATAACTGTACTTGAAAAGAGACTTCTCCTTCAATTTATGGGGAAGTCACAGTGCCTGATCTGAGTTTTACACCTACGAAGTCCAATATCAGCTAAAATTTGGGACGAATTTGGGTTCCTATAGCAGACAATAATGGTGACTAAAATTTAGGTAGTGAGGATGCTCAAACAGTCAAGTAATATTGGAAGAAAACCCAGATATCAAAGAGAAGGCAACAGAATCTGCCCATAAAAGTGCTGCTCTGTTCATGTTAGCGTTCCTTCCATTCACCCATTGTTCTGTCTTCTCAAACTCCAAATAAATGTTTCTAACATCTATAAAATAAACCCCAGGTTTTTGAGGGTATGATCTTTTGAAGAGGTTCTTGACATGGATTGCTGTTTTCCATTCCCAAATGTAAATACACTGTGGTTACTCTTGGCATATGGTTTGTATTAAGTGTCTTCTTCTGACTGTAAGGACAAAACTGGGAAAACAAACTTACTGTTTCCAAAGCAGCTCGCTCGCTGCCTCTTTGATTCAGTGCCTATTGCACTCAAGCATGTGAAAACAAAGATCAGATTCTTTTATTCAATATGAATTCGTTCTCCTGTATTTTTTCTTTTTCAACTGGATCGAATGGAGCTGAATATACTCTTTAAGTCATTCCAAAGCAGATGTGCATCTGTTACTTAAGCACCGTTCTGATTAGCACTTGAAATTTATGGAAATGTACTGTTAACTTCAGATGGGAAGTGGGCAGGCTTGAAGTTAGTGTGACAGACATAATAAACCACCTGCACTCCTATCTAAACAGTTCCCTGAAATATCCAGAATAGCAGTTAAGTTCAGAAATAGAATAAAAGATTTTTTTTTCTGCACCAGATTGTCAGTTGATCTAAATGTTGGAAGGGTGGCCCCAAACGAGCCTTCAAATCTGGTGATGCGAGTAGGCAGCAGTACTCTTGACAGCTTGGACATCACCTTTGTTACAAAAGCATACTCTTAACCGTAAGGGTTCAATGACAAGAGAGACAAATGTGCATCTGTAAGAACTGACCTGATGTGCCAAAGTATTGATTTATCGATTTCTGGAGACTTTATATGAATCTACCTTAGCTCTGGACAGTTCAGTACATTTCTTTCCACACCTTCTTCCCAAAACCTGTCTCTGCCCCTGTCATTATTCACACACCACCTTTTTTCTGTTTCTGCATCTCCAAGGTGGACCCATTGCCATTGCCCTTCTTCCATCTCACCTCCCTGGACATGACCCAGTTTCCACTGGCTTGAATGAGATTTGGACTCTGTCTGTTGCTTTCTTTCCTGTTAAGCATCTATTCATATTTCCCCAAGACACCCAGTTATGATCCAAACTTGACTGCATATTACTGCTAAATAACTTTAAAGGTCTTGGTCTACTGGCACCATAAATTTTGTTTCTTTAATGTCTCACTTGCCAAATGCAGTTGCCTTTAGATTGTAACATCAGCTAAGGCAGGACACTGTTATTTACAGCATACAATACCAAGAGAGCAGTCACGAGCCCCACAGCAACATACTGACTGGCCCACGTCATATGTTGTGTGTTTGGGTGACAGAGGTTTCCAAAGAAAAATCAGACAAAAGGTTGTCTGAGTCACCTGTTCTTAGCTTTGCATGTCTGTCCTGACTCACTCATTTAATGTTGTAAGGGAAGATGAGCAGAAAAAAGAAAAATTACACTCTAAGTCATGGGTCCTGCACCTCAATAGCTTGTGTCCCTCATGATCCCCCACCATTCCTCAGGAAGGGATGAGTGGGGGTAAATGGTGCCTAGTGGAAATTATAATTGATTAAAAGGAAATGATGGAGCATATGTTTCTGAGAACTGTGACAAAGTGGCACACTGGAGATTTTTTTCTGCGTCAGAAGGACTAAGCCACCCTGGGATTGTTCCTGCCTACCCAGAAAACTTAAATTATAACTCCAATTTATCTATCTGTAAAATGTGGTCAATGGTATCATCTTACTTCATTAAGCTATTTGAGGTTTGTGGGAATGGAATACACTGCATGAAAGCTATCAGCTTTACTTCACATGTGTCTTGCCCATGCTTGCCTTCTCTCTACATCACAGTTTGTCCTTTGTGTGCTCCCTGGAGTGAATTACTCACAATCACAGACCTGAAATGGGTCAGAGACCTTCCAACCCTTAGTCTAGCTTTGAACTGTGTTGCTTAATGTTGAAATACAGCTGAGCATGGCTTGGAACAAATTAATTACTTATTTTCTTGAAAAGCACGTATTTTTACGTGTGGTTTCTGCGAGCACAATGGCCATGATTTTAGTACAGTTAATTTTGTGGCAATGCCGCAAAACAGTCACAGGGACTGGCAGGACATTTCAGGATGATTTTGCATTTAATGGCATTGTTTATGCAGAGTAAATAGCCAGGCCTTGTTCCAGTTCACTTTACATCCCACTAAGGTGATAAGGCTGGCTCATGTGATAACTTGCTTTGGGCTGAATTACCCACAGAGCCTGAACTCCCAACATCTACGACTGCAGCTGTAATTTTCTTATGGGAGACAAAACCTCTAGGTTCATTTCTTCTGAGGCAGTAAGAGCCTTGTCAACTTCATCTGCACTTCAGCAGTGGGAAGGAAGAAGAAAACATTGGGGAGACTATACTGATGATGGCAACCCACAGTAGAAGAAGTAATCAGTCTAGTTTGTGTAATGTGTAAGCCTCACCAGTATGTTCAGCCATAACCAAAAATCAGAGATTCCTTTCAAAAAGTGCTACATAACACAACATCTGATTTCTCAAAACTTAATTCAGCCAAGTCTACAGCTTATGCAAAGTTGTGTGATTTATCTCTGTAAAACAAGACAAAACAATGCTTTTCATTTCCGAGACAGTGAGAGACAGAACTGTGATAAGGGCATCGTGTCAGCTGAATATTAAAACAGACATATAAAACCCAACTGATATGCTAACAGCTAGGCAGAGTTGCGATAAGCTCTCCAGAAATGGGAAGAAAACATGGTTATTTACAATTATGTTCCTTGCAAAGGTCACAAAATGCTCCAGATGAAAATGTTCACCATTAAAAGAAGTCTCAACTGGGATGAGTGACTTGACATTTATCAGTCAAGACTTGGGAGTGTTGATTGATAAGAAACCAGCAGTGCACTCATGCAGCCCAGAAAGCCAACTGTATCCCAGGATATATCAAGAGAAGTATGACCAGCAGAGCAAGAGAGGTGACCCTACCCCCCCCTTTTCTCTGAAACCAGTTTGATGTGTCCAACAAAAGGATATGGAACTGCAGGAGCAAGTCCACAGGAGGGCCTGGATGCAGATGACCCAAGGGCTGAAGCACCTTTGCTATGAGGATAGGCTGAGGGAACTGAGGTTATACAGCCTAGGGAAGAGAATACTTCAGGGGAACACTATAGCTGCCTTCAAATACCTGAAGGAGGCCTACAGAAATGCTGGAGAGGAATTTTTCACAAGGGTGTCTAGAGAAGGATAGATAGAACGTAGAGGAGAATAGGTTTAGATAGTTCTCCACTTCAAGGGTGGAGAAACTCTGGAACAGATTGCCCAGAGATGTTGTGCATGCCTCCTCCCTGGAGATGTTCAAGGCCAGATTAGATGAGGCTTTGAGCAACCAAGTCTAGTTGAGAGGCATCCCTGTCTATAAGTCATTGAATAGATGATTTCTAAGGTCCCTTCCAACATTAGCAATCCTATGATTCTATGACACTTGGGGTGAGGAGGGAGAGACTTTTACCCAAAATATGGCTGAAAAATATTCCTGTCTGAAAAAATAAACCTGTCTTCCAGGCTTTCTCCGTGTGTAGCAGGAACCACTACGATCTGGCAGGGCTCAGCTCCTCATCGTGGTGTTTGATATGCGTGCACAGTGGGGTTCCAGCTCGTTGGACTTGGCTGAGTTGCACCTTTCAGTAACATCTCCTTTTTATAGGTGTCACTGATGGTGATTAGAACCTACTGTTCTCTCTAGCTTGTTTAAGTTTGAACATAATCATTGTGGCACACAGTGAGAGAGGGTTACTTCGTGTTTACCTGGAAAGGATCCTTTGAGTCTTCTTTTACAGGGATTCAGATATTCCACAGCACTGACATCTCATGCAGTAGATGACTCCATCACATTTTTACGAGCTGGGAGGCTGAAGTGACTCTCCAGGAACTATTTACCAGTGTGAGGAGTCTATTTTGAAAGGGAATCAAAGTTCTTTGTGGTCATGGTCTTTACATGGTAATACAACCAACAAGTGGTGTTAAAGCATTACACTAAGAGTAATGACTTTTTCTTCCTCATGTCTGTAGTAGCTAATGAGACATTATGAATGCAAATCCAACAGCGTTTTCAGAGTAGTTCAGGATCAACATGACATCTGAATGTGCTGCATGAATTATTCACACAGTCTTTTTTTTGACCTGTGTCGTCCCTCCCCCATCACAGAATAAGGTTCCTTTTCTGGTCTTAGCAGACTCCTCTAGAGCTGTTCATGCTGTACCCAGGAAAGTTTATTTCTAGTGTGTCTAAAACATATGAGCCAGGTCACTTAGCAAATGAGAAGTGATGAAATATTGATATGCTCAAGAAAGAAAGAAGAGAGGGGCAAAGCTGGCAGACTTCCTTTCCAGTGTGGGTGAAGGTCTTCTAGTAATTTAACTAAGTGTTCTACTCACAGCTCTTTCTTTAACTTACAGATGAGAACACTCAGCCTCTCACAAGCTCTGTATGAACCCTGGCACTTTTCTTCACAGCACAGAAGATAGCAGCAAGTGAAAGCACTGTGTTGATCCACACAATAGGCACTATATGTAGAAGAGCCCAGCTAGCTGGAGAGATCATGGTGAGTTGTTCTTGAGGCAGGTACTGCCAGCCTGGCACAACCTAAATTTCCTCAAAACTGAGGTGTGCTTAGTTATGGTGTTAGAATTCAGAACCAACACTGCTTTAAATCAGTATGAACTACTTCCCCCATGCATTTTCTACACTCAGTTGCTGAAATTACTGCGATAATTACTGCTTGACCTTCGTGACCCACTTTTAATTTTTGCAGCCAGAAAATAAGGGAGATTCAATGTTGACTTCAAAACCAACGCAATCTGTTTTTCAGCATTGACCTGCTGTTTGCCTGTAACCAGGAGGCAAATATTTGCAGTGATTTAGTAGGCACATAGAAAGCAGATTGATAGAGTCAATCAGCACGCCAAATACTTTACTGCTTGCTCTCATGAAAGGCTGGTGAACCTGCATGGGCTTTTTGCTTTTAGGGGGTTTTTTCAGTTTGCTGCTCTCTGCTTGCTTTGCCTACAGGAGAGCTGATTAGTTTGTCAGCATTTCATGCTAATCTCCATTAGTCCAATGAAGACAGCGTCTCTAATAACATATTTTAAAAATTTCCAGGGTTTCTGGAGACACAGAGAGGGCCTCAGACTGAGAGACCAAGATATATAGTATGTCACAGTGCTGATATCCATCAGAGAAAAAGCTATAGATAGGAAGAAAGCCAACACATCAACTGCCTGCAAAGTCCTTGGGCATTTTTGTCAGAGAAGAAATAAGCATGTGTGGTGAGGGTGGTGAAGTGTCAGGTGTCTTACACTCCTCACCCACATAATTCAGAAAAGTCACTTGTTTCTGTATTGAAAAAGATGGAGAAAAACCCAAATAACATGCCTCGATCTCAAATCCTGGATCCCAAAGACAGTAAAACTAATTGCTATAGTGGGAGGTAAAGCAGCAGGAAACCACTTTTACTCTCTTTCCCTGTCTGGGAAGTAAATGAATATACCCCATCCTGAAGGGAGGTTTCCTGCAAACTCCAAGAGGGTTCTTCTCCTTTATTTCTTCTTTGCCGGCCTTTTATTGGGTCAGTCACTGCAGGTGGGCCATGATAACATCCCTATGCTATCCTTCCTTCTCCTGAGGTCCCCAGTTCAGTCCCACATCTCACTCTGCCTGAGATTAAAGACCATGACATCTGTTTTGCCTGAGGTGGGTAAACATTACTCAGGACTACAATGCCTTCATGAACCAGAACGGTAACTAGGACAATGGGGCAGTGACTTCTAGTGGCATTCTAGGAAATCTTCTTCTCTGGAACCTAAAGGGGTCCTGGGGTTTTTTGGTTTATTTAATTTTTGTTGGTTGTATGCCATATCTGGGAAAGAGTTCCACAAATTTGGACGTCAGTCCTTCGTGAGCATGCTGGGTTCACTCAAGCGTTCTTGACTGTGCATCAAGGAGCAATTCCAACCTCTTGGATCTGTTTTTTCTGAAGACTTCCTAACTTCTGATCAAAGGAAAAGACAAGTTTTCAGTTTCCTAAGGTGTGAAATGCTGTCCATGACTTCTTTACAGGGAAATTTTAAAGTGGGTCCCTATGTCCTTACACAAAGTGCAACCACCCTGCTGAGTGGTCAGAGACAAGGTATGTGTTCAAGAGACTCAAACATTGATGAAGAATTTATTTTGTTTGCTGCTTTTCTTAGAGAAGGATCAAAATCTAGGACAAGGCATAAAGGGTAAGGCAAGACACAGTTCTGATTGTGGCTTCCTGCTGCACTGTTCTGAGGATCTTTCAGAGCAGTTTAGAACATGAAGATTGAGAAGATGGATTTATAAGAAGGAAAAACAATCTGTACTGTTGATCTTCCTTTTCCCTAGACTGTACTATTGCTGGATTATTCCTTATCACTATATCAAGCCTCAAACTAGAGGCAGAGAGCCCAGTAAGCAGCATGCAATTGTCTCCTCCAGATGTTCCCAATCCTGCCCTTTTCCTCAGCCTTTATTTCTCTATGTAGGCATCAGAAAGAAAATGTTTTGCTTATTAGCTCAAATACATCAGTGCTTGCTTGAAAACTACACAAGAGTGAAACAGCTCTTTGAAAGAATTTCATTTTTGATGAAGGATACTGCTTTAATTGCCATGGGTTTTTTGTCAAACACTTTTACATTGCTGAAGAACCTGAGGTTACACATGAACTTTACTACAGGATTAGTTAACTTTATGTTTACATAAAAGTGACACTAAGTTAGATAACTACATGCAAAAAAGTGGCATGGGCTAAGGACAAAAGGCAAGAGAGTCAAAATTGCAAGCATCCAGGGGCTTTCTTAAAAGGTATTCTATTTCTAGATGTGAAATCTTTTATTCCTTTGAGAGTTATGATCATAATATTTGCTGTTCTCAATCATTTAAGTGAAGAGCTATAATAGTGGTGATGCTTTTGTTTTTACAATGAGTGCTTAAGATATAGAAGAGGGTTTCATGTGGAAGTAGGTTAATTTCCCAAATCTCACGGAGACATTTTGTGTAATAGAGCCCAACTCAGTCATCTTTGACTTTTTTTCCAATAACTTCAAATTTTTTAAAATTAGACATAAAGCCTTTAGATTTGACACTTTATTCTCATTCTTCAGTTACCCTAGTGGTGAGGTAGGTACAACTAGAGAAAACAAAAATGCTAATTAAACTTATTTAAGTGTGATCAAAACAAATGAGCAAAGGGTGGGTAGTTTTCCAATACTCACTGTGTAAATATTTGGATAGAAAAGACATCAAACGTTTGCACAGTTAATAAACTTTCTGTTTGTTTTTGACCAATATGGTGTGTACTACTGATGTGGCCCTGCCCTGTGTTATAAAGAATAGTCAGTGGCAGAACTTCCATAACACTGGGCCAAGCTTTTGGTTTGAAACCTTTATTCTTTGTAAAATGGTATTAACTGGATGGATGTATGAAGGAATACTTAGAAAAGTCAGGATATGGGTTTTTTTTATACTAGTATTTTATTATGCTAGTTTTTATATTACTATTTTTTATACTAATTTTAGTAATGTATAGATGATTTATTAATTTTATGTTTAAGCATAATCTCTCTATTGGGATAGAAGTCTGATGAGGACAATAGTAGGAGTCACATGCAGAAATTCAGAAGGAACAAGGAGTAGTTTTTTGAGTTGATTTCTCATCGAACAGTTAAATCTGAGGTTAATATGAACATTGCTGTAGAGAAAAGTAAGGCCAGATCCTCAGCTACTGCCCAGAACTGACAGAAGTAGTAAATAAGTCAATGAATAAAATACCTCTTTGAAGAAAATGCAAAATGCTTCACCTTTGAAAATTCAGGACTTTTATTAGCAAGAGCGAGTTAAACATAAAATGGCAAAATCGAATTTTTCATATTGATAACTGAGTATCATGGACATCTTTTAAAAATATTTAAGGCTCCAAAAGAGGCCCCTCTTACATCCTGCATTGTTGTTTTCCCCTAGTACCTCTTCATATATATCCCCATACAGAATAGGAAGTAGACTGCCCCTGTCCTTAAATCAGTATTGCTGGACCTTGGTAATGCATGCCTCGTCCAAATGCATGGTTAAAAATCTTGCAGGAAATGCCAAGTGGCTGGCACCAGCACAGATCTCTGATGGTGCAAATGTTCTGCCATCACTGTGGGGAGGGGATTCGTTCTTTGTAGTTGGCATCATGCTGGTTATTACTGGGGGCCAGGAGCAACTGTGACTTGAACAGGGTGTTCTTGTAGATTGCTAAAGTCAGCTCAAGGTGAAAACTAAATCTGAGTTTTCTGATCTTTCCAGAAGAGAACCAAGAATTTCAAGGGTGAAAAACAAGGGACAGCCTCAAGGAATTGGAGAGAATTTTCCAACTTGTAGAAGCTGGAAAGACACTGGAGTCACAAACCCAGCTGTGATTATTCCCCAAATGTGGCATTAGATTTTACTAGATTTTATATTTCACAGACTGCATCCATCTGTGTTCCATTCTCTGTTTCTAATCATACTGAGTGAAGTGACAAGTAAGAACACCCCTGAACTCAAAGTGATGATGGTCCAGAAACACCAACATCATCTGCTTCTAAGACAGATTGCTAGTTAGCATTTTTGCAGTTCACTTGTATACGACTCATCAAAAAACTAGTTTAGATGCTTATTAAAAGGTAAGTGGAATGATTTTATTATTCATAAATAACTCTTCAGCAAGGTCTGCTGTGACAGAACAGGGGGTGGTGGTTTAAATGAAAAGACAAGCGATTTAGATTAGGTATAAGGAAGAAGTTTTTAGAATGAGGGTGTTGAAACTCTGAAACAGGTTGCCCAAAGAGATGGTAGAGACCTCATCCCTTGGGACGTTCAAGGATAAGGCTCCAGGCAACCTGATCTAGTTAAAGGCATCCCTGCTCACTGCAGGGAGGTTGGACTATATGACCAATAAAGTCCCTTCCAATCCAATGAATTTTATGATTCTTTAATTCAGGGTTATTTTTGTAAGTATTTATTTGTCCCAGTCAGTCACCTATTAAACATTTGTTAAGAGTTATTTTCAGCATCTTTGTTATTGATTAAATTATTTCAGCCCTTCCTAAAATATGAGGAAAAGTAACTATTAAGGACAAAGAATCTTATCCAGAGAGCAATAACTATTGTTCCATTAAGTCTTCATCACCAGTGATGTATTAGGGTCCTAATGCAGCAGTCTTGTGAAATTCTGATCACTGGTTCTCGTCCAAGAAAAAAACCTTAAGCACCTGATTAACTTTAAGTCTGTTAATGCTTCTGGCGAATGTTCTAAAATGAAAGCAGACTATTCAGCAGCTAAAAGACAGTGTCCTATTTAATGACTGTTAGTGAAGCAAGAAAGAGACATCAAATTCATTGTGAACTGTTACAAAAAAAGAAGTAGAAGTAATTAATTCCTTTAATGCAATCGATAATAGTAATCCCAGTGGGGAAACACTTGGCAGGGGCAAGGATGCATTATGTAAGACCACTGCAGCTTCTGAATAAGTGTACTCTTTGTTCCCATACAGTTATCTATCACCAGAATACTCTAAGTGAGCTTTAGACATCTCAGACACTTGAGAAAAACGGGATTTGTGGAGGTCAAGTGTAGGAGAGGAATGGAGGATGGTCTACTTGTCCTGAAAAAGATCTTTGCCTGCCTCCCTCTTTGGTGAAGCTGGATGTGCCAGCACATGCAAAGGTGTTACTTGTTTTACCCTCTGCCTCGAGTTAGTTTTGGTAGCTTGATTTTGCAAGGTGATCTACAGGTTGCTTTGGTCTCGCGTGCAATTTGTACAGATTTTGACCAAGACAATACGTTACAGTGACCATGCAGGAGATAATGCGAAGTCATGGAATCAGCTTGATTTTCTACTTGATCACACTAAGAAGATGGTTAATTTTGCTGAGAGACATGCTTTTGCTGGTGTTTAGATCACGCAGTGGGATGGGACAGTTAGAACCCTTATGGTGAGAACTCAAGCAGAGGCTACAATCAGAGACATTTCCTTACACTAGTTCCGCCTGAAAGAAATTCATTAGAAACCTAGAAATCCACAGTTGTTGGCACAAGCTAGCAAGTATACACGTGACACGAATTGTCAGGTCACTTTAAAAAGGGCTTATTAAAATTAGACTGTCCCAAGTCACCTGTCTGGGTCTTGTTGACATTTGGCAAATCCAGTGTTCAAACCTAGTTGTTTTGCTCAGATCGTATTTTGGTGAACAACAACATGATTTATTTGCCTAACCTTACATGTCTCTGCTGAAGTGGCATGGGCTATTAGCTTTCATCTTGGAAGTAAAAGAACATTCCTATGACATTTATTTCTCCCTACATCCAAACAAACAAAAGAGTCTCCATAGAGGAGAATGCAAATCCATTAATTCCATTTAAAAGAATTTCAATTTCCTTTTTTTCTACCAGCTGAAACGCTAGTGAGGGTCAATGGAAAAAAAAAGTATCTCAGTAAGTTTTCTTAGACTCTGTTAATCTTCTTCAATATTTGAGCAAATGACAGCAATCAGACTGAACCCCCCCCACACTCAAATTTCAGAAGAAAAATTGACAATTTTGGCCATTTTATTTATCCAGTATTTTACAAATTGGAAGTGAAAGGAGGAAGAGGAAGACCTGATAGTGATTCACCATGAACAAAAGCATGTTGCTTCAGGTTTTCATGGGGAAGAGATCAGTTTCAGTAGTGAAACAAACCCTACAAGCTTTTAATAATGTTTTTCAGCTGTTCTGAGTCAAACAAGCTCCTGAAAATACAGAAGGGTTCTCAAAAATGTCTGCAACAACAGTCACAAATGTCTTAAGCACAGACATTAAAAAAATAATCATCACTTTGATATGTGGGGAGATATGTATCTCTTCCTCTCCCTGGCTGTTTCTCCTATTCCTGTCATACACTTAGTCATGGGTGAAAAAGGACCTACTCATACGCAGAAATTAATTCAGGATTGGGCCTTGATTCTGAATGTCTTAGATTGCACACTGTGTGAATAATCCAGACAAGTCATGCCAGACTTGCACAGCTTCCTTCCCCCATGAGCAGCTGACACCAGACGACACTTCTATAGGTAATTAGTGCTCGTAAGGAATAGACTGAAGTAGAAAGTCAGATTAGGGTTATGTATAAATGTCTTGTTATGGAGGAAAGTAAGAAGTCCTAGTGTTTGGAGAGAAAACAAAGGGAGGGAGGTTGGTGAGCAGGGTTGAAGTTGAGGGAGACTTCCACCAATAGATCTCTGCTTGATCAACAGATCAACAACACCATGAAATCCCACCCATGGGTCAAAGGGCCCAGATCTCAAAGAGGAGTGGGTAAACCCCACAAAAGCTGTTGTATTCACATCTGTTTTTCTCTTCATGTCATACTGAAAAAAGACACGCGGGACTTTGTGGGTATGAGGCTGGGGATTTCTAAACAAACTATCCTTCTGAAACCTTATTTTTCACAAACATCTACTTATCTGTGTGAGAAATTACAATTATAAAAGGATCAATTAAGACTCCTGCTATTGCACTAAAAACTGTGACATGAATTTAAAACATCCAATATATTCACAATTACATAAGGTAGAGCTAATTAGCAGATACTTACATGAAGAAGTCAGAAAGGATAGTGTGATCATCTAGTTGATTCCCCATACAGTATAGTGTAAAAGACACAAACTAATTATAGTTTGGACTAGAATACTTTCATCAGTTGTTTACTTACAACACATATCTCCCCATTTTTCATACATGGGAGTATTTTAACACCATAGCAATTACCAAACTGATTACAGAATAATAAACCTCTTCAGACATGATGTCACTCTCACTCCTTTAAATCAACCGAATAAATAAATATTCTACAGGACCTTCAATTTCTTTACAAGCTCCTACTGCATAATTTGGGGAGAAAATGGGAAGCTCAATTACTCCCAGAACTATTAATTTACCTACACGACAGATAACCTGACCATCCCAAGGGATCTGATGAAGAAAGTGTGTGTTAGAGCCAGACACTGTGGGACATTTATAAAACATGAAAGGTATGATTAAATAACCTTTCTTAGACTCTTCAACCCCTCCTTTTCAAAGAGCACATTTGTGCATGTTATTGCTCACCTATTTCTAGAACAGCCCGACTGCCCTGACAGAACACCATTTGACCTGCTTCCTGGCTTTCTTTTCATAAGTAAATATCCCATAATATTTGACACTGTTTCCAAAAACATTACTGCAGTACATTAGATTAAATTATTCCTAGATGCAGGCTGTTACTGCTCTTTTTATAGAAGCGCAAGGTTTACTTCATGCAAGGAGGTACACACCAATATCTTAGGGTAAGTATGGAGAAAAAACCTGTTTTTAATTGTATAAGATTTCACTCCTGAAAATGAGCTGAAGAACTGCCGTGTTTTAGCTATGTATTGAATTCTGAATGGTGGCTGAAGCATAGATAGTAATTCATTAAAACATTCAGTCGATAAATAATGTTTTCCGCGTAGACTACAGTAGCATGAACATCCAGCTGCCTCTGAACCTTCTTGGTTTTGTGGGAAGAAGAAAACCACTACTTCAACAATACCCTTCTCTGTTATCTATTTCTGTATTGATATAGTCTATTTCCTAAACAGGCTGCAATGATTCACACCAAAGACCAATCTACCACAGAACTCTCCATAAATCATCCTCATAATCACAAAGTCAAGCGACCCTGTGTTTCCACTGTTTGAAAAAACATTTGAACATATTTGCTTTATAAAGCAGTGAACAGGAAAGATGATGCCCCCCTTGCTTCCAACTGCTCATCTTCATTTCCCAGTATGATCTCAGATTTTGCTGAACCTTGTCCTTTTGTGTAACCAGGGAATTCGGAATGGCTGCTTTTTAATTATTGCCTAAATCTTAAATTATTCTTAGAACAACACCGTATCAAAAAATTGCAGTAGGTTTTGCCCTCTGCAAATGAAGAGTACAACTTTCCTCTTGTACTCTTCACTTTCCTGTATTAAGTACCCCCATGGCACTGTTGTGCTGCGTGACTGAATCTCATGAGGCAAGAAATGCGCTAGGCTGTTAATTTCAAGGAGAAAATATTTGAATAAAGCAGACAGAAAAGGCCCCAAAAAATTAGAGGAAAAAAGAACATGGAAGTGTTTGCAATTGTCTGATTCAAGGAAAGGAATAAGAACAGTCTTTCGTTCAAAGGCAGGCTCAGGTGTTGTAGTTTATAACTCTTTGAAGAGTGAGCACAGCAGATGCTGTCCACCTGAATGCAGTGTATACATCCACTTCTCCTGTCTTTTCAACACAGGCACAGCACATCTGTGGCCTTTCAATTGGTCAGAACTCCTTTGAACTTTATACATTAAATTATGAAAACACAAGTGGCAGGCAAGAAACCTCTGGCAACAACTCCTTCTCCCAAATATTACTTGATTGAAAGGGATTAAAAACATCCTTTGAAATTGCTCTTTAATGGAAACTTGTCTTTTAAAAGTTATAAACATTTGCATTAAAAAAATAAATAAAATCTCTGCTTAGTAGAGAATGTTTTCTTCTCTTTTAATTTCAAATGTTACTTAAATTGTTCTTGTTTTTAGGAAAAGCTAGGTGAAAAAGAAATAGCTAACAATATCCCAGAAATTATGTTCATAGAATACTTTAAAGGAACAAAACAGTACAGTTGAACCAGTTTCACAAATTACCAGATTATCCAAAATCAAAACATCACCCACTATAAGCAAACTTCTCACTATCTCTAGGGGTCCAACAGGAATTTACAGGCAACACCGCTTTCCTTCATGCGTGTCTAACAAAAACCCTATATCCCTGAAACAAACAGATGTGCTTACACGACACATTACCCATTCGTTTTATATAGTGTCTTCATAGGAGTATGTGGTAGCTTTAACCACAAATTATGAAACATAACTCTTCATTCATTAAAAAGTTTGATCTCTAGACTCATGATAACCTATAGCTTTGGTTTTCTCATCTGTCTGGAAGAATTAGTAATCCAGTCTTCTGCTGGCTTTAAGAAACCACTGCATTTGACAGTGATGTGCTATTGTTTGACCTAGCTGGAAGGTTTCACCTGAAAAACACTTCTTTGTTCAATGGAAACCAGTTCTCCAAATTCCAACATACGTTCAGTTTATTCCCACTCATTACTTCCCACACACTCATCTTGAGTTAGAATTTTTCTTAGCTTTATTATCTATTTTCCTTGGTGTTCAATCTCTAATGCACTGAGTGGGCAGTACCCACTCAGCTCTCCTCAGTTAGGCAAGTAAAACTTTGTAATTAATTTCCTAAGACAGATGCTCTTTTTCCTGATCTTTCTGAAAACAGCTCTTTTACCCTGAATGCATCTTTCAGAACCCAGGTGGCTGGGCTTCATGCTGCCTTACATCTGAAGTTCTAACGTCAGCTGAACAAAGCAGGAGTAACAGAGAAGCTTTCTCTTATCACACTGATGGTTTGCAAGCTCTCCCATAATGCTAGTCTCCATTTAGCCTCCTTGGGCAAATTTCTGTCCCATAATACAATTGACACAATGTCTGGCTTTCTTAGCAAACCAGACCAGTTCATTTAAATAAAACAAAACAAAGCAAAACTTGTTAATCACCACAGAATATTTTTTAACTCTATCCATTTTTAGTTCTCTAGACCGAGTCAGCTCATATCAGCAGTGTGGGAGAGTGGTGCTGATGCCATGTTATGTGTGCATGGATGTATAGGTGGTCCAGTGATTCCATTTCCTTAGGTCACTGATTTATGCTCTGACAGGGGTGTTGGACTAGATAATCTGCAGAGGTTTCTTTCAACCCCTACCGTTCTATGATTCTACGATACTCCATGACTGCTAAAGGCACATTTCTGCAGAACATATAGAGCTTTAAGCATAAACCTCCCATGCACAGGCTTCCACCACCAGCCACAGCTGCTCAATTAAAACACAACAAAAACAACACAATGAGCAAACAAACAAGAACCACTTACTTGGCTGCACTTGAAATGTGGTTGTTGAACGTTCAAAGGCTGGTACAGAGTCCTGGTCTTTTAGTGGGTATCAATCATTCACAGTTGTACTGTAAGGATGGGTGGGAAGATTTTTATTGAAGTTCTAGGAAGTCATGAAAAATTGTACTCTGACATCTAGTGCAGGCATCTACCATGTTTCCCACTGAGCAAGAGAAATAAATCCACTCTTTGCTGTCCACCGGTATGTGATAAGTAAGGACTGGGCTGTTGAGGAGCATACAATGGTGGGCAGCGCTGACACAACCCCATCTTTTGAAACATCTTTCCATTGACGTTCCATAAAAAAAGAAACTCCCTAGGGGGTGACCCTGATGAAGACAAACCTCTTCATGCAAGCTGAAGAGAAAAATGGAAAAGTTTATTTTTGTTTCTGCAGAGAGCTAGACAATCTCTCGAGTGACCTGCCCCACTTGTTTCAATGATTCTTTAAATAAGCACCTACCATGGATAATCTTTAAGATACAAAGTCCTAGATGTGTCAACCAAGCCTAGGTAGATTAGTACAAATGAGATGCTTCTTACAGGAAGGGAACCAAGAAGAAGTCAAGAAACAAGAGTCATCTTCTTTTGTGGACACATCCTTTGCAGATACACCCTGAGGATTTGGGGAAAATAACGGCTGGGAACAGTTGGAGCTTACGTGCTGCATCAAAATCAAATGAATCTCCCTAATGTCTCTCCCACACACTGTTGCCAATAGACTGTGCAGAGCTCTACTTCTCTCTTCTTTGTGACAAAATGTGGTAATTTTTCAGTGGTAAAAATGGGATTATGTATTTTCAATATACTATTTTTTTCTCCTTGCCAGCTACAGATTGAGAAAGACAGGTCCATGCAGAAAAGAAAATAAGGTCTAGCCCCTATAAAACCTTTGATGAAAATGGCTTTTAGAAAAGGCCACACTCCACTCATTAATTGTCTAGCATTTTCTCAAAGTCTTGAAAAGGGCTTGGATCAATGCTAAATTACACACAACTAGCTAGACAGGTTAAGTAGATTTAGAACTCCTGTTAAAATACGTGAGATTAATTAACATTATGAAAGCAAGTAATAATAATAGCCCATAAAAACTGCATTAGAAAGGAGGTAGAATAACACAGGTCATGTTAACACTGCATAATGGAAGAGAGAGAGTAGTACTTTTTTACTGAGGAGGAAGAAGAAACTATGTAGCTCAGAGGCTATAAAGACTTCAACTATCTTAGGTCACAGACCTCAGGTTGTGCCAAACTATCAAATTGATGGACTGAAGGTAAGTTCCACCGAGAAATGATGGGAGGTTACATGGATGTTAAGTGCAGTTAGGTCAAATACACTTGCACTGTTTGTCTTTGAAGCTTATTTTTCCTTGGAAAATGAAGAAATGAGGGGAAAGAGGGAAGGGAGAGAAAGAATAAAATAAGTAAGGAAAGGAAGAAAGAAAAGGAACAAATGAAGAGAAGATGCACATTCATCCTAGTCAGGCCTGTGCCTGCTTTCCCTTCTTCCTACATCAGTAGCAAATGATCATAAACCAGATGCAAGAAAAGAACAATGAGTGAAGGAGAAAGCAGGAAAGACAGTACAGTCAAGGCTTATGGTGTTTCTGCTGGTGTGAGGCACATATTACCCTCAATGCCACACATACCCCAAGCACTTCACTCTACTAAGGAAAAACCATCAAAAGTTGATTATGGATGTACCAGAATTAAATGCTGCCTCTGTTGGAAGTGACCTGTTTTGTGATCTATTGCTGTGAGCTTGCTGCTGATTTATGACTTTGTGCCTAAGACACTACAAGGACCCATGAGAATTTTTTTATTCTTTTTAATTCCATCCTGCTGCCATCAATAGCTCCTTCTTGGATGCTTTGTGCAGGCTTGTGAAATAAAACAAACTCACAGGCTTCTTGACCCTTATATTATTTTATCTTCCCTAGCTTTTTGTGCTGTGCAGGAACCATAAAACAATAAAAACTCCGCAAACTCTCCTACCAGTACACGATGCACTCTAAGTACATTTTTATAGTAAGTTTAATGTTAATGAAAACCAATTACTCTTGAAAATCATCACAAAAGGCATAAAAAGGCTGGTACTGTACATTTAATATCCTCTGGAGGCCATCTACAAGATGGAAGTGTAGTTTTAAGGGAAACACAGAAAAATTCCCTCTGTGAGAGGATGGTAATTTGTGGGTACATGCTGCCTTTGTGGTTTGGGTATGTTTCACATTTACTGGAGTGCGAGGCCATTACTAATCTTTGAGAGGAGAGAGTTTGCACCCTTCTGTAACAAAAAGTGAAATAAAAAGAAAATCACTTGATTGGAAAGATGAGTGCTGAACACTGCCGTTATGAATGAGCAGCTAACCATCCTTTCTTCTTCTAGTGCTCAGTTGTGCAGACAAGGACTTCTTCAGAAAACAATTGGAGTGTCTTGAACTGAATAAGCAAGGCTGTAGATGTGGTCAAGAGTTCTCTGAAGCAGTAATAATAACAATGAGAATTGTAATAAAAATGTCTCGGCAAGCATAATTTCTGGGTGGTAATTCATAGCACAGTGAGGCTGGTGAGACTTTTCAGAGCTCTAAGAAACTCCTGAGCTGCCAATGTTTACGGGACAATCCCATAAACATGTTGTAAATTCTATAAACATGAAACCTACTGGCTAAGCCTTTATAGAAAAGTTGAAGGAATGTTTTGTTATTTAATTATAAGTCACAGTCACCATAGAAGGCTGAAAAAATATTTAAACAGATACACTGTTGTTTCTGTCACTATGGTCTCCATGGAAGATAGCAGTCACATACAAGTCTGTATCTGGCAACTTCACATCCACTGTGTTCCTTGAGGGAAAAAGTCAACATCCATACACTGGTCAGGTAGTTGAGCACATTCATGTGTTTAATATGAATTTATCTTTACAATTCTCTGGCAAGTGAGAAATTTGACTCTACCTTACAGATGGCACCTGAGTATTAATAACCAGGCAGATGTCACGCAGCATAACACGCGTACTGAAAAACCTTTTGACTTGCCTTTGGTGTGCGAGTGTTTGTGGGTTTAAAATTTGCTCCCGTGAAATCTATCAGATGTTGTCTCAATCGACTCAAACATAATCGGTGCTTACAGTCCTCAAATTTATTTGCTGGGAATCAGCAGAGAACCCACCCTTCCATCAGTCAGAAACATTTTTGCATGCATGTTTCTCCAGATAAGCTCAGTCTTCATGTAAAGCAAAAGAAAGAAGACAACCCAGGGACCTCCTGTCAACTTGCCCACACTCATTGCACGCTAACAGAATGAAAACAGTGGATTGAAAGGTGACTGAATAAGCTCACAGGAGAAAAATCTGTGGAGGATTGCTAAAAACATCAAATTCACATCTGAGAAAGCCCAGACACTGGAAGAATATTCAAGGGAAATTCTAAATCTTTATTTTTCCTCTAGCTTTGCTGTTCCCAACAGGGCTAGGTTTGGGCACTGCTGATGATGGGATACGTGGGTATAGCACATGAGACAGAATAGTCTAATATGTGTATGGGTCTTGGGAAACAACTTATAAGTTGGGTTAACCAAGCTCCGTGGTGGACTTTGTGTTTCACACAAAAGGTAAAGTGAGGAAATTCCTTGTTTGTGATTATAAAAAAAAGCAAAACCTTTTCTGTGTGGTAGTGACCAGGCAGTGGGTAAATTCTCCTTGCTTGCAGTTGCCCAGAACCATAAGATGACATGACATGAAGACCTTGAAGAGGTTGTGGTCATTCTAGAAAGAGATTTTGCTTATCTCATATTCTCCTGCAACTGCCTGGTGTCAGAAAGAGATATCAGAAGCAATGATTCTTTTTAAGAAAAGATTGGTTATTGGAATCTTGTTATGGTCTGCTCTAGAAAGATAGGAATGAGGAAATCAAATGATGCCCCCTCATTAATCTTTTAAAATATCTTCCTTTGTTGATACTTCCATTGTTGATATGTGTGGCATAGGGTGTGAAACATAGCACCCTTTCTTGTGTCTACAAGGGGTCTGTGCAACACTGAGAGACAGAGAGCCCTCCATCTCCCCACCGCTCTACTAAGTAGCGGTGGAAAGCCTAGTCCCAGTGCAACACACACTGTGCTGTTCTTAACATCCAGAGCAGGGCTACCATCTCAGACAATGTGCTAATATCTTTGTCAAGTTTCTCTCGAGTTCACTGTCTTTGAACATTTTATTGATACAGAAGTGAGGTTTTTCAGAGGACTTGATGAACTGCTTTCACAAACCTGTTTACAAAGAGCTCTGTTGGGATTTTCTCCGATATTGGCTGTTTCTCTTTTCTTCACAAGTAATTTTGTTTAATTATCAAGACCAGGGCATGCAAAGAGGATGCGTACTGCAGTTAGAGACTATTGGAAACCATATGTATTTTTTCCAATAGTCCCCCACCCCTGTGCTGCTGGTGGTATTCCTTGGGATTTTTTGTTAAATGAAACCAATACGAAAACACTGGAAATCCTAGCCTGTTCGTAAAGCACCGTGATCTGGATTTATTTTAATTTTAATTATTGAAATTTCAGGTTAACCTAAACTATGGCTTGAACCAATCCTGTATCAGTACCTTAGAACAACTAGTTTCTTTTGCTCTGAAGTCCTCAAATGTAATCCATGGCACATCGTGAATCTGTTTCCTCACTATCTCAAGGAATTGAATTTATAGGATGAATATGTTAACGTGCAGTGTCTTTACCCCTTTTTCTTTGAAGAAAGAACTTGCTCAGGAAGAGAAGGATCATGAGTTGGGTTTTCATATAAACTTATTAGGGTTCTTTGTGTTGGCCCAAATCTCAGAAACAAAGGTAAATGGAAAGCTGCAGCTTGGGAAACCATATCTGAGCTATTTTTAAATGCCTAAGCAATAAGATTTAGCATGAGCTGTTAACACTTAACAGGCAATTTATTTGGAACCATTAACTTGAGTTGAACTCAGAGATGCTAAACTTTCTTTCCTCTTCCAACTGTCTTAATGCAATATCCTCCATAACACTCCCATGAGGCTGGCAGGCACTATTACTCTTGACAACTGTCAAGATACTGTCTACTGGGACAACCTTCCTGTGATAAAACTGCTTAATTCTGAGTGCCAAAAGCCTGGACAGACAACCTAACACGGGTGCTAAAGGTCAACACCAAGTGGAGTGATTACAGGAGGAGTGGCTTCCCTTGCCCCCAAACACACTGTTATTTCCCCGTGAGTCATTTGGAAGATATTAACAGGCATTTAAGCCACCCCAAAAATAACATCTGTTTCTCCCACTTCAACTAGTGACATTTAATTACAAAGAAGAAATATAAATAACTTTGAAATATCTCCGGCTCTGAAAAGTTCCTTTAATGTCCAGAATTAGCTGACAGCTTTTTCAAATAATATATCAAATAGTCACTTGTCTCTGAATAGGAAAGTAGTAACTAATGATTTTCTGAACTAAGCACCACCAGGCACAAGGCACGTTGCCTTTGGAGAGGATGCCCTTAAACAGAACAGCCAACTACATGGCCAGCAAAATCCATCTCTGTGCTCTGCACATTTCTGTACCAAAGCAAATTTTCCAGTGACTTTCCTGGGCCAGTTTTCACACTGCAGGAGGTTTTTTCAGGAGAATACAGTATTCCCCACTGCTCTGTAGAACCCTCTCACGTTTGATACTGTTCTATACTGTGTCTAATTATTGTCCCAGAACAAGATGGGATTATACCTTTGTTTGATTTAGCAGCACAATTTTCCAAGGGATATCAGAGATATGTTTGCACTGGCAGGCAATACGAATGTACCAGAACTTGTCAAAACTGTGATTTCAAAATCTGCAGTCCTTAATTACATCTCCTATGCCAAACTTCACAGCAAATTGCTCAGATGTGAGGAAGTAAAGCAGCAGGTAACTGCGCAGTGCCATGCGATTACACCAGTCCGGGTTTCCCCAGGCAGTTGTGCATCACACCGCTGCTTAGTGTAGATAGACCTGATGATACCAGTTTATGTACTGACTGCTGTCATATCAATGTGACAAGACACACTCACCTCCACATTTAAGGCTTACACCGAATAAAATAGCAACCAGACAAGAACTGCTTAAGGCTATTATTGTTTTAGTAGGAACAATTCAGAAAAAGCTGCTGTGAAGGAAAATTGAACCTAGCTACAAACAGCAGCAAGCAGGGATTTCCAGCTCTGGATCTGGTGATTCAGTGGAGAAAAAGGGGAAGGACAGTTTTTCTGGAGAGTGCATTTCTTCTAAAACTTGCCAAAGCTTTATAGAGATCTGGCAGGTCCTCTGAACCAGCTCAGATCAGAAGCTGGCTCAGTACATTCCTTGCTAAGAGCTGTCCCCTTTCCAAGCACCTCTGTCTCACCTGCTCCCAATACTAATCGCCATCGTCTTTAGATCATTCAGACAGGGATGTTACATGCCTTGCTGGGATGTGCACAAGGTGATAGGGGTTTATATTTTAGTTTCTTCTTAATTTTTTACTTCCACAGGACAGCCTATTCTGCAAAACAGATTAGACTGTAATCTGTCCCGATCCATGCCAATTCTAACTCCTCTTCATATATTTCGTGTTCATTGCTTACTGTAATGCCAGAACCATGGCTGTGATTGTGTTAAAAAGATGAAGTTCTGTCTGCCCTGTGTTGAATGAGTGGTAGGAAGGTAGCTTAATATTCAGAAATATATTTTTATTTATATATCTTAAATCCAAACACATTGTGGCTAAAAGGGCTTTCTGTTGAATGCTTGGAAGTGCTGAGAGAGATCAGATTTTTCATGTCTAGTATGAGCCCTCCTACAGTCTCTTATGCTTGGCTTTGGGAAGACATCATTCTTCAGGGTCATATTTTAAATTGTTTAAATAAAATTATAGATATTTTCTTAGGTTATAGACCCCTCAGTATGTGATTAAGGTTTGTAAAACAACTGACCTCATGAAAGACTGGCTCAGTGGGGGCACCTGGCTGGCTCAGTTGGTAGAGCATGGGACTCTGAATTCTTGGGGTCATGGGTTTGAGCCCCATGTAGGACATCTTGAGACAGTACTGTAGGCTTCACCTGCTCCAGTGGGTTGGGGGGTTGGACTTAGATGATCTTTCAAGGTCCCTTCCAATCCTTTATGATTCTTAGAAACAAAAATTCCACTGATTTCAAACAAGAAATTTGCACCCACTAAGGAAAAAATGTGAATTTTTCAGGTTTCTTCCCCGTTTATCATTCTTCTGTGAGAGAATGCAACCCAGATTTTTCTTATATAAGTGTTACAGATATCCTACCAGTTACTGGCATAATCTACAAGAAGAAGTGTTCCAGAAATGTCTGTATGATATGTCTTTTTTTATTGGTTTAGTCTTTTTCTACTAACAGCATACGGAAATAGAGCCTAGAAGCCATTTGAGGGCCGGGGAAATGGATGCTGGAATTAATATTGCTTATGAAAATGGATTCAGCACAGTGTCTATGTGCAATATCAGTGAAATAGCAGCAGCTTTGCACCCTGCATTTGAAATTGGGCAATGTAAAGGAAACCAAATATGGATAGATTTCTGGAAAGAGCTACTGTGAGCAAGTTTTCAGTCACCTCTACTACTTTAACACAATCATGCTAAAAAGGCTAGTTGGGCTGCACTCTGGCTTTAATAAAACATACCTGCTCCTCTCGGTTCTGCTGTTAGTGGCCAAATGCTCAGATCAGTGAAATCACCACCAAGATGGGCAAAAAGTTTCCATGGCATTAAGATATCAATAGAGGGACCCGTGAAGCTCGCAGGCTGAGTTCAGTTTGGCAAAGTCAGTAACTAGAGTCTTAGAAGCTTTTGGCACATTGGATGCCAATCTGTGGAAAGCCTGAAAGGGAGCAAAGAGCCAGTAAAAATCTGGCTTTAGTTGGGCAGATAGACTGAGCCAGTGAATGGCCCATTGAGGCACAGCATAACTGGCCTTGTTGCTGTGAGGACCGGGCATGTTCACTAGGAAAATGCCATGTTCTGGCACCAAGGCTGCCAAACCAGAACTTCTCATGAGCTCTGAAGAGACACACAGGCAAAATAACACTCGCAGAGATGCACACACCCCCATAAACTTTTCTTGTCCCAGACATGTTTCACCAAGTCTTTTAAGCTTAAATGTCTGTTACTGTGTAACCTGTAAAACTGGGGAGCAAGAGGAACCTCACCAGGACACGCAACTCTTTTGGTGGGGTCCAGCAGCACATTGCACTCTCTTTGTCTGCCTTGCCATTACATTTTGCATCCTCCTGGATAAGACGTAACACGTAATTTTGCTCTCTGTTGCCCACTCTACAACTGGGAAATCTGTTGCATTTGTTTGTCAAACACATTAAATTTTACTCAGCAAAATAACCCAAGCAACAAAGAAACAGAAAAAAACCACCCTACCAAACAAAACAACCCCAAACCCCAAAGCAACAAAAAAAAGCTTCTCCCTAAGAGTTGCTGTGATTCATGACAATGAGCCTCCAAGACGTCAAACATCAGACCTACAAAGTAAGTGCTACCTGGTACATTCAACGCTCAGCAAATGGATTTTAGAAAACTTGATTTACTGATTGAAAACAAAAAGACTTTAATCATGAATCATAAGAAACACTTAGTTTTGAAAGAAAAGAGTTGCATGTCTATTAACAATCCTTGCTAGCATCCATGACTCAAGATGGAGTATTAAGTTTTTATGTGGCTTGCTGTTGTTTTTCTGCTGTTTGACAGTTATGCAACTAGTCTCAAAGTTATTTCACAGAGCAACTTCCAACCAGTAAACGAGCAAAGAAGCAAATGGGCAAAGAGGCTCTCAACACGACAGTCCCTTCTCCCTGTGTAACTGCTAGACAAGTCTGTTCATAAATGGCCCTTGGGTTTCATTTAAAAGCCTATCAGCTCAGTAGGAAATATCTTCTAAAGCCTCCTGATTTATGGAGAAAAACATCTGTTAGCTGGCCCAAGGGCAATTTCTTCCCTCTGCTTACCCCTCCTTCAGAAGCAGCAGCCCAAATAAATTGCTGTTTAGAAAGTCCTGTTCACAACATGAAAAAAAAAAAAGCAAAAAATCCTCCATAACCAAACCCCAAAAAAGAAAAGGAAAGACAGAAGAGCTTCAGAGCTGAAGCAGAGATACTCAGGGTATTGCCTCCCCCGGTGCAAGCAACATGTCTGTGAAAGGGTGCATGAATTAGGACCTAACCTGAGGTCTAGACATCTCCAGTCTCTTCTGATTTTGGTAGAGTCAGACCTGTGCAACTTCCCCTGATGATAGTACTTACTTTATTAGAGCCATTTGTTAGAGAGAAAGCATTGCATGGAAAGCTGGTGATAGGATCAGAGAGACTGCTTTGCCTCTAACTTTTGCTAAATCCCTGAAACAAACATAACCCATTAAAACAAAGCTGACTTCCTACCTGGACGCATGCAGCAGGCACTAGACGAGCATATGCACTCCCTGGGAGGGCAGCTTGGTCTCCTCACAACCAAAGGACTGACTTTCCCCGCTTCTCTCTGCAAAATGAACCCTGACAACAGCTGTGGTCAGCACCTGCAACACCTTTTCCACAGAGGAGAGTGATTATTTGAGAGTCTTCATTGACACAGGTTGCTTAGATCCCATCATTAAACATCAACAGGTGTCAATTAGAAAGACTTTCTTTCCATTGATGGCAAAAGATGCTGAACTGTTATTCAGGACAGATCAGACTTGAGACAGCTCTGTATTCCCTTAGCACTTGAGCAAAATAAGAAAAACTCCTGGTTTATTCTCCTTTTGAGCTCCTAGTGCTTATGGATCTTCAGCAGAGGATTTGCTACAGCCTCGGAAGGTTGCAGTGGCTATTGTATTGCTGCTGTCTCTTTCAGCAGCCCCTCCTTGGTGGAACACAAAGGTTCATCAGGAAAGTTTATGTTTCTGTTACCCATTGATATCATCACTGGCCTGCTTAAACAGTTTTTCCTTTGGAAAACCCCTCAACTGTCAGATGCAGATGCAGCAATGACTAAGGAATAAGGGTCATTCATGATTCCCTAGAAACCCCAACCTGCTGTTCACTTCATCACGGTGTCTCCTCCATCCCTTGGGGTAACTGCTTGTGACCTTTTTCTCCCACTGCACTCACTCACAAGTTCACACAAAACATATCATTCCACACTACTGCATCCCCTCCTTTTGGTTTCTTTGCATGGGGAACCCCAACTGGGAGCCTTTCTTCACTATCCCAAGCATCAAGTCTTCCTCCAGCCGGGTTTTACACCTCTGATAGCACCCCAGCTATTGAGAGAGACAACCACCCCAAAATCCTAATGAATTTTGATTCTTAAACACCATGCTCCAGGCAATTCTCTGTGAGGATGCTCTCTCTCCTAGGAAGCTGCAAGTTTTCAGGGGAGCCCTTGGTCTAGTTACTATGATCTTTCTTCCTTCTATTAGTACCTGAATTGACTCACCTGAAGATAAATTATTTCATAATTTGTGTATTCTGGTTGATCACTGGTAGTAAAACAAGCGGTGAGGTGCTCTCTGGGCTGCCACAGTCATGCTGGAAAATACACAGGTTTTGATTTCTCAGTCTGTCTAGGAAGACAAGCCTGAGTGCAACATCATTCACACTTAGCCCCCAAGCACTCTGAAGAAGCTCCATGGAAAAATGGAGGCTTAAAAGACAAAGTCACTCAAAGACTCAGAGAAATGCAGGAGCAGCTTGAACAAATCACATAGTTTATAGTAATTTCAGGTGGCTCATGCAGAGTCATGAGAAAAGGTCTCCCCTGAGTCAACATGCACTTAAGGTGGATTTCCTCCAAGAAGATTTTTGGCTTTGTTTCTCTTATCAGAGCCAAAAAGGATGAAAGAGCTTTTAATCACCATGAGAATCCCATTTAATCAGACTACTGTCTGGGTTCATCTCTTTAACAGTGACGAATTCACCTAATCACTGCTTGATTGAACTAGGAGCTTTGGTACAGTAAGTTTTGCAGTTAGTTTACTACAACTCTGAGTCTGTTACAAAGCTTGCTCACAGAAAAGGATTGAAAGAAAAAGTCTGAAATACAAAATCCTATGACCAAATGTGTATGAATGCACACGTTCAGACTTTGCTATTCTTATTTTCTGAACTTTCATATTTCATAGAATCATAGATCATTAGGGATTGGAAGGAACCTCAAAAGATCATCTAGTTCAATCCCCCTGCCATGGCAGGATCACCTAGACCAAGTCACACAGGAACATACCCAGGTGGATTTTAAATGTCTCCAGAGAAGGAGACTCCACAACTCCCTGGGCAGCCCATTCCAGTGCTCCATTACCATTACTGGGAAGACGTTCCTTCTGATATTTATGTGGAACCTCCTATGTTCCAGCTTGTGCCCATTACCCCTTGTCCTATCACCAGATGACACTGAGAAGAGCCTGGCTCCATCCTCCTGACACCCACCCCTCACATATTTATTTAATTAACCTGTTATTTTATTATTAATATTTTCAATTTATTTATTTAATAAATGTACTTAAATAATGACTTTGAATTTTCCTATGAGGCAAATAAAGTGATTCTGATTAATCAAACTTAAACCAAGTAAACAAATCCAGTGTTTCCTAACTGGGCCAATTTTTATAGACAAAGGTGAGAAGATGAGAATCTGAAGAAGTTTGGGTTTTTTTCTAGAGTGACGTGATTTATGCCAGATTTTTTTCCCCCTGGAAATCTATTCAGACATTGGATTTATACCTTTTTTGCTAGGTACTTGAAAATACTTAAGCTAACTAAAGTCATTCCGTTACTGAGTCAATCCATTACTGAATTGTGAAAGAAAAACACCTCGAGGTAAGAAACAAACTGGTTAATGTGAAATCAGATGTAAAAATAATACCAGAACAGGCTTAGACTAATAGCCCAGTGGAGTGAGGGCCAGGGGATTTTTCTGAAAACATATGGTATCTGCCATGAGAATGTGAAGAAATATCATTCCTGGCCACATAGCTGTCTGAAGCATGGCAGATGGAGGGAACAGCACATGTGCCAGCACGTCTAATTAGCTCAGAGACTCTTAATTCTTTTGTTGTTTTTGAAATGCCATTCTTTCAAAGTCTGATCCAACGTCCATGGCAGTGAAGGGAAGTTTTTCCACTGACTCGAGTAGATGTTGGCCTCAGCCCACAACTGAGTAAAAAACATGTGGCTGCTGATTAATTGCAGAGCTCTTTGCAAGATACAGGCAGGAGAAAAATGTGGATCAAAAGCAAGGTGGAGGTTGGGGTTTATTAACTTCTCACCATTAGCTGCTCAGGACTTCACTTATAAAGCAGTGGACACTTCCAGTTCAGTCCAGGCTCAGGGTGTTCTTGAGTGCTTTTCTGTATTATAAACACACATGCCCAATGACATAAACAGACACACTGAAGGCTGATTTCCTTTTCTTTTTCTCTTCTCAGAAAATATTAATTTTTCTCTTCAGTTAAAGCTCTGCTTATTCTTTGGTTCCCGTGTTCTCTTCTCCACCTCATGTTTCTACATGTTAACATGCTGCATGACATCAGGCTGTGCCAGGGATCCCAACGCTCTGAGAATGGCTCGTTCCCACGTTAGCTGCCTGGCTGAATCCAGTCACTGTTCATCATCTGCCAACTGTCACCCTTCTAGGACAACATGGGCATATAGCTGGGGGACAGTCACCTACTTGCCCTGAGTGGTCCAATATTTTCTCCACAGCAGAGGTTCTTCTGTGCAAGGGGAGCAAGTAATGAATTTGCAGCAAAACAGGAGGATGTAGGCTCCGCATAAAATAGTTCATTTTCCCTTACTTTGTGAAGGAGGCAGCAGACAAAATCCCTGCCCGAGGTCAGCAGTGACCTTGTTAGTGGTGCCTGATCATGCTGGACTGGGAAGAGATTCACTCCCTTTCTTTATCTGCCAGAGGGAGCTAAGCAAATAGCTAACAAGCCCTTATACAGCCCAGTGTAACCGGGCATGTGTGTTCAGCCATGCCAGTCTCTCACCGTGGCTGGCCTGAGACAATCCATGGGAGACTGACAACATTTCCTCAAACTACCTGGGAGTTACTGAGGAGAGGAAGCAATGTCATCTCTACCTCTTTATATATGGAAGTAGAGGTACATGGGTGATTTCATAACTCTGATAAAGTAAAATGTAGAGTTTGGGTTGATGATGCAGTACTCCTAAACATTGTCCATTTTAGCATGAGACATCTTACTCAACTTGGAGATGCATTTAAAATAAAATTAGATCTTGTGGCTATGAGTCAACTGATCCTAGAGATGAGTGGTTTGGATAACTGCTCCTTTTCACTGCTGTGTGCTTTGGCAAATCCAGGTGTTGGAAAAGGAAAAAGGAACATGTTCAGCAGCCTGTTTTTGTCCTACTTCCCTCCTGAGGTCAGTCAAATGTCTTAACTTTGATTTGCTATGCAAAGCAAGACCAAACTGGACATGGTGGATGTGGCTTTCACTCAGAAAGGGAGGAGGATGCATTTCAAGCCCTTAAAATGTATTTTTTATAAACAAAGCTGTAAATATAACCCCTATTTAGCACAATTAAAACTGCATGGAGCAGAGGAGTTGCTCACACAGATGTACATTACGGTTCATTGCTCTGATGGACATACAATTATGCTTGCACACAATTCCTACACAGGAATATGGTTGGGAGCTTTGTTGTCCGGGTAGTTGCATAGCTGTGGGGTTTTTTTTGTCTTAGGGACATTATTTCCACACTCTAAAAGCACACAGGTGTATTCACATATCTAGGCTGGCAACTGTGATGAGGGCTACCTGATTCTTTGCCTGACCTAATGGCTCCAGCTCAATAGTTTCCCTTTTAGAATTATAAAGTAAATTATAAAGGGAAGTTTGATCTTTAAAGTTTCTTACTATTGAGAAAGATTTGAATTCAAGTTCAAGTTTTTGGCTTAAGTTTAGGTCTTGAGGACTGTGCCTTGTTAAAATGGACAGGAAACCTCTTACTCTGCAAAGACACTTGTACCTGGATAGCAGTACAGGGCAGCGCATAAAGGTTTGATGCAGGGTGTAATTCCTCCTCTGATCTTGCAGGATTCTGCATTTTAAATTCTTTATAGCAGCATTTACAAGGCGATTTCTAACTGAACTAAAAAAAATAACAAAAATGCAGCTTTCTTTTCTGACTAGACAGTCAGAATTGTCTAGTTTGGTGGTTTTTTAAAAGATTGTCTTGTATGAAAAAATGTTTCCCAACAGTGATTTATTTTTAAGTCCTTTTTAATTTTAATTGCTGGTTTTGCTTGATGTTTTCTACTCTACGCTTTTAACCACATTCATAATCCACTCAGCATACGGTAACATCTGAGGAAATTCACAGTTAGAGAACCATTAGAGTAAGTGGAATGAGACACATTGCCTATTTAGCCTTATATATTGCCTGCAGGAATTGCTTTTGCTTTCAGGGAAAGAAACTCTACTTAGCATGTAGATCTTCAATTATTAAATGTAATGACTTGGAAGAAAAAGTTGTTCTTTATGTCCCCTGGAGATAAGTAGCTTACAAACAATGGTAAATACCCCAAAGCTTGAATTCTAGACAGCAGCATTACATCTACAGCTTTGCAAGTCAATACAGAATTCCTGCTTGTTTAGCTAACCCCAGCATTGTGTGTCGAGATATCCGGCAAACACACTCGGGAGGAAAGGGATAAGCATGTTGAAGGATGGAAGCATTTCATTAAACGACTGAGAAGACATGAATTCTTCCTTTGGTTGACAGTTTGATGGTAAGTCTAGTCATCACTAACAGACATAAACCAAAGTGATCAACTCATGTGGGATGTTGGATTCAGAAGGGGGGGGTGTGTGTGAAATTCTGTCGTGGGTTTGAACCCCTTGCATTTGTTGTAGGTAGTTACGGATTGGACTAGATCCTGGTATACTCAGGTCTACAGAAAGTCCACTGTGGAAAGCACTCCATGCTACTAGTCACCAAGCCAGTCCTGTGGTCCTCCTAACAGGCCTTCTGAAAAATTGTGACATTATTCAACTGTGGAGTAGTTGGGCGAGATAAATGTCCTACTCAAACTGAGAAGTACCTGTACCCTTGAGGTTGAATTCATCAGCATTCGTATCAAAATTTATGGTCCATTTTCCCTGAAAGAAGTAGATAGCAGAAAACTTTCTGGAAAAACCTGTCACACAAAATACAAACTGCCCTGCCCAGAGAAAATGATTTCTACACAAAACAGAAGGGATTTGTCATCGTTCTCTTGACTGCACACTGTACATCATGAAAAACTGAACTGCACATACTTAGTGACTTCCTTTAGCTAATTTCCTTCATCCTGAACTTTGAGAGGATATTGGGAATTTATTATACAGGGATTGCCCTTGGTTTTCAGATAATCCACTACAAGCTTTCCATGTAACTTGATGGAGATTAAAAAAAATATTAAAATATTGGAGAGACATGTTTAATATCAAAAGGAAAAACCACAATATTTTATTGCAAGAGAGTTTCTTGAAAACCAGTAAAGCAAAGGAAATATGTTACCTATTGGTTGGGAAGTTCAGATTAAAAAAGTGTTCCTTAAACATCAGCTCCAGGGATGTCACTCACTCAGTTCCTCTGGCTGCAAAACAGTCATATCACTTTCATAGGAAATATAAATTATGGAGGTGATCAATGCAATGCAGCCCTGAACTGACAGGAGTCCAGAACATCAAGTTCCATGTGCAAAGTGTGTGTGAGCTCACTGGTGCTCAACATTGGGCCATGGGGTGAACTCACAATTCTTGTACTTCGAACAGAGACCATTAATAAACTTACTTCGTATCGGGAATGTTACATGTCTTTCCTGTTGTTTTGAAAAGACCACTTAATATTAATGAGACTTTTATTTACTAATAAAAGAGAAAATAGCATCTGACTACTCCAGAGTCAACAACAAGGAGCAATAAATCACAGCAGTCGGCAGAATAACAGAGCTGTTGAACAAGGATAGTGCTGAAGAAGAACACATTTCCAGATGTGTCTTCTCAAGAGAGATTCTGGAAAAACACCACAGGATTGATGAATGGTGTCACTGCTTATCAACTTGAGTTGAATATTGGGAGGTCAGGGGCAAAAGCCTAGTTTTAAGAAGGTTGCTGTAAGGTTTGGAGATGAGGATATGGAAGTGACACAATATTCTGAGGCATCCTAGAATTAGAAGCACAGAGTGTGTGGCTGACAAAGCAATGCCTTGAGCCTGACAATGCAGATCTGCACTCTTTCCATATGCCTGCATGTTGTGGACCATAACCCACAAGTCTTCAAACATGCTGAGCCTGAGCTTGCACATCAAGCTTAAAACCACAGACATGGGTGATAGTAGCCCAAGCATATCAGTATAGTATCATGGATACAGATATCCAAACACATTTGTCCAGATAATTGTATGTGAAGATATATTGACATTTGCCACAAAAATGTAGTGGTAGGATTTTCACTAGAGAGCTCTCACTGCCAGAGAAAGATCAGGGCCAGACACAGGTGACAGGCACAGGTGGGAAGATCTACTCAGACACAGAAACTGTTTTCAACACAGAGAGGATACCCTATTTCACACTACCCATAGAAGACTCACTCAGAGGTAGATGGGACATACAGAGAGATGGAAATATGCATCAAATGATGCTGCTAGTAGAGATGTGTACTTCATGAGCTAGACTTAAAAACTGCAGACTGACTAGTTTCTTCGGATATGACCAGAATACAAATTACTGGGTGGAACTGTTGAGTCCAGGTATGATCAAGCTGAGGAAAAGAGTGTGTGGTGGCCGATGTTTATCATGACCCAGTACTCCATCATACCCTGAAGGTATACTGTTAGATATCTATGTGAGTTGTCCTAAAAAAGACCCACCAGAAAACCCCAGCAAAATTCTTCTGGAAAATATCATGGAGATCTGAACAAAGAATGCCTGCTCAGGACACAAGTGACATATCGGATGCTAATAGTAAGGGAAAAAACATTAGGGACATTGTTGTGTTTTGAAAATATTTAAAAGCTGGACAAAATAAAATCTCAGTCTCTGTGTCTTCAAATTCTAAGCACTTTGGGGGGAAAGAAATAAGTTTTCCTAATGGTGTGCAGTATGGTTCAGCAGCAAATGTCTTGCAGTGCAGGAAATATTCTTCAGGGAGCAAATGGATTTGAAAGAGTAAGGAGCAAAGAGGGAAAAATAACCCTAACAACAAAACCCAAAACAAACCCCGAACACAGCCTTAATTATGCAGTTGGAGTAGGACAGCTCTCTGGCTGATTTTGTTTTAATGTAATTTTAAAGAAAAGTCCTTCAAGCACTGTGGAGGGAATGCAGATGAAAAATCAGACTTCTCCTTAACTGCTGTAATTCTGAGATATTTTCCATTTTCTGCTCAGATCACGTTTTAGGCTCTTTTTTGTGTGTTCATTGGTGATTAACCTCTGCAGAGGAAATGGAAGGATCTAAACGAATAATCCCAATTAAATATGACAAAACCATATATCAGTCCAACAGCACATCTTTGCTTTCATTTTTCTTGGTCAGTACATAGCTGATCTCTGCAGGAGGGAACCCTCCAGAAAATTATCTGGGCAGTAGCGTTTCTCTGATCCACTTTTTGATTATCAAAGACTAGTGCAGCTGCACGACAGGGCTTGCCTTCTCTCTTTACACGTGAGCTGTGACGCGTGTATCAGAGTTCTGATGAAGGCTCTCCTGCAGCCTTTGGCTTCCTTAATTTTGAATAATTCACATATCAGCCTCCCACAGTAACTGTACATGTGAAGAATGGCCATCCTTCCTTGATACATTTCATTGCCTGGGACAAACGTGAGATATTTGAGGGAAAGTGTTCTTTGATGCTGCATCTGAACACAGTGTCTGGCCATAGTTAGGAAAGGTGGCACACCTTTCCTCTCCAAAAACCATTCGCTTGATCCCTGCACTCTCTTTTTCCTCACTAAAAGGCACCCATGGGAAGAAGAAGAAACAACAGAAACAACAAATCGATGAAAACTTAAAGACCTACTATGCAAAGTATCAAAAGAAGAGATTCCTGATGTTTCACTAGTGGTTTCATAGCAAAGGCTTTCCATGAGGAATATGGACTAAATCTCATGACAGAGGAGGGTAGTGCATCACAGTGAGGATTAAATCTGGTACATAACTGAGAACTAAGTGTCTTCAGCATTCAAGAAATCCAATAGCATCTGGTAGAATCACTTGTGGGTCTTCAGTTGAGAGTACAGGTGTGTCCAACAGTTATTAAAAAAAGGTATTTCAGTGCCACATTTCTCAGTTTAGATTAAAAAGCCTGATGTTGATTATGCCTTATTAAACCTTACCCAGGTATATTCAGTCCTATATGGCTTATTTCTGTTCAAACCAGAAATCTTAAAATTCCTGTTAGGATTTCTAGGATCCAGTGGTTTCACCAGCAAAATACTTTATTCAGTTTTGTGGTGTTTATGGATAGTACTTGAACAAAAGAAATCGATATTTGGAGGCTAGCATCCATTACATCCAAAAGGATGAGAGGAAATGGCCTCAAGGTGCACGAGGTGGGGGCCTAGATTGGTTATTAGGAAACATTTCTTCACTGAAAGGGTTCTCAAGCATTAGAACACATTGTCGAGGGAAGTGGTGGAGTCACTATCTGTGGAGGCATTTAAAACACGTGTAGATGTGTCCCTTTAGGGACATGGTTTAGTGGTCACCTGGTACTGTTAGGTTTACAGCTGAACAAAAGGAATCTATGATGCTTTTTTCCCATCTTGCAGAAATAAAGTTCAACGACATGTTATTCAACTTGATAATGGTAAATTATGTGAGAGGAGAATAATTTTCTTCCTGAAATACTCAATGACGTAAGTTCTGAAAAACATGTCATCTTGGGAGGATTATGCTAAATGGTCACCACAGCCCTGGGCTTTCAGCCTAGGTACCTTATGAAATAAAATGAAACAAAGATAAATACTCTGGGATTAAGTAAACATGGGTCTAAAACCTCATCTATTTAATGGGAAGAAGTCAAGACAGATTCTGAAATACAGTTTGTACTTGTTAAAAACAAAAACCCAAAAAGGTCCTAGAAGACTGTTTTCAAATGAAATCTTCAACAAGGTCTACAGATGACTACTTCAAAGTGGTTCCTAAACCATTCATATTTTAGGGATCAACTTACGCAGAGTAGCTGGATCAAGTTGGGAAGATCAAAAGGAAGCTCAAGGAACATCATTCCAATCTCCTAATACCCAGTAGAATACAATAAAGAGGAAGGACACTATTTCTTTTCAACGCCCATGGTGAAACTGCCACCCTTGTAGCCCTTCAGTACAAATTAGAAGAGCATTAAGCAGTTATGTCACAGACAAAGCTGATTCTGGTAACAGAGGGGAACCATGCTAGATGAGCTCTTGAGATCTATTCTAGTCCTACTTTTCTGATTTTGTCTGCTAGAGAGGGTTGGGCTACAAGTTAACTCATCAAAATGACATTCAAATAACTCTTTGGTGTTCAGGGCAGTCCTCCCGAGAATGAAAAGCCAGAAAGACTCTTGACATTTACAACTTGCTACTTGGATCACTTCCTGCCCAATTATGATGAAAAGGTATTTCTACAAACGGAGTTTCTCTCTGGTTCAGACGCGAGGAATTTTGGATTAGTTCTTAATATTTGAGACGGAAAGCAAAACACTTGTGATTGTGTTTGGCTTTTACCATCTGTTCTTAAATGACACTGTTGCCACGTTCTGATGTACTTCACCCCTGCAAGCTCATTCAAGGGCACTAGGGCAGACTCCAATCTGAGCACAGAAGTGATGTTTATGGTTACACACAGATTAAAGCTAAATGTCAAAGTGTAGAAGGAAGAATGCTAAAGGGTAAGTAATAAAAAGTGATAACAGAGAAAAAAATCATTTGGAGGAGACCAAAATTTCATTGAAATTCCCTTTGTGCTATAAGGTAGACTTTGCCCTTTGCTCCAGGAAAAAAACAGAAAACAGGAAAAAAAAGCAGCAATTTCTTAATTTTATCATAACAAATACATTCTCCTATCTTAAAAATGCCAGCTGAATGTTCTTCTGTCTCAGAGCTACCTGTGACTATTGCAAACAAGAAATTATTTCACAAAATACAAAGAAGAAAATAAAGTGCTTTTTTTCTGGATTACAAAGTTTAAAGTAATATTTTATGGGACAGTTGAGAATTTGGACACAAAGAAAAGGAAAATAAGTTCTCAGTGGGGATTCATTTACTTTGCAGTTGAGAAGAGAAAAACACAGAAACATGATGATAAGGAAGCGTTAAATTACTCAAAGAAGAGATGGAGGTAGAGAAAGAGAAGGATGTAGTCAAAGCAGCAGAGAAAGTCCTCGTCTGACATAACCAGAGCATGAAAATCTGTATCCAATGAAAACAAAAGTTTAAAAGACTTCTCAGACTTACTGACTGGAGAGTGTTGGTCAGACTTTATTCCTCTCATATTCCCAAACACCTCCCATTATTATCCTGTTGAAAAGAAACTTTTCAGAAGTGAAGACCTCCTCACTTCTTCACTCTAACATGACCCATACAGCTCTGCAATAACAGTGACAAAAGCAGGTAAAGAGTCTCCAGCCAGCACTGAAAGAGCCAGAAATGACAGCCACTAGCGCAGTATCGTGCTGGGACAGTCTCTGCTAAATACCTGCTCTCAGTATGTGACACAGGGGAGCCCCACAGTCAAGAAACCTGCCTACATTCAAGAAGAGACTCTCTACTCACTGCACAGGATTTCCTTGAGAATCCAAGCAAGTAACTTAATCTCTTTGTACTATTTTTTTTTGCATCTACAAAATGGGGTCTGTGGTTTTTATCTGTCTGTTCTATTCTGACTAAAATTCTTCAAGACAGATATTCTTTCCTTTACTGTCATTAGCTCTAGCTGCACAAAATCCAAAACAGCTGTTTTCTAATCTTTGAGGTATATTTCAACTTTTCACTGCAGACAGAGGGTCTCATAGTCACTGGACTTCTAGGGTTGCAGCTTTAGAGTGGCAGCTAACATTACATTGCCAATAAAATAATTGCAGTAGTTTTGCTTTGTGTTTACATGTGATATGTGGATTCAACCTACTTTAAACATTGTTGGTGATACTTTAAAAAGTTCTTAGGAAATGCTCCACTTCAGCTTTTCAGCTGTGGAAGGCTTGTTCCTCAAATTCTGCTTCTCCCTCACTGCATCTCACCATTACTCTACTACAAGAGGTTTAAGTGCAAAAGCAGTGCTTTGAATCAAGAGATTCTGCTGCATCTCTGCAAAAGAAACACATTTTCATCGCTGTGTCTACAGACCTCTGGAGCCAAAGGAGGATATTTCCTTTCTGATTTCTGGTGTTCAATGTAAAGTGCTCGAATAGAATGAAGTCTCCTGAGAACTTGGCAAGACCCTGAATTAGCACCGTATTATAAGATGTACTCACTGTATCCATGCTATGAAAAATGCTACTAATAGGATTAACTTTATTTACCTCAAGAAGAGCGAAGAAGGCCATTCCAAAGTTACCTTCAGCAGGATGCAACTGTACAGATAAAGAGCTTTTGTAGAAGTTAGATACTAGTTCTGAAAAGGATTTGCTAGGAGTCAAGAAAACTCACCTACTGGAGGGATAGTAGATTTATAATGCGCTTAGATCCATTCTGCACTACAAGTCTCTGAGGTGAGCAAGTCAAGAAAAAAATTAAACTCAAGACACAGGGGTCAAGGGTAAGTAGTCTAATTAGTACTGCTCAGAAGTAATGTAACTGCATAATTTATAGCTTCCCTTACTGCAGACTCTAGCAGCAGTAGAGGTTGCAGCTATTTCCTGGTAAACAGACCTTGTTCCAACCTGATGCCCCTCAGAACATTTAAACTGAATAGTAAAGCCACACCATTAAACATCACAGTCAGATTTAATGACAAAAGTTGTTTTGTGGAAGCTCTATATGGCTGCAGTCAGAAAGGAATGGAAATTTCTATGTAGCACTACATTTTGCTCAAGCTAGCAGAAATGTAAATGATCATTTGAAGATACCTACCTATTTCCATCCTCACTTCAGACTCAGGCGAGACAGTTATGATGTCCTTTCTAAATGCAAGAACTGAGCTGAACTGAGTCCCAAGTTTTGTTCTCCCTGTGATGTAATTAATATTCCTTACTCATCTTTCAGATGACTTCTTATCGCTGAATGTTGACATTGAGATGCCTGGCATCATAATAATATTTCCTATAATAAACTACAAGATACGAAAGCAATACTTGTCTGATGCCATCTATGTTTCTCTTTTGCTCTTGATATTTTCTTTTGAAATGTCATGTAGTACCAGGAGTTATGACACTGAAACTCTTCCAGGCAATAAGCTGTGGATAGTTTTTTTATGAATGGTTGGGTTTTTCTCCCCATCTCCGGCTACATCAGGTTGAAGTTGAGACAATTAAAAATGTTTTTTGATAAGACAGAGCAAGCCAGCAGAAGGATAGTGTGGAGGCTGACTGTTAGAGCTACAGCCTGAGGGAAAGCCTTCTTGACTTCATTCTTTATTATGATTTTCCAATGGAACCTTTCAATGAGAAAAGACAGACAAAACCCAATATTGATAACTGAGTTCCAAGGACAATACTTTTGCAGGATGTAGGAAACATAGGGTCATATACTTGATCTATACAATGGATTTACGATTCCTTTTCTTAATAAAATACTCCAATCCTGGAGCTATTTGCTTTCTGTGACACGTATGTTGTGCTTCAGTGAGGTCAGTTTGGGAAAAACCCTACTTTCCTAGAAAAACCCCAGCACATGAAACACTCCAGCTGTAAGCACGATAGTACAAAGGCATTCCTGCCAAATCACATATATCTCCACCTGAAGCACTATTTTTTTAGTTATTTTTGATGGGAAACACATTCATCCATTGATCTTCAGAGACAGCACGTGTCACAAATAGTAATGAATAATAGCAACTGATGCTCACCTCAGCACAAGAGCAAGGAATTCAATGCTATCACCAAATAGACTTCACTTTTCATATAACACAAGTCACAGAGTTGTGAATTAAGACAGGTTAGATAACCCAAATAGGAAGCTTTACAGGATATAGCAGAGTAAGCTCACAGCATAGCTGATACTGTCACGAGTGAGTTGTCTGATTTTATGATGGAGAATAGCCTGCACACAGACCAAGAGCTCCATAACATCACATATTAAGGTAGTTTTTTAATGTAGGTTCTTAAGTTTTTAAAAAAAGAATCAATATTTGCCTACTTGGAGAGGAGGATCAACTTATCAGCTGCAGTGTTGTTACTTATCTATTTCTCAAGGTACTGAGAGAAAAGAGGAAAGGAAAGCCTTCTACTTTGGAACTGTTTACAAGTTCTGCAGGAACAAGTCTTGGATTTGGGGGTTTTTCTCAGCAATTTGTCAGCATTGCTTACCATGTTCTGATCCCAGTATGGATCAGTATGGACAGTAAATTTTAATTCAGAGTGATTTCAAGAACCAAACTGGCCCTCTGCTGATCTTATTTTGAGAAAGAGAAAAGCTCTTCAGTGAGCTGACTGAACACATAGATTTTCTACTGCTTGGACACCTTGCTGGGGACACAAGAACCCATCGTCTTCACCAGACAAACCACAGAAACTTTCCTTGCAATTTTCAAGTAGATAAGAGACCTTCTTGTTCTTTTCAAATTGGACTAAGCAAGAAAGGTCAAGCCTAATCAGTAGAGTGACACAATTTCTAGAAAATAACCTGTTTTCAACATGTGGGGCTGTCCATCAGCATGTTACAGTGTGATCAAAGCAGGCTAAAAAGAACCTGAGGTCTCATGAAAAGGTTTGTGATAGGTGAGCCTGTGCTGCAGTGCTGATAGGAGATGCTGAAGGACTACTAGAGGTTGAGTGAGTAATTTAAAGTAGAAACGATGTGCATGATTCTCTCTCCCTGCCTCCAAACAGCAGAGAGGTCCATACAGTGTGTGATAAGGGATGTACAGTCTTGGACACAGCAGGTCTAGCATGTGGATTTTCTAAGAGTAACAGGGAGGATCAGGCCTTTTCAGATAACTATACCTAGCAGTGAAACCCTACTCAGTCATGAAATAGGAGGAAGACAAGAATAGGAAACAGAGCCAGAAGGTTGAAACCGGTACCCAGGTAGGCAGCTGACCTGTTCCCTGGCCATGTGAAGGGTGGATGTCAGGAGGATGGAGCCAGGGTCTTCTCAGTGTCACCTAGTGATAGGACAAGGGGCAGTGGGTGTAAGGTGGAACATAGGAGGTTCCATATTAATATAAGAAGGAAATTCTTCACAGTGAGGATGATGGAGCACTGGAATGAGCTGCCCAGGGAGGTTGTGGAGTCTTCTTCTCTGGAGACATTTAAAATCCACCTGGATATGTTCCTTTGTGACTTAATCTAGGTGATCCTGCTTTGGTAGGGGGATTGGACTAGATGATCTCTCAAGGTCCCTTCCAGTCCCTAATGTTCTATGATTCTGTTATGCTGTGAAATTGCTTCATATTTTTATAATTCATTTCCCTTTATCTCTTTCTGATTTTCACCCATCCTGTTGCAGAGTAAGAGCTGGCGGAGAGAACAGCTTGTGTTTAATAAGTTTGTACAACAATTAACATGCTATCGTCCTTTGGCCAGCCACGTAACAACAGTGATAAGAGTCTCAGTTTTATTCTGTGGCTGATCTTGTCTAAGAAGTAATTTCTTTTCACCCACACATTTCTATGACTGTCTGTGCAATAGTGTTGTGCCTGGTGTATGAATTAAGGGAAACTTTCTCTGCTTATTTCAACAGAATCTTCATTCCAAAGGGTGGTGCCAGAAGCTGAGGTTGAAGCCCAGCAGCACTGTTGTTCCTAAGTTTACGTGTTCCAGAAGCTGAGGCTGAAGCACAGCAGCACTGTTATTCCTTGGTTTACATGTCCTTCACAAACGGTTTGAAACACAATTATATTTTTATATTCCTGTATTAATTTAAAGGCTGATGTATCAAAATATTTAAATTTCTTTTTTATAGATTCATTAATAAAAAAAGTCTAAAAATAATTTGTCCTTTTAGATTTGTATTTTTAAGCCATTTTTACCAGTAAAATGTTCTGCTTCCTGCATTGCTAAAATGATGGGAAAATAAAGTATTAATAAAAAATCTCCATGAAGTTGCCAAGATTTGCATTATGAGATTATCTTTCTGGAATCCTTTTCCTTTACTTTCTGCTACATTTAGGAAGTCAGTGGTTATTTATACTTTGTTTCTCAACCTCTGCTGTGTAACATACAGAAAACAAACAGAGTCACAGAACGTTAGGGATTGGAAGAGACTTGAAAGATCATCTAGTCCAATCCCCCTGCCACAAAAGAATCATCTAGATCCAGTCACACAGGAACATGTGCAGTCAGGTTTTAAATGTCTCCAGAGAAGGAGACTTCACAATCCCCCTGGGCAACCACTTCCAGTGCTCTCTCACCCTCACTTCTTACACTGATATGTTCCAGCTCACACCCATTGCCCCTTGTCCTATCATTGGGTGCCACTGAGTAGAGACTGGCTCCATCTTCCTGACACCCGCCCTTTCCATATTCATCAACATTAATGGGGTCACCCCTCAGTCTCCTTTTTTCCAAGGTCAAGAGCTTCCTCAGCCTTTCCTCAGCAGGGAGTTGCTCCACTCCCTTCATCATCTCTGTGGCTCTGCGCTGGACTCTCTCCAGCAGCTCTGTGTTGTTCTGGAAATGAGTGGCCCAGAACTGGACACAATATTCCAGATGTGGTCTCAGCAGGGCAGAGTAGAGGGGGAGAAGAGCCTCTCTCCATCTACTAACCACCCCTCTTCTAATCCACCCCAGGATTCCATTGGCCTTCTTGGCCACAAGGGCACATTGCTGGTTCCTGGCCATCCTGCTAGCCACCAGTATCCCTAGGACCCTTTCTCCTATGGTGCCCTCCAGCAGGTCAGTCCCCTGCCTATACTGGTACCTGGGGTTGTTTTTGCCCAGATGCCACTGCCCTGTGGTTTCTTCTTTCTGAATTTTATGCAAATAATCATGCCTACATGGAAAGATTTGTGCTGGCTTCAGGAAGAAGGTGTGTACATGTATGGCTCCGGACACAAATCCTGGCACTAGAGAACAGCAAGATTCGCACATCTGAAATACTGAAAAGGAGATTGTCTCCAAGATGTTGACTAAATCTCTCGTTTGCACTAAACATTGTGCATTAGCTGCTACAGCCCTTAATGCTATAGTTTAATTTCAGGCAAGTAGTCACAAGACAATTACTCTCTGTGCCTGTTTAAGAGTATATATGACTTACAAAGAAGTGCCTCTTCAGGTTGCAGCACTGTTATCAATGTAGTTCAAAAGATGCTGGGCTAGATATACTCCAAGAACATCTGGTGTGCCACTGGAAGTTTTGAGAAAAATCCATTAAAAAACTAATTTCATTGTCACTCAGACTGCTTATCCCTAAGAAATTAGCTCCTAGGTATCTCTGCTGATCACTGCACAGCAACTAAATGTGATGGCCCAGCCACAGCAAAATTAAATCTACAGACAAACTCTATCCTGGCTTAGAATTCTGCGTGGCTGGTTACAGGGAGCAGGGAATTGATTTGGAGGGACTATTTAGGATGACGGGACTAGGGGGAATGGAGCAAAGCTGGAGATGGGTAGATTTAGAGTGGATGTGAAGAGGAAGTTCTTCACCGTGAGAGTGGTGAGAGCCTGGAATGGGTTGCCCAGGGAGGTGGTTGGGGCCCCATCCCTGGAGGTGTTTAAGGCTGGGCTGGATGGGGCTCTGGCCAGCCTGGTCTAGGGTGGGGTGTCCCTGCCTGTGGTGGGGGGTTGGAACTGGATGATCCTGTGGTCGCTTCCAACCCTGAATGATTCTGATTCCGTAACTTCTCCAGTGAAGTGATCCTGCTGTTGCAGGGGGATTGGACTAGATGATATTTTAGGGTCCCTTCCAATCATGTAAAAGACTCACTATTCTGTAATGCTAAAAATGTAGAACAGGAGTGTGTATTTTTTTGTTGCATTCCTTATAAACTCAGACAACACAAAAGATCTGAGCAGGTCCAGTAGAGAGCTCTCTAATATTGTTAAGTCAAAAGAAAACGCTGGTCTGGCTTTACTTTCAAAGCAGCTTAGTAATGTGTATTCACATTTCAAAACTGCTGGCAATGTACTGTCCATGTCATCCCAAGGTATCTGATTTGAGGTTTGTGAGGATTTTCCTGGGAATCATCGGAGACGATCAATTCAGAAATATTTTGGGAAGCCCACAAGTGTTCTGCAAACTCTTGCTGGGTGAGTGGCAATATCCGAGGAGACTACACTTAGTTACTCAAACATTTTAACAAGAAACAGGTCTTCAAACAGAAACAAATAAGAAGGAAGATTGCAAAGGGGCACCATGCTGACCCCTCTACTGCATGCCAGGTCCGTGCCTGTAACTGGCTGTAAAGAGAAGCTGCTTCATCATCAGCTGGTATTGGTACCATGACCTCCAAACATTTTCTTTAATAGCCATGCCTGATGGATGCTTCATAATATTCTAGGTACAAGCCAGAGGAGAAACCTAATGCAGAAACAGATGTTGGGGAAAGCTCTGCTATGTTCTGTTAGCTCTGAAGCTGTGAAACATTTCACAGTTGCTTCGAAAGTCTTTATCCAGCCTTAGGTTAGGTTGACTCAAGCTTATTTCCTTATAAATGACGTTAAAGAAGTTAAAAAAATATTGGATAGCCAAGCATATGTTTTCAATTATCCTACTTCTTGAAAAGGAAGTTGGTCAGACAACCTTCTGAGGTGAAATAAATAGAAAGTACATTTTGAACCTACAGCTCTTCCTGTGAATACTTTATGGGAAATAAGACTTTTTTCCATACAGAAGTTACTTACAAAGTAAAGGTCTTGTTTATAGATTGTAAAATATTCATGCAAACATAATGATCTCAGAGTCTCATTTTCAAACTTTTGATCCGTTTACAACATGGGAAAAAAAGAGTGTGTGAAAGGTTTTGATTAGTCTTAGAATCCTCTTAATTCTCAGAGCACAGAAAAACATTAGCCTCAGGGGTTTTCTAGTGTGTGTTCACTCTGCATTAAATCCCAGGAGTAGCATATTTCTCCTGCTTCACAAGACAAACTCCGATATTGATTTCTAACCACCATCTATTATTATGCATGCATTACACACTCAGAATTCTGTGACTCTAATTCAGCATTCTGAGCATAACACAAATCCCACAGAAGACAGTGCAAAGAAGTCCACTTAATTCAGTGGGCTTTGGTACAGCATACCCTGAAGAAATTGAAGCTTGCACAGCACTCTGCATGAGATTGGCTCTTTTTCTGCATGTTCTCAAATGCAGCAGTTGACCCTGAAAGATGCTATAAATCACGTCACTGAGGACCCGATGCACATAACAAGAATTATGGCAAAATCAATTTCTTTTGGTACTATCCTGAGCCAGTGCCCAAGATGTGCAGCTTTCAGAGCTCCCTAGCTGATCATTATGGTTCAAGAAAGGTTTGGGGAAAATTATTCTACATAAGACAGTAAACAGGTATTGAGTAGGATCGTTGAAGTGGTTTATGTTTCAGCCACAATAGAAAGTCACTAAGGAGAAAGGAATTGCTACCTAAACTCATGAGCAGAATTCAGAATTACAGACCGTCTCAAATCAATAACACCGGTAAACATCTGGGACAATTCACTGACTTCAAGGGAGTCAAGCAAAATGACAGCAGCTTTTTGAAGGACTATTTGAAGCAGTAAAGTGTTATTCAACTCTTCAGGTTTTGGACCTTTGTTTTATTGCAGAGAATTTTTATGCATTCATCTCAGCAAATCTAACCCTTCAGTTGAAACGATGCACTTTTTGATGACTGCCTTTCACACTCTTACCATGGGTGGAGCCTTTCCTTGGTCCATAATCAAGTATTTGTCTTTTGGCTTAAACCCTAGTATTTGATTTCTCTGTTAATGGAGAGGTATAAGGCAAAACGAACACAGGTTTCTACGTGTCTGCTTTGTCACGGTTGTGCATCTCTCAGAGGATTACAAGTGAATAAACTTATTAAGTCCTTATGAAATGATAAAATACTCCTGCTTGTTTTCTGGTTTTTGTCCTTACAGCACTAAAAGTGCTATTGATGGCATTTGGACTGCTGGTCTTGACTGAAAAGGCCAGTCAAGGAACTGAGGAACAAGATTCTTTGGTGGACTGAGCTCCTCTGCTAAGCTGTGGAGACATTGGCTTAAAGGGTTCAAAAGTTATGAGGTGACACGCAGAGTAATGTGCGAGCCTTGATTTCATAAGGAGCCAAGCAGAAAACAAATATAACCTTCAGAATTAGGGTGAACTTGTGTCTGCAAGGTCACAAAAAAGGGAAAGGACCGAGTCAGCTGGCTGTGCTTATCACTTGGTAAAATGACACGAGGAGCACTGCAGAATTCATACAATCCCTGTGCTACACAGGTCTCACGGTGACAATTTGTTCTACAGATAAGAAAACCCTCAAGCATCTTAACATCCTAAAAGGAGGAACACGTGAATGAACTGTTCATGTGCCCTTCCTGTAATATTGACACGATTTACTGGTATGCTGAAGCCTAACCCAGTGGTGGCACAGTTCTTTGCACAACCATCACTGAAATATTGGGAGTTTTGTCAAAGTCCACCAAAACTGGAGAGCCCTGTGTCCTGGGGGTCAGGCATTAGCAGCCTAGCACTTGTCTGAAACAGGGTGAGTCGAGCTGGTGCTCTCAACAATGCTCCCCGCTTCCAGCAGGTTCTGTTCACTCGTCAGAAAGAAAATTAAAGGGCAAAAGGTGCCTTCGGTAACTTTTTATTTGGCCCAAGGTGATCATTGCCCAAACTCATCTTCAGAGTAACAATACTGATAACAATGGCACCATGTCCCTGTGGGCCTGGGACATGGCTCTGCAGGTGATGAAATCAACAGGAGCTGAGCCCAAAGAGGCAAAGTTATTTAACTCATGACTCTTGTGACATGAAGATAAATCTCAGCCTTTCTCAACCCCTGGGAAACACAGTAGGTGTCTTTAACAGCACACAGTCCTTCAAAGGACTCTTTCAGACAGCAAGCACCACACTGCTTGGATTTCACACACTACAACCAGGAGCTGCGCTGCTCAGAAGTGATGGGGGATTACTGGCAATCAACAAAGCCTTGGGTGGGCTTCTGAGCTGTTTAGTTGCCATTTTATCTAGAACAACCCACTGAGAAAGTCAAAGCAGCCAGAAGTTATATGTGCCACTTCAGACTATTTGAGTGTTGTGGAAAGAAAATTGGGTTTCCTTGCTTGCAGCCACTCTGGGACCAGTGTCAGTGTATTCTGACATAACCCTCTGAGACTCTGGAGATATCACTTATTCACTGAATTCTCTATATCTGCTTGTTTTAGCTGCTCTGTGTGCATTGCACAAAACGGTTCGTGCAACCATGAAAGCAGAGTCACAGAATCACAGGACATCAGGGGTTGGAAGTGACCTCAAAAGATCATCCCCCTGCCACAGCAGGATCATCTAGACTGAGTCACATAGGAACATATCCAGGTGGGTTTTAAATGTCTCCAGAGAAGGAGACTCCTCCACCACCCTGGGTAGCCCATCCCAGCGCTCCATCACCCTCAATGTGAAGAAGTTCCTCTCACATTGTTGTGGAACCTCTTATGTTCCACCTTACACCCATTGCTCCTTGTTCTGTTTGCTAGTTCTGTTGTCCACAACAGAAATTTCTTCTGCTAATAACAGGCTGTTAGAAATTAAGTAAAATACTGTTTTCTATAGAGAAAGAAGAGGAAAGAAAACTCTCCAACAAGGACAAAACCCTCCTAATTTCATATTCCACTATGATGCTGGCATATATTGCCTGCACACTTCACCTGGAATCCTGATGTTCCATCAACGAGAGATCAGATGCAAAACCAGAGCCCAATGTAAGAACACATCCTAGATATAAATAAATAATAAAGATGATACTGTGCAGACACGGATGTAGCTTAAGTGTTTCCCAAAGTCTGGGATCATTCACACCTTGCTCAAGCATTGTTTGTGACAGTCACAAAGCTCAGATCCAGAACTCCCAGCTCTAACCTGTTTAGCCTCCAAGTTTTGCCGTGTCACTTCTGTAGAAACATATTTACTGCTCTGGTTTAGCTCTGGTGTTTTCTTGTTTTTTTATGGTGTTTATGGAATGAGTCCTGCTCAACAGGAAAAGTGTGACTGTTCTATTTTTTTAATCCTACTTAATATATGAGAACAATTTGCAGGCTGTCATTTCATTATTAAATTTGAAAATAAAGCAAACACCAGATCACCGTAAGGCTAGATGAAAGGAAAATGAGCTCATTTCTGCCTTCCATGTTTAAGCAAAACTTAGCATGACTGGCAATAGGTAAAGCTTGTAATGTCAACCATCACAGTGTCACAAAACATTCGGGATTGGAAGGGACCTCGAAAGATCATCTAGTCCAGTTCCCCCTCCAGAGCAGGATCACTCAGACCAAGTCGCCCAGGAACATGTCCAGGGGGGTTTCAAACTATTAAATAACTGATCCTAGTTGTCAGCAAGATCTGTTTTCAAAGTTAAGTCTACCCAGTCTACCTTCCAAAAATAGCTAGAAAATATGTGATTCCACAATGAACTCTTAATTGCTTCCTCTTTATGTTGATCTGTTTTCCTGGAAATGAAATTAATTCTCAATGCTGAGCCTTGAAGAATGAAACAAATTGTAGCCCTTGCTCAGTTTGGCAGTGCAATCACTTTGAATCAGCACATAATTAAGATTTAAACAGTATCAACCTGCTCTTGCTGCAAGAAGGTAACTGTGCTTGAACTTCAATTACTCCCAAATTTAAAAATCAATTGCAAATAAAACATCCTACTGCTGATGCTAAAGAGATTAGAAAGATCAGAATATGTTCACGCAAGAAGCTAGTTATGTCAACACAATTGCAACAAGCAACTGTCATAATGAAGGTAATTCTGCTGTAATGCAATATTCAGGCCTCTAGCTAATCAAAGGCTATGGGCAAAGGCTGTCAACAATTAGAGGATCCTCAACAGGCAGATTGTTATTGCTCTCTATAGGGCTTGATCCTGAGCATGATAAGTGAGCTGCTCTGCTCTGTGAAATGACTTTCAGGGTAAATGTTAAAAATACTTTTCTTTTCCTGACCATTTATCTACAGCAAGAAGTCTTGAAAAACTGCCATAACTTGTGGTGACTCTAAGGTTTGAAACAAGAAGCTCTTAGAATCATAGAATCATTAGGAATTGGAAGGGACCTCGAAAGATCCCAACCCCCCTGCCACAGCAGGATCACCTAGACCAAGTCATACAATCAGCCAGGGTTAGAAGGGACCACAGGATCATCCAGTTCCAACTCCCCTGCCATGAGCAGGGACACCCCACCCTAGATCAGGCTGGCCAGAGCCCCATCCAGCCTGGCCTTAAACACCTCCAAGGACGGGGCCCCAGCCACCTCCCCGGGCAACCCATTCTAGGCTCTCACCACTCTCATGGTGAAGAACTTCCTCCTCACAATTCCAATGTGGGGCTTCAACCCACGACCCTCTTCTTTGAATGTTCATCACTATGTTTTCTAGGGTTTTGGGGACCTTCCTCATGTTAAACGCTGTATAAACATAGCGTGAGGAGGTGATCTTTCAAGGCGTCATGACAGCTGGAAGAACCTATTAGAAAACCTGAGATCAAACTCAGAAGTCTGGGCTTTGTTTCTTTATGGTCACTTCAGCTAAGTGTGCAGGAAAAAGGATTCTGCACTGTGAGTGACAGAAGAAGCAAAGCTATCAGTAGGGAGTGGGGAGTGTTTCTCCTGGGACCTTCTCTGGGTACAGCAGGCAGTGAGGAGTGCTTCTCTTGGGACCTTGTCTGGGTAGAATTTCAGGAACACAGAAATATTCAGCAACTGAAAACCTGTGCAAGGAAGGAAGGACCACGAGGTCTTCTTGCCTTAGGGAGCATAATACCCAAGAAAGTGTGAAATGTTTATTCATATCCTGAGGTGGAAACTACCAAGAAAAGCTGAAACTGTCAATATGACCACTTACAGGCTGTCACTTTTTACAGAAGTCTTCCAAACCAGCTATCCGGGGATGCGACTTTCATGTCACCACGACAGTAAAAAGTGGTGAATTAATAGCAGCAGAACACAATTAATGGCAGCAAAACTGAAAGGTGCTGAAAGAAGTGTCCAGACTCTGTATGTGTGAGCAGACACCATTCCACAAGCCTGGCTGTCACATCCCTGCCCACTAAACTCTACTAGTACCTTTTCAAAATGGTTCCTCTCAAAATTCCTGCTTTTGGACTGGATGATCTTCCAAGGTCCCTTCCAACCCCTAATTTTCTGTGATTCTGTGATTGTGGGGAAAAAATAAAGAGCATTGAAGTACCTCAGAAGCGATCAAGTATGATGTTTCTGATCATCCTTTCATGGCTAGTATTCTGGAAATTAGGCATATTAGATACTAATGGCAGCATACAACAAAAAGCGTGGCAAACTCCACATGGTGTTTACCTGCCTTCTTCACTTTTCAGGGTGGAGGATTCCAACTGAGGATCTGCACATCCACAGCATAACCTGGGCTCTGTCTCACATACACTCTGATGCCTGCAGTCAATTTTTACTCATCCTTTCCTGAGGCACGTCTCCCACCGAGGCACCATTAGCACTGCTCTCGGCTCTCTCACTCAATGTCCTAAAATGAAGCACAGCCTGACATCCTACAGCGTGTGAGGATGAAATAAAAATGCTCCTGTGTGATGCAAGTGTAAAAATCCTTATCCCTCCCTGTGGCTTGGTCATTCTAACCTGGTCAAGTGACACTCAATACCACATGATCTTCAGTGATGTGCTAGAAGTCCGTGTGGGTCAAACAACCGTGTAGAGAAGAGAGGATACATGGCCTGAAAATAATTAAGACCAAGATTTCCATTTCTCTCTCTTTCCCCAAACTTTGTGCAATTTCCTGCCTTTTAAATGTGTCAAGGACAAGAGAGATTAATTTTTCTTAGAAACCAGCTAGTTAAGCCCATCTGGCACACACTCAGATCTGTCTAGTGATGAGTTAGTTGCATCTCGGTCCTGCATAGAAGAAGAATCTTGGTATGTATGCTGGGGCCCATGGCACCAAAGCTAGGAGTCTGCAGAATGTGGTCACCAACACAGCAAGAACAGAATGCACCTGCATCTGTATCCTGTATAGGGTCAGTGGAACCGAGTGGAAACAAGAAGACAAAAAACAACTCGAATCTGGGCTACAAGAAGCCAACATGGATCAATATCTGTTGTTACAGAGTCATATGATAGGGCTGAACAAGGAAAAGACAATGTACTGTATGACCTGAGATGAAGCTGCAGGTAAGGAAGGAACAGCAAACTTATTTGATCACCCACCAGGCTTATGACACCAGAACATCATAATTTTTAGATACATACCTGATCAGTAACTGCACAGCTTGTTCTCACTTGTCTGGGAGTGATGCCAGAATGGATAATAAAATGAGTTTTTGTATTTGCTATGCAATGACATGCACACTCATTAAAAATGATAATAATGTTATCAGTGACCTTCTACATGTTATCTAATCAGACAGATCCTAGCTCTTATTGCTAATGTTCTTGCAGAACTGAAAGTTCTTTGTGTTTGTGCATTATTCAGCATGGTGGCCTTTGATCCAGCTCAAGCTGAGTACTGCTGAGGTAAGGATGACAGCACTGCGAGGAAATGGGAAATGCTTCCTCCCAGAGACTCTGAAGTCGGTTCTGCTACAATAGCTGTCTTGGCATCTCATACTGTCACCAGCCTCTCCAGTATCTGGTGTCTTCCACGTTAAAACAATACCCTGCTATACCAATAAAAATAGAACTAGAATAGGGTAGAAATTAGACTAGATTGGGCTGGAATAATTTTTACTTGGAAAGGACCCACAATGATCATCTAGTTCAACTGCAAAGAAGACTAAGAATAGCAACATCTCATTACTTTTAACAGAGTGAAAATATATGAGAAAATCTGATTCTATATCTTTTCTGCACTTCCTCAAATTCGGATCAGAATGTGTTTTTTTTTTAAATGTTGGCAATATTCATAGAGTTCTGTTGTGACCTCTGCCTCACTGTCTTCTCTCAGCCAGAGCTTGCCTTCGCCTTAAATTCCGTCTTCCTACATAAACATGATGTTTGGTACCACACATTCTCAAAACGATCATCCGTGTCATGGCTTATGTCTTGGATAGCACTTGAGCTGCACATTTAGGAGGTAGTCAGAAGCCCTGAGGGTGCACTTTGTGTGGATGTCCTGACAGAATTTTGCTCACAACGGAAGATGGGAATAAAAATGTTGTGATGCAATTTCCATTGAAGCCATTAGACAAACTTTAATTCACTTCATCATGGCTTTGGCTAACTTTCTGTTCAACGTGGGTTTTTTCTTCCCCTGGCTGTGACACTCACAGCCCATCACACTGAGAACGAGATAATTATTTATTTTGCAATGATATTTCTTGATAGTTCTGCTGCTCTTACTGATTCTCATGTTCAGAACAGTTTGAATTTCCTGGTACCTCCAGAAAAGTGATATTTCTCCTCTCAGATTCTCAGGGTTGCTCTGGCTGTTTTCTCATTAGGCTCACAGCAAGAAATAAATGAAGCAGGTGACTGACACTGAGATTTCAATTCTGATGGGATCTGCTCACTGCTGCACATCGAGCTATAGCTGTCATATTAATCATGTGCATTTAGGTGAGAAATAAAGATATGAAATAAGTCGAATATCAAAACTCAGCTGACTTCATTGTGGAAAGACATGACTTCGATATGACTCTATACTCAGTGAATTCCTTTTTTTTTGTTCACAATGTACTTTAAGAGGTTTGACTCACAGAGCCCTGTAATGTCCTGTCCCCAGTCCTTTTCCTAGCACACCATCACACTTTTCAGTGGCAAGAGGCTATGTACTCAAAAGGCCAAATCCGAGTCTATTTTAGTCAATAGACATTTGGCTCTTGTCTCTAGTGGAAAGTAGATTGGTACATGGAATTGAAGGTGTGTCATGCTCATGCAGAGGTGAGGAACTTCCTTACCACTAAAATCTATTTTGTATAGGATTTGCTTTTTTATGCACTGGTGAGGCCACAACTCAAGTACTAGGTTCAGTTTTGAGTATCTCAATACAAGAAAGACACTGAGATGCTGGAGTAGGTCCAAAGAAGCACAGCAAAGTTGGCTAACAGACTGGAGAACAAGTCTTTTGAGGATCTGATGGGGAGGTTTGGGCTATTTAGTCTGAAGAAAAGGAGTCTGAGGGCAGACCTCACTGCTGTCTACTACTACCTGAAAGAAAGGTGTAGAGAAGTGGTCTCTTCACAAGTAAGAAGTGACAAGAGGAAAAGGCTTAATTTGTACCAGGGGAAGTTTAAGTTGGACATTAGGAAATCTTCTTCATTGAAGGGTCATCAAGCATTGGAACAGGCCGCCCAGGGAGAGGACTGAATAGCCCACCATTGCTGTATGTGTAGATACAGAGCTTAGGGACATGGTTTAGTGATGGCCGTGGTACAGTTTGGGTAATGGTCAGACTCCAGGCTGGATGAGGCTCTGGCCAGCCTGGTCTAGGGTGGGTTGTCCCTGCCTGTGCTGGGGGGGTTGGAACTGGATGATGGTTCCTTCCAACTCTGAGTGATTCTGATTCCATAACTTCTCCAGTGAAGTGAGCCTGCTATGGCAAGGGGATTGGACTAGATGATCTTTTGAGGTCCCTTCCAATCCCTGATGATTCTATGACAAGACCTCTTCACATTGTCAAACATTAAGACAACCAAGTATCATTAGGTCTGTCTGGATCTGACCTGTCTTAACACATGCAACTTGAGGTTCTTGCTTATCCATGATATTTATGTTTGTATGCATGTTTAAATATTTTCTTTTTCTTCTTAGATCAAAAGATAACACTTCTGACTTTATTTATTATTTATGGCCTTGATACATATTCATTCTATACTCTGTTCTGCTCAGGCTCATTATTCATTAATACAGTTAATTTCTTCATTGTGAGTTGTTCTGGCCTGTGGAGGTGTTTTATGATTTGTATCAATTGCACTGTTTTATTTTTCACCATTTCTGAAAGTAAAGAGTTCCTTACTCCACTCTAATTCTGTTTCAATCAATCCACTGAAACAAAATTCAATTAATACTACATCTGAAGCCATTGGACTGAGGCGGAATAACGTGAGACAGCAAGATCTGATACTTCCTTGTTTTTTTTTAATTTTTCTGTCTTTATCTTGAAAAGAACAGATCCTTCTTAATTCTAGTTTAAATGAGAATAAAATGAGGACCAAGTGAGGACTGATTCTGAATTTATCATAAGACCATTCTGTGAAAAAGACCTGAACATCAATAGCATATGTTCAGCATCATAGAATTGAAACTCGGCCATCTAAAGAAAATTGTTTTCTTCCATAATGTGAATATTTAATCTCACATATATAAAATCTAGAAAAAGTGTCCTGAGTATTGTATTTGAACTATAATATTAGTTTCACATTTGGACTAGATGATTTTTCGAGTTCCCTTCCAATCCCTAATGATTCTAAGATCTATGATTCCATGATTCTATGACAGTGTTTGAAAGAGGAATTCTAGATCCTACCTCTGAAGTTCCCATATTTGTGGATTGTTTATTCAAGGTGGCTTTTAAACCCATTTTTGGGCTCATCACCTTGTGGTTTTGCTTATATTTGAACGGACAAAGTTTAGTTACTCTGAAAAAACAGTCACAACTTTAAAACATTTGTAAACTGAGTCTTTTCCTTTCTACAGGGAAGACTGAAGGGACTCGACACACTGCGTATTGTCTGTATTTCCTGTTCTCTCCATTCTTTTGTCTCTCTTCAAAGAATTGCCTGGATTCAGAACTTAATGGAGTAATAGTCTCAGACCAGAACATCGTGTGAACCTCCACTGAGCCACCGTGCTGGATTCTGAGGCTGAGGAAGTCCATGCCTAACGTGCTGAGCACTAGTAAGTAGGCAATCAGGGCTCCTGGTGAAGGCCAGCAAACACTGTGATGCAGCGATGTGTTTTATTACATTGATCAAATGCAACCAGGCTGCTACTGTTACAGGAGAAAGAAAAATCTATCCAGTTGTTGACATAAGATTTCTGCAAGGCATGATACACATTAATTACACTGTGTTCATTGAATTAGTCTCTTCTAATTAAGCTGACATATAGGAGTGTCTTTTATGCTCAGCTTTTGTCTAGGTTGTGGTGCACACTTTGCAAGCTGAAGCAATCAATTCCTTACAAGCACAAAGTCATCCAGCCTTTCAAAAATTCAGTGGGACTTTGCAAGCTTAACACAGGGGAGACACCTGTCATTCAAACACAGATTCCCTTATTTGCAGTCTCGCGCACAATGGATCTTTCACGAAGTGGCATGCAGCGGTGGGAGATGCATAAGGCTTTCTCGCTGCCAACACAGGAATCTTGGGTGCTCAAATTGTGTGTATGATTAATGCAGAAGAGCAGCCAAGTTCCATGGAGACAGACTATGTTCTTTGGGAACATGATGGGTTCTCCCCAGGGGGGGTCTGGCTGTGAGCTGCTTTTTTCCTGGGTTTCTGTCAGAGGAAGTCAACTTCTACCACCTGCTCTTCAGAATTGAAGGGTAAAAAGGAAACACTCTGTAAATTCCTCACTACTAAGGACTGCAGCAATGTCCGTGTGCACTTGTCTCACAGAAATGCTCAAGTGATACACACTTTCGCCCCCATACAGGTCCTACAACAACACTGTGGAAAGTCAGCCAGCCTCCTGAGTGTGTGCCAATCTTTCATTAAATGGGTTGGTGAGGTTAACGCACCGAGTGCCTTCCTAGATCAGGATCTACGTTCCCTGTGTGGTCAGAGGCAGCGAGTTCTTGTGCAGGGTTCCTGGAAATAATACCCTGCACAGAAATATAAGGAGCCTCTTGTCACTTTGCTGTAAACTCACCTCTGTTTGTTCAGGAATTCTGGATTTTTGCTGCTGCTGTAATTGTTGTTCTCCTTCAACGGAGGCCCTTCTGCCAGCAGTGCCCCAAGATCCAGACCTTACCACACTTAGGATAAATAGAAGTAATGGCTTTGTCATTATGCTAGGTATGACCTGCTGGAGAAGACACATTTTGTCTGTATATCCAGTCATCTTCACCCCTTGTCCCATTCCTGTCTGATTATGCAGACTAAATGGTTTTCTGTTTTTTTCTGTACTGGAACCATCTCTTAGTGTTGACAGTGATAGGATTTTCAGGATTATTCTATAATATAAGCACTGGTGTCAGATTCTGTACACCTCTGGGTGTATAAAGAAGATACCCTGTAATAACAAACACAGCTCTTAACAGACACTGTATTTAGCAAAGCATTTTTTTCAATTCCTCCAATCCCAATGAATTGACTGATCAGTACTAGCAATCAAATAAAAACACAGTACCAGACTAAAGTAATTTAGGTGTCTTCAAAGAGCTGAACAGCATGTATGTACTGCTGGAAAGATGCTACTAAGTTCCTGCCCGCACCGTGATAAAGTCACGCATCAGTCACAAAAGCAAAGAAAGCACTGACAAAGCCAGGCTTCCACCTTAGACACCGCTTGCGAGGAGAGATGCAAAATCATTTGAGATGCAAGAGCTTATAACAGAAATGCTCTCACAAGTTTGGCCACAATAACAGCAAGCAGTGATGCTAGAGTGCTGACTGGAGCCAGGGGAAGGTGAAATAGCCAGGTGGATGTTACACAATTGTAAGGCTGTTGTAAGCTTGTGTCTTGCTATCAATGGACTGATACTATACGAGCCTAACAAGTGTCTCTCTCAGCCTCCTGTAAGGAACACAGCATGGAAAATCATACTGGCAAATAACAAGTGGGTCTATCCAGACCAGTATAAGGTGCAATACATGGAGTTTCTCTTATTCTCTGTGCAGACCACATTCCAGGTGAGCCTTTGGCTAACTGCATAAGTATCAGAAGGAAAAGACAACCACAGGAAGCATGTTCCCTGTCTCTGTGAAATTCTCTGCTTCATTACATGCTAAGTTGTGAAAATCAAAGACAGCACTGTATGTCCATCCTTTTGCAAGAACACATCAACAGGTAACAGTAAAGATCAGCAAATTTGCTGTATGGACAAAAATGTAACATCAGCCACCAGATCTGTAATATTATGTAGATCTTCTATTGTCAGTTTAAACTCTAGAGACTCTTGTTTATATGATCATATATATAATGATCATGAAGAAGACTTTGTTTGGCTATAAACTAAATGCAGTGTGGAATCTGTTATCACATTGGATGCCTTCTGAAACAGCAAGCTTTGCCATGGGAGAAGCTACATGTACCTTCCGCACATGCATCATTTCCAAGAGCTCAGCAAATCCCCTTCCTAAATCAATAGACCTTTCAAACATCTTATAATCTCTCTGCCTTGTTTTATGTTTTAACACAGTACTTGTCAAGCACATAAGCAGAACATACTGATTTATACTAGATGTGATAGCAACCAATTTTCATCTTAGAGTAATTTTTTTGTCCTATTTTTCTCTTATTAATGAACCTGACAAATACCTTTTCTTTCCGCAGAAATAATACACAGAAAATCTTATTATCACATTGTTCATCCATCTATACATCCTGCTAGTGATAAAAGCCTCAATTGTCAGGGAAAGACAATCTGAACCTCCGGTATTAATGCACTGAATCTCACATTTTAAATAATGATTTTTCACCTTGGAAAACCTCAAGAAAGGAACTGCTGCAGTTGTCAGTTTCACTCAGCTGAGGATGATAAGAGACAGCGTCTATTTCCACATAAACTGAGAAAAATGAATCTCATTACTTTTGATGGTGTGGCAAAGAAGTAATGACCCTATGGGATCTTATTACATGGAGAAAAGTGAATTAACTTTGGCATAACCATATCGAGAGAATTACACTAATGATCTGTTTCCTAACTCTTATGGGTGATCTCATAACAATGCTCTCGTATTCTGGGAGTATGCGTGAGAGCAGGAATTAGTTTTGCTTTTCAGAATCCAAACATCATTTGCACAGCACTGAGACACTTTGTCATGTACATTGGTGAGGAAAGTAGTCATTGCTCTAGGCAATGATGACACCTTCGGTGACAGTGATAAAGCTGGCCCAAAGCAAAAGCATTTGTTGTAAAATATAGACACAAAATTGAAGGTGACACTCACCTGAAGGAGCTAGAGGAGTTACTGACTTGCTCTGACTGGTCACCTCTACTCACAGGACAGGCTAAGAACACTACAAAGCTGCTCTGCCTGGAAAGTTGTAGTAAACATGAAAAGAAAATTAGTTGGATGTTAAAAGATGGAAGCATTTTCACTCTTACAGGACAGTAGATTTTACAGCAGAACAGTCCCAGGGCCTTCTGTAAACCACATCTCAGGAGAGCCTTACGATTGTGGACACTCAAATTCATTAGTCTTTTATGAGTTCACAGAATCACAGAAATATCTGAGTTGGAAGGGACCTCAGAAGACCACCAAGTCCAATTCCCCCACCAAAAGAATTTAAAAGCTTAATGTCCTAACCTCCTAGTTTTGTTTGCTGACAGATAAATGTTTATCAGAGTTTGAAATAATACTCCACAGAGTTTCTCATTCAGCAAAGATCAGAGCACGGTGTAACACCTAATTAACCTTGGTGCTCTGCTCTGAGGTAAATGAGGATCTGCATTGTATTTAAACTTGCTAGCAATGTGCATGATGAGTTTCTGCATAGTGCTGATGCTCCTGTGCTTCATCCTGTTCAATGCTTCCGCATCCTGGAGTCCCAATGTTACCTGCTAGGTCTGCTCAAGGCTATAATTAAGGGTGTGATCAGACAAAGCAACTAATAGTAGTTCTGCTGTGCACTGTGATTCTTTCTAGTTAAGATGTGGGTAAATATGCAATTTCAGCACTGGGATTTTGGTTCTGCAGCAGCGGGATTGATGAGTGTGCTTTGAGTTGGTCACTACTGGCATCCAAAGTGAGGGAAAGCAGAAGCTGGCTGTGCGATAGCTGAGCTGAGCACAGAACATGTGTCCATGGCCATGCTCACTCTGTTGCTGGAGATGTCCTTTCAAGTCTTGTTGCTTTATACAGTTGTTGATGTAGAAGATCCTTCTGGAGGTTAATTTTTTGTCAGTTGAAAAGACCAGCTGTTGGGTGACAGCCTGTTAGATTTTTTTTAAAACAATCTAACATTAAAGGGCAAAAATACTGTGTCTGACAGGAGTAGCAGCAGCAGTTTTACCAGGAAGCTAATGCAGCAGATGGGTTGTGAGTTACTACAGCACCTTATGCTGTCTGTCACAAAAGCTCTGCAAGAAGATATGAAATTCAAGCCCAAATATAATAAAAATGTGGATGAAGTAGTGCCACTCTGTGTCCTTAGCTGCCCAGCCTGTGCACTATCCTGGAAAGGGCAAAAGAGGCTTCATTCAGCCATAGCCACACACACTTCACTTGTTAAGGAATGAAGCAATTTTTAACCTTCTCTCATCATGGAAAAATGGAAGCAGAAAAAGGCAGAACCAAGAAAAGTTCATGGCTAAGCTAAGTACTGAGTGGTCTTCTTCTGCACCCCTTGGAGTCCCTCAGCAATCTGTGTTGAGTTTAGCTGAGATGGAGTTGGTCCTCTCCAAGACACACCTGTGTTTGTGGTGTAGTTGGAGGGGTGTTGATAATACACCTGTGTTTTGGCTACTGCTGAGCAGTGGTCATACAGCACCAAGGCTGTGAGGTTTTATGGCTTTCCTAACATTCTTCCCAACTGAGAAGGGCTGTGGGATGGGCTGGGCCAGTAACCCAAACTGAGCAAAGAGATATTTCAAGCCATATGACATCAGCCTGGATACAAAAGCAAGGGGAAAGAAGGACATGGAAGGGCATACATTGATGGCATTTTGTCCCCCAAAGCAACCACTAAGCCTATCTGGGCCCTGTTTCCTACAATGCCCCCTGAAGATCTGCAGATAGAAAGTAGGGAATAAACCTCTATTATTTGCCTTTGCTCCTGCACATGGGTTTTTCTTCTACTTTATTAAACTTTTGTTGTCTTTACCCTTTCATTATACATTTCTCTCCCCTGTCTGTCTAAGAAGGGGGGAATGATAGAGCAGATTTGGTGGGCTCCAGGACCACGCCACCACACACTTATATTCACCAAGATGATAGAACTTACCAAGTACACCCTCGGTGTTGAAAATTTAACAGAGTAAGACACAGGAGGAATTTTGCCCTGAACAGTGCTGGACACTGTGCTGGGCAGTTTGGAGCGTGGTCCTTGTGCCCTTGACATCCCAGCTGAGGGTAATGACAGGCACATCAATATGCACCTCCTGAGAAGTGAGGTGGTGCTGCTGTGACTTCCAATCTTTCTTCTGACAGGTTTCTTATCTCTCCTGAAGTCATGACAGGCTGCAACTGACTGCAGAACTTTGGACCAGATGGCACAGTGAGTCAAGCCCAAGTGGCATGGTAATAGAGGCTGCCTGGTGCTGTTCTATGCATACATCAGAATAAAACACACTGACTGATACATGAAGAGACTAAAAGTTCACCGAGCTCAGGATCTTGCCTGTCACAGAGGCCATGAAATGTTGCTAAGGGAAGTGTATTAACACTGGGAAAACCTGCTAGTTATACTTCCACTTCACCAAGCTTTGATGGTTCCTGTTTCTCAAGGACCCCCTTATTACACATCTTACTGTGAGATGTTGTGTAGAGAAACCCAAGGGTCAGGAAAAGGACTGCCAGTGAACAACCCAGCAGAGCAATACTGACTTAAAATGTTTGATCCCAGTACAGTAACCTCTGTTTTTGCAACTCACTCACAGCACAGATGGGTTTGCTGAAACTGAGGCATCTCAGTTCAATCCCTTGAACTGAGCTGCCAGGAACAATCATGATAACAACCACAGCAACAGCAGCCTCAAACACAAGAAAGCAGCCAAGCCAGCATGGCCATGGTTGCTGAATTGGTCATTACAGGTGCAGACATGCCCCCTGCTCTCTGAAAGAGGGAAGAATAGTTGTCAGACCGCTGGTTGCAAAGACAGACAATCAGACTGTTAAGAAGAAACACACATTATCTGAGCACTCCAGCTTTGAAATGCTCCCATTTTTTCGCAGCACTGTGCTTACCTGCCTGGGAACAATAAAACTGGTAGCAGTCATTCGAAAGAGCAAGAAGCAGCTGTTTGCACTGTTGACCTGCATAAATCTCAAGCCATTTATACTAGCAGCAAACTCAACATGATCTACAGCTGATCTCTAGTGATAAAATTTGCTTTCCTTTTTGGTCAGTCTCCTTGTTCCTGAAACATTTCCAACTAGGTCTCCTTCTTTGAGGAAAGCAGTGAGACACAGTGTCATAAATTCACAGGGGCAGATATTTCTAAGGACACTGAAACATCATTTAGCACCTCATGCACTACAAATCATAGGAAAATACATGGCAGAGACTTTTGCTAGAACTGTGTCTTCCTACATAATAACACACCGGCAAATGCTGAAACTTACGACGCTGTTCAAGGCTATTGCACTGCCCCGCTGGGGAGGGCATCTGAATTTCTTTCAGAGAAATCAGTCATGGAGAATGGTGCTTCAGAAGATACCCACTCCAGTCTCATTAAGTTAACTCAGACTATGGAAAGGAGACAATCTTACTCTTTTTCTCATCATCAACAACTGAAAATCCCCGGTTAACACCTTCTTGAAGCCTTTCTTTTGTCCTTCTGGCTCTTGTTCTGATCATTTTCCTCCTAAGTTTATCCCTCGACCCATTCTTTTCTGTCATTCACATGTGATTTTCTTTTCTTGTCACAGCAACTGGAGTTGTAGAACAGAATTACACTAGTGCAGAGATTTTGCTCTCTACTTCACCGGTGTTTAGTGCTGAGCAAACACAGCTACAACCTTTGAGTGCTATGACACTATAAATTATAAAAAGGGAGCCACTATTTGACATCTAAAAGACGCATGGAAATGCAGATTAAACTGCTGACAGAGAGAAACATGTTTTTTAACAGCAGAAGGATCCTGCTTTTGTTTGACCTCCTCTCAACGCTAGCTGTAGAATGTCATCTAGTCAACTCCACATTCAGCCTAACATTGTTGTGGAAGAATTAAATGATTTCCTTAAAAAGTTAGCTAAACACTAGACTACTTCTGGGGTTGCACCTACCACAAAGCAATGAGACTGCACCTTTTGGTGGCCAGGATTATATGACTACATCTGCAGATGCGGATGATTAAACACACTGCCCTGACTGCAGCCTTCCTATTTTCTCTGTAGTGCTTCAGACAAACTGGGATTTGAATGGGGAGCAAGGAATTAATTAACATCCATGTCTAATTCCTCAAGTGTGAAATGACAGCATGACCCAAAAGCTCAGGAACACACTATATCGTGTTGGCCTAACATCTGGAGACTTCTCAGGTTGGTTATTGCCTCAGTTTTAAAATACAGATGTGATTTACATACAGAGGGGCTAGACAACCGCAAGGAGAATCACTGATGTAGAAGGGCAACACAAACTGCTTGTGACATCTCAGCATCATCCAGGAAAGGTGTGTAACCCTTCCATCTGACAGAAGTAAATATTAATGGGAATTCACACACTGAAACTCATCTGGTATGAAGAGAGGAGTGAGCATGTTCCTGTGGTTTTACATTTGTTGTGTGTAGTACATTAGTTCATTGGAGAATACATTGTATACATTAGTACATTGTGCTTAGGAAATTGCTTGATTAAACCCTCCTCATTGATGCCTTGACCATTCAGTTGTTGCTGATGCCCAAGTGACCATGGAGAAGGTGACACAACATTAATCCAAGAAAACATGTAGTGTTCCAAATGGGAAAAAATACCGGAGCTGCTCTGCCTTCTGACTTTCCAAGCCCTAGGTCCAAGCTGTCTGGGTCGTCCCTTTTCTAACCGTCTCTTCACCCACAGGTTTCTTTGGCATGTTTTTGCTCCGACTTGTTTTCTTTTGCTCTGAGAGTAGTGTGTCCCCCCTTCTAAGGAAGCCTGGTGATATAGCAGAAGGGATGGAAAGCCTGACTTTGATAATACGTAAAATGAAGATCTACTTTGCTGGTGCATATTACAAGTCACAGAAAGCCAGGCTGACAACAAGGAAACCAAAATGCCACCCTCTCCCCAACCATATGCTGGTGGTGCCTTGTGCGGTTGTACCCACACGATGTAGATGTGTGTTATTCGAGATGTGGGTTCCTATGGGTCACAGATGAGAAGTTAGTGAGTTTAGCATAGCTTGATTTTGGTAGTAACTCTGCCACACTGTGAGCAGGCAAAGGTTTCTTTCATTTGCTCACCTTTGTTTAGCTACATTTGGACTTCTGGCAGTGCTCCTCTTCTGTGTGACATCTTTCTTACTAGGGTAGTGATCTCAGCTGAAATCCTTCTCTGTACCTGTAATACAGATGACAAAATTATATCATCAGGAGGAACAGTAAAGAAAATTATTTAAAAACCATAGTGGTGCTCACTTGACAGATCCAGTTCATTTACCACTGTGAGATACAGCAGGTATTTCTAGTCTTTTTAACAGCTGAGGTTTGATTGTAGAAATGTCATGCAAACAGTCTCAAGGATGGAACTGCTGAAAGTCTGTTTATGCCAAATATCAAGCTGTGGTTGATGACTGATACTATAGCACCTTCTCTCATTTACTCTTACTTTATTTCTCTAAGAAATTATGTTTCTAACAACATTCTCTTCCCTGTACTCCCAGTCCAATTTTGCACCCGCGTTTTCCCCATATTTCTCAGTCTTCAGTCTGCAGCTGATTAGCTGCACATGACAGGCCAGAGGAAACCTTCACTTGCACAATTTGATAGATCCTCAGTGAAATGTAGGGACCTGAGTGTCATTCAGACAAACTTTGACAAAACCTGTTTACAAGGGCAATATATTCTGTCAAAGACCAGCACCCAGGTAGAGGTAGGCGTCACAAGCCTTGCTGGCTATCAAGGCTACCTCAGAGGAACTGAATATGGAGAGTATTACTCTGCAAAGGTGTCAAAGCACTTCAGGAGACTGGCGAGACTCAGACTCCTGAATAATTTAGAATTTCTTTATACACATAGAGAAGAATCATCCACGGATCTCTCAGTGTTTTATGTGGAGAGAAACTCAGTTCATGATCTTTGGTGCCACTCCAAAGAAGCAGAAGCACGGGGGAATCTAGATGAGCGATACCACACAGGACACCACATGGGGCTTTTTTTCTCCAGCCTTTCCACTGCTGTGATGAGGCCTTTCAAGAATTTATAATACAGCATGGAGAACATTCTGCAAACTAGGGGAAATAGCACGAACAAGACAAAATGAACACGGAACAAAACTTGTTCAGTCAGACGAGAATTTGTCCTAAAGTATCAAAATGTTATTTTGGTTGTAGTTCTGCTGCTTATTTAGCCTTTTAGTTTCTATTAATTATTCTTCCTTGTCTAGGCTCATTAGAAAATTTCCAGATGCTGCTGCTATTTTTGGCAACCTGAGGAGGCTAATTTAATGTCAAATGCTGTCCTGTCACAACAACTTTATTTAAAGAGTTTGCCTGTGTTTTCTTTATTTTTATTAATTCATTTCAAACTGCCTTCTGGTGCACTTCACCTTTCTTTGAGCTTGTGGTCTTCAGAGTTCTAGATCTGTTTAAATATTTTCTTTTACCTTTCATTGTAAGAGAGTCACCTCGTAATTTCAAGGGATTCATTTGAAACTCTACTCAATGGATTTGTTTCATGTAGTCTGTAGCTTATCTCACCTGAATTTGCCTGAACTTAGTGCAACTACAATAGTGATGCTATTTTCTTGCCCTGTGGCGTGTCATTTCGTGCATTTTTTCCCAAGCCTTTCAGACTGACCTGTGAAACCAGTTTCTAATCCACTTCTTCAAGGGTGATCAGTCCTGCCTATCTTAATAACACATCACCAAGTGTGCGCCTGAGGATTTGTTCCATGTGGTTAAGATGATTTTCCAACCATGTCCCAGATGCACCTCATTTAATTTACGTTGCTCTTCATTTTTGCTATTGACTTCTAAATTACAATTGTTGAACACAGATTTTTGGGGTTTTTTTGCTTATTTTTTAAGGGAATTGTGCTGACAACTTCTCATTTCCTTAATGCTTCTGATGCTCAAGGCTGTTGGTGTTTTGTGTGTATCTAATCCCAGAATTGTGGTTCAGTTGGCGTTTTGTCCTGTTATTTGCCCTTTATAGATCATTAACAGGAGCAGAGCCATGAATGCTCTTCAGGATATTTCCGGTGCTTTACTGAATTTAAGATTAAGTCTAACAGAGAACCTATTCCTTTGTCACAACGCACCATTTCCTCTAGAGGTATGACAAACAAGATGTCTGGTGGGCTCTTCAGTAACCCACTCACAAGGCTCCTTTATGTAGCAGGAGGATCATCTGGGTTACGCTGAAGGACTGGTAGAATAATGAGATATGAAAAGGTCATGGCAGAGATAAAAGGATTAGGTAGGTGAAGTTATAATAGCTGAGGTAAAATTAAAAGTGTAATCAAAGGTTGTGCTTCAGAATATGAAGTGAAACCCAACTGGCTTCAGGAGTAAGTCCTTCCTCTGAACAACTTATACCCTAGAGCACAAACAGGGACAGACCTTTTAGTTTTCTTTTGATTGGAATATTTTGTGGCGTAGCTGCAACTTTTTGCCTTCCTTGCTCCAAAGGACACTGAATCCTCAAACATTAAATGAACCAGTGCTCTCTCAAATTCAGCCTGCTCTTGCCTATAGCAAAGCCTCATCAGCAAGGACATTTCTGATTCAGTTTTCCAAATCCAGCGGTACTCAAATATCAGAATTCATCAGGGTCAAATGTCTGATCCAATTCTGGGGGTTTTAGATGTATGGCATTACAGAAATGGCTTGATCTCTTCATCTCCTTTCAAGTGTGTTCTTAGAAACGTGAAAGATTTAGTGACGTTCTTCTTTTACAAAAACAGGACTACATATCTGGCAAACACAAAACAGCAGAGATCCACTGAGTCTAATACTACAAAAGCAAGAGGCTTAGTCAGAGCCATGCTAGCTTACGCCATCTGAAGTTTTTGACCCAGAACAGGATGGATGCATAAAGAAGGTCCTTCACTTGCTTGTACTTAAATCCCATTTGTTTGTGTCTATTTTGAAGCTCCTCAGCTCAAGCAGAGACTAAACTGAACTTACAGAACTACGAAGCTCTCTAGACTCAGAGTACTGCACTTTACAGACTGTATGAGTCCTCTGTCACAAACTGGAACAGAAATGATTCGGGGGTTCATGATAAAAATGGTAGGATGTCATCTGGAAATTGGCTGTTGCTCAATACAAGTTCTGGGACGCGATCACTTCCAAGCTATGGGGTTTCTTTTTCAGATGACTTCTCTTCTGCAACGCAGTACTGAAGTGTGTAAGATAAATGTTAAAAACATAGAAGTAATCTTCCTACACGTATGAACTTCCATGTCCTGTTGTCTATGCGTGGGAGCCCCTCAGTCTGCTTCTGTGTCAGAAACATTTTCTTGTGGCTAGTGAAGAGAACTAAGGCTTAAGGAGTCAAAGGAAACATTACAAAACCAATTTCATTCAGAGTAAAGGAAACAAAATGCAATATAGCCCCCAAATAAGATCTTTGAACTACCTCTATTTGTTTCTTATCTACCTCAAGCAATAATGAAAAAATAAAAGAATAATTAGGCAGGAACCATACACTTTCTCCGAAAAAACAACCCAAAAAGCATTGAAGCCATCTAGTGTGCTGATGTAAATAAGAAACACAAATTTGATGTAAAGGAACAGCAGCCACTATTTATTTTCTTCTAGAGACATATTTTCTCATGATGTAAGCCAATTAGTGTTCTCTAAAGAAACATGAAAACATCAGAGAGAACAATTTTAGTCTGAAAAGAAACAGGGTGCAAATATTTTTTATCTAGGAAGACATCTTAATGTGCCTTCAAAAAATGGAGAGAGACAGAAAAAGAGACTGCTGTGGTTTTCCAGACAAGCGTAATGCAATTTTACTCCTGAACATGCTGGAGTCCTCATTTTTTTCCTTAACAAATTCTGCTGAAAATTTTCTATTTCAGACACTGTCTCACTTAGCAAAAATGTTCCAATTCAACTATTTTCTTTAAACAATAAAGATGCTTCTATAGTATGTTTCAAAAATGCTATTGCTGTCCCTCAAGATCTGATTTAATAGGAAGAAGCATTTGTTTTCCTCTTTTTGCAGAAGGATTGTTTCATCTCTTCATTTTGAAGTAACATTTTCTGTCTTCTGGAGTGCATCTTCCCTTCTCCTCAAAAGACTACTGTTTGTATTAGTAAAAGTCAGATGTAACCCTGCTCTGAGGGAATGTTTAGATCTTGTCTATGGGAATGGAAAAGACACCGTGTTTCCATCTGACTTCTTACTGTCTCTGTAGAAACATCTGTGTTAGCCTGATAGCACCAGGCACTCCTGCTATGATATCAGCCCTCAAGTAGCTGAATTGATGTTAGAATAATGAGGTATTTGAATAATAAGCATTTGATTTGATGTTTGAACATGCAAAAAGTTGAACCCAGGTTTAGCAAACCGAGCCAGTAGGATGCTTAGAGACGCACCACAGCGGTGGCACGGCTCCTCTGCAGAGCTCTGCCTCCCTTCACACACCAGCTGACAGGGAAGAATGAAAACAGGTATCGGTGAGACAGGATACCACGTGTTCACAGTTTCCACAAATATCCAGGGGTCATTCTTAGAGTCCAGGGACAAATTCCAATCTGGATAACTTGCCAAATGATGTCAAAAAGGAAGAAACACCAATGAAACCATGTAAGCACACTGTGCTGCCAGCTTGCCAGGCAGTGTTTTGAGACAGTCATAATTGTAATGAGCTATCACGATTTATTTGGGACAGCAGATGACAGCCAGAAGAGCACAGAGAAGACACTACCTCTTCTGGGCACTGTGGAAGTGGATGGACAGAAAACTCCAGAAGGATTCAAGTGATGAGTTGGCATGTCTTAGGAAAGGAGCTCTTGGCATCTGGAAATTATAAACACACCGCTGAAAGCTGGAGGTGGCACAATGTACTGCTTCCACTCTCCTGCCACAGCAGAACAAAAACGTGAATTAATCTTCTTGTTTCTGGTTGATCTTTTTTTTTTTTTTTAAAATGATGATTTTTCTGTTTATCTAGATATTTGGACAATATAAATCACCCTCATATTTTTGGCAACATGGAAATTGTCTGTCCTGATATATTTGCCCAGATACCCAGTTCATTGCTGAAATGCTGTATTTTGGAAAGACAGTCGTAAAAAGCAGATTGTAATCTGCTAAGAGAAATCTTGTACTTCTGTTTCTTCTTTGACCACGTGAGTGTCTCCAATTTAGCACTACAGTATCCATGTGATCTTTCTGAGCTTCCCACCCTCTTACAAGTCTTTGGTTTTTAAAAAATAATAGAAATACATGCTAAGTTGCCCAAAGCGTAAAAGGAATCCAGCTTATGGCAGTACTGCCAGACCAATGCACCTAAATAAAATCAGTCTGAAATTAGCTAAAGTTAAAGAAGACCAACAGCTCCCTTGCTGGTTCATGGAAGCCTTGACATCTGTGACCCTAGTAACTGCATTCCGCAGACCATTTGTTTCTCACAGTTGTAGCTATGACAAAATATCTTTTGGGCATCTCTCTAAAGGAGAGATCTAAAGTTCTCTGTAGACAAAAATGCCTTTGCAAATTGTTTTCTGGCTTTTGATCAAATTTCAAATATACGAATCAGTAAACCAATAAATTAGTTCAATTCTTCTAATGACACCTATGCAACTGTAGTTGAGTCCCCCTACATGAGTCCCCTAGGTGAAAAGTCTTCACATATAATCTTATTTTGATAATACCATATTTTTATTGAAGCTTTCCCTGTTTGCTTGGCCAACATGGACAATCTTCAACCTCTCATCTGTAGTTGTGGTCCTTTTTCTGGCCTGATTTGGTAACAATATTTTAAAAATGTTGAGATCTTTCCAGTGCTGTGATTCCACAACAGAGGTCATGGGAAAAATTCTTATGCTTGAATGTAATCACAGCAAAGTGCAGGCTGGGCCAGAGATAACATCTTTTAATGATTAAGGAAGAGGATGAAACACAGGAGACTATCCATAGACATTTACGCATAGGGCAGGCTATTAATGGGCAAGGAATTATTGATATATCTTCAGAAAACATTTCTTATGCATCCAGAACTGCTAAAAAGATGTGTAAGAGGTACACCCTTAGCCATGCTCTAGGCATGCAGCTTGAGCGACTCGTCTTCCCAGATACCCAATTCATTTGATACAGTGGGATGAACTTCTCCCGAAAATGAGTGAGAACAGGTGCTGCAGAGATGGCCCCGAGTCTTTCTCATCATGTTGAGGGAAAATTGGATCACAGCAGTTTAATGTTACACCTGACTATAAATTCTCTGTATCTCCTTGGTGCAATCACAGATTGAAAGCTTATAAATGTGCTAGGAGATGCCGAACACATTAAGGCAGTAACCCAAGCAGTTATTTCAGGTACTAAAAGAAATGACAACACAACACTAGCAAATGAGAGGAGAAGCAGAAACTGCAAGGCCAGAGAGCAAGCCAAGATGCTACAAAATCGAACACTTCTCAGTCTTTCTGTGATATTCTTCATGTATGTTCTGCACTGGTCCAACCACACTGTTCTGTCCATTCAAACCATGAAGAGTTTACAAAGAGCTTAAAAAAGTCAAACAGAAACATCCCGTGATGACTCTAAGATGCCATATAGAGCACGTTGCAGAGATGCACAGAGTCAAGGACAGCTTATCCAGTGCACTAGAAGCCCACAGATACAGCTTAAAGCACGATGTTCTAATTAAAAGAGAGAGACGTTAAAGACCAGTGCCTAATTGCTCTTCAAGTCACTGCACTTTGGTAGAGGAATCTGCAAGGATACAGTTCCAACCTGCACATGAATAATTTTAACCTCAGGGTGACTTAATCCAGAAAGAGCTTTTCTCCATTTTTTGTATTTTCCTTATGCATTGCTGGGCTTCAGCCAGAGTCAGAACTAAAACTGAAAGACACTGCAGCTGTAAAGGTATTTCTGCCTGGAAACACAAACACGGGCAATCTCCTGAGAAAGCTGGTGGTTAAACTGATGAATTTTGGGAACTTGAAAGATGAGGGTAGCCTGGATAAAGCTTCACATTGGTGGTTATTTGTACAAAATGGACAAAAGCCATTCAATCTTCCTCACTGCTCTGAATGGTTTCTGTATCTACACTCATCCCAGTGGGACTGGATCTGTAGAGCAAAACAACTGGTACTGAGACATCTTCACTAAGCTAATTTTGGGAGAGATGTACTTCAGGTGGGCTCCCAAATGGTTTGTGTCTTTTGAAATTGTTCTGCATTGTGATCTAAAGTGTGATAATCAAAGAATCACTGGAGTTGGAAGGGACCTCAAGAGAACAAATCCAACCCCCAGCCAAAGCAGGACTGCCTAAAGTGCAGGACTGTACCCAGGCAGGTTTTGACTGTCTGGTCAGCCCACTGCAGTGCTCTGTGACTGATATGTAGGATTTAACTCAGAAGCATGTCTCTGATCCAAGAATAGATGGTAATAGACACATGCCTGAAGATACTCAGCAAAGAAACCTTGTATCTGAATAACACTTTATATTTTGAGGGTGTATTCCAGACATTCGTTAGAGACAGTTAGAAACTTAGGAAAAAGATTAAATCAAGATCTTCTAAACTCCAAAACATTTATCTGAGTTTTCAAGGAAAAAAATTGAAGAAAATTTAAACCACTTTTTCAAGAAAACATACCAAGGTATTTTGATTCTACATTTCTTGGCTTTTTGCATCCTGCTCAGCTGATTCACTCAGCCAGGTTCCCCAATCTTATCTCTGTGCAGACTGCTTTGGAAAAACAAGATCCATCTGGCAGAAGCAGACAACACCACCACCACAAAAAGGGTTTACTCACATGATATTCTTCTAATATCAACAATTCCTAACCTTGGGATGAATCCAGAACTTCAGTTGTTATAAGAAAAGGTTTTTTAGTTTTCAAGGAAAAGTGCCCACTTCATAGGTAGCCCAAATGTTCTCCAGAGCTTGTAACCCTTGTAACCACTCCTCACAGCCAGCCTGAGGCGGCAGGCTCTGCCTTCACACTGCTCAACTCTGCCAGGTGTTGCTCCAGAACCAAGATTTAAATGGATCAAAATCCAAATAAGGACAAAGCACCGACTATGGCACTGGCCAAGAAGTGAGCAAACAAACCCAGGATTCCTTCACTGTCAGTTCAAATATAAACTGCTCCTGCATTTAACAATGGATGAAACACAACAGCCATGCAGGTGGATTTGGTAGCTGCAAAACCTCTAACTCCCTGTTTTCTGCACAGCGTTTGCAGGTGCAAAGAGCATCACAACCAAAAACATTTCTGCTGGTGTGAGTCAGTCACCATTACTGTCAGAAGTCCTGTTAAGTGGACACACATGTAAAAGTTGGGCATTTCATACGGTAGAAGCATGCAGCCACTGTAGCTGTATAATGCACTGTGTTCAGAACAAAGGGCAGCTTCCAGCTGAGCAACGAAAGGAGACTACATCCAAATTCAGTGGTTGTTCAGTGTCTGCAACACTTATGGGGATGGATAGGAGGTTTGATTGCTCCAAGTCTGCATGCTTGTGTGATAAAAACAGCCTGTGAAAGTGTTACTTTATCAGAGTTTGCTAATTAAACGTGATGCTTGTAATTAAGGCAATTTGCATCAAAGTTCCCCATCCTCAAGGCTCAGGTTAGAAATACACACATCTGTCACAACCTGACACGTTCAAGGAGAGAAGAAATGCAGGGTTTAAGGCTTTTCACTGTCGTTAATTTTAACTAGAGAATCAGTTAAAGTACAAAACAAGGAGACAAGAACAACAGCATGCAGGGACTGCCAAGATCATGTCAAAGCTGTAATGCAGATAAAAAATCAGCACGAGGCTTTTTGATTTATTATCCTTCATCTTCCATTCTCAACAACTGCAATAATATTTATTAAACATGTGATGTGTACGTTAGCTAAAGATTAATGAACTTTATTTACAAAAAATCAAGGAAAACTCACTGATAAAATCCCATGGATGGCAACAGTTCCTACAGTAGATTTTTAGTGATAGGAATTAATGGAAAGACTTAACAAATCTATCTGTTGATACTGGCTTCAGTTTTCAGGGACTAGATGATGTCACTTTGCAAGTAATCTTTTAGACTTGACTTTATTAGATAAGAGATAAAGAGAGTTTTTTGCTAATCATATCATATGTCTCTGCTGTATGACCTGCTGGCTCTCAAAACGTCCCTGACTTGAACGTAATTTTAGTTAAATAGCAGTTGTCCAGGCTGTTGAAGAAATTTGGATGGCTGCTTTAGAGCTGTTTGAGATGCCATATTGCTACTACTTAAAACATTACCAGTAGCTGCCAGAGCAAATTTCCTCTTTTGAAGGTAACATTCTACTTTATCATTAGGGAATGTTCCAAAGAAAAGGCATCCAGCTGAGACTACAAACCCAATTTAGGTAGGGTTGAAGCCCTAAATTCCCATTATAATCCAGTGGAGCAAATTACTGCATTAATTTTAGTAGAAATAAAACCTGAAGAAGATCAAAAGAGTTGGATCAAATATCTCAGCCTTTAAGCAAGGTTGAATGCTTTGAGTTGAAACTTTGGCCAGCTTAGTCCTCTGGCAAGTGCTTCTTTTAATAGCCTTCTATTTAAAGCAGAAGAAAAAGCATCCCTGGCAAACTAACAAAAACTCAGATAGTTACAACTTTTAAAACTTGAAGTAGTAAGGAAAGTTTTTAACACTAGCTCTTCTTCCCTTTATCTTTGAGTATAGAGAAATGTTTGTGATGCTGCCCCTTCTTTGACCATCTTTTCTGTTAGCAATGAAGGCTGCACTTTGTGGCCTCTTTCAAGACAGGTTTGCCCAAATGAGCTGCTGAAGCTGCCATTAATCTCTGTTATATGTATAAAGATGTTTTCTTGGAGACAAAATCAAACAAATACCGAGTGAGAGAGGAAAAAAGACCAGCAAAGCTAAAGGTGCTGGTGGTGTTCCTGCAGACTGTTGCACAAAGTGTCTGTGCAAGTGAAAAAGGAGTTCTGTTATCAGCTGTCTAGAGTCAGATACACTTAAGTCACTGACAGGCTATTTAAGAATAGCTTCCCTCCTGGTCATAGGCTGAGAGCACCACAGACTAGTTTTTTGCTCAGACTAGATTTTTTTAGTGAAGTCAAAGAAGAAAGAAAGGAAAGCGTCTCAGAAAGAACAGGAAGAGCACACACTGGGAGGTGTGCAGCAGCAGGAAGGTTCACATCCTTCAGGTGAGAAACACTGAATTTGTTGTGACACCTTGGTCAGGGTTTCTCTGAAAGTCAGAGGAATAAAGATTGAGTGATCCTCTGACGGATGCTGTGCTTTTGAAAGCTTGCAAGGAGGAGTGGAAAGTGTTAATTATTTCTACTTACTTGTACCACTGCTTTCAGCATCTGGAAGAGGTGTTTCCTCCATTCTACCCTGAGCTCACATTTCTTCCTGATACTTCCCTTTAGTTCAGGGATTGTCACTGTTTCATCAGCACAGCCTTAGTCAAGAGGTAAGATGGTACCAGAATATTTAATGCTTGACTCTATCCATCTTCCTACATTTATTTATAAGGTAAATTCATAAATAAATTTGCGTTGATTTTTTTAAAAAATTGATTCACATGAAATGTCAAGTTTACTCTCTGCATCCAAACACACATCTCACACTTTTACAGGAGGCTTTTTCATTTTCATTTCTTTACGTCTCATTCTGCTATAAAATAAAACCTAAGTGATGTAATGCATTAATCTGCACAACTGCAGTTATTGATTTAGTACCCAAAAATAATCCATCATCAGATTTATATGCTTTCCTCCACTAATTTACCTAGTCTTCCATAACCGTAGTCTCTAAAGACAAGCCTACACAAAGAAATATATGATCTATTAATTCCATATAGAAAAATCAATGTTGTGTCCCAGAACTCAATGTATTTGTGTTGCAGTCTCCAGTAACACGAAGAGAACAGAAACTGGATTGTGCCCAGACCAGGAAGATATCTAATGCTTTCTCAGCACCAACAGCATTCTGTTCTTATGATCCTCTACTGTCCTTTCTGACATCCTAGGTTTGCTAGATGCTGGTCCATGGCTAGAGTACTTCATCCCACGCATCAGGAGCACCACAACACAAAGTTCAGAAACGCACATTTCAACCACCACAACAATAACAGGACATGTCACTGGTGGTCAATACACGTGACTTTTAATGATACTGGAAGAGTCTCAAGTATCATTAACTTCCACACTATTCATGGCTGTTTTGCTTTATCTAGAAGTATGGAAGGTAGCCTCTTGATTACACCTCAGGTAAGTTTAGCAAAAGTATTTTTGGAAACCTGTTTGAAAATCATGCAAAAGACGGGGTTTTTAGTACTGCTGATGTACATTAAAGGACACTACACAGAGGTGTTCTATACTTTAACCACAAAAACTGATTTTTCTTTCTTTAAATTAAGCAGTAAAGCAGGCTTCCTTCCAGTCCAAAGCACGGATTTTGCTGCTATGATTTCCTGTAGGTTCAAAAGTGTGAACAAGGTGGGATTGCAGCTGCTCACACTTAGATTAACTTAAAACCATCACAAACCTGCAGCCTGAGAAGCCTAGTGATAGCAGTTCTCCAGCACATTGCAAAGACTTTGGTCTCATTGGACTTCTTTTCTTCAGACCTATCTCTCTTCCTGCCCTTTTTGTTTCCTTTCCAGAAGCCCTTAAGTAGGATGTCAAACCAAACAGTACTCAAGTGGGAGACAAACGTTTGACTGTGCGATGTTAAAGTGAGTTTCGGGTGAGGCTAAACTATTCCACAATGCCCCAGAATGCATCCCAATTCACCTAGAGAAGAATCTTACAAGAAAATGAAATAGCAACCTAAATCTATAGAGAGCTGCTAAGTCACTTCCATGTCACAGCTGATATTGTCTTTAGAAAAGCTCCACAAAAGCCTTCAGCCAAGGATGAGGAAAGTAAGCTGGGACACAAACGTTACGTTATTCATGCAGAAGGCCAAGGTCATGCTAAAGTGTTTTCCTACTTCTTCCATTTTCTGTGAAAAATCAATACTTCTCTCAGACATGTTGTATTGTACGTTGAGTTGTATAGCAGCAGCTTTGGACTGCATGTACCTGACATTCTCTGAAGCTACTGCAGGCTTGGATAAAATTCAAAATGATGACAGATTCTGCTAAAAAGACTGAATCAAAACTTCAAACCACATCTATTTGCTTCAGTTGAAAGCAGGGGACTTACTTTTATTTTTTTCCCCCTTAGGTCAGTTCTCTAGGAAAACAATAAATTGTGCCAGTTAAAGCACGTCATCATCTGACCAGGCAATAGCAAGTGAGCTGGTTGCTGCAGTGCAGTTGGAGAACGTTTCAGAGATCAGATTGACTTGGTGGAGACTGAGCGACTCAGATCATTGGAAAAGACCAAGAACTGGAGTAGTCTTGCCATATGCATGAGAGAAAACAACATGACAGAAAATAGTAGTTTGCAAATTACCAGCAGTCTGTACTGCCCTTGAACCCACAGAATCCATGACCAAGCTGACATTTCTATTGTGCATTTATCAGTTGCAATAAAATGACCAAGTCCCACTGAAACCAAGAGAAAAGTTTTCATATTATCTGTCAAAACAATCTGGAAGACGTCACCTTTCCTACTTAATTATTTATTCTGCCTCCCGTGGTCACTGTGCATTGCATGACCACAGAAAAACCTAGAGGGAAAGTATTTTCTCACCCAAAGAAATCTAAACAGACTTTGAGATTTTTCTTCCACATAAGGACGTGAAAGAAAAGACAGGATGACTTTCACAAAATCTCCCTGACACTGCGGTAAATATTGCCTAGTATGATTCTTTGTTTTCTCTTTCACAAGAGACAGAGCAATTTTTGCAAATGAAAATTATTAAAAATGTTTTAAAAGTAGATTAAAAAGTACTTCAAAAGCACAAGAAAATCTTTGGTTGTTTCTTGTGTCAAAATCAAGCTCTGGGTCATTTCAACATCAGCTCACCGAGCGGATTGGCATGTGCGATTGGAGGCACGGTGCTTCAAAAGCAGCTGTAATTTTGTTAAAAAGTGGGACTTTTCACCCGAAAACCAGTGAAGTGATTATAACCCAAGAGATGGGTCAATCAGAGAATGACTGTGAGTGCTTACATGATGCTAGTGTGAGAAGATCTGATGCAAACTACCATCTGTTGTGCAGCCCGACATGTACGATGGTGTGCAGAGATGCTCTCTAGCCTCCTGTGTACCAGGCACCTATCAACTGGTTGCTCTAGAAAGGACTCAGTGACAAATGCAGACCTAGTTCCCGGGTTACATAGCAAAATTTAGCACATTGGTTTTCAAATTGAATATATATTGACCCCAGCTTTTTCCTGAAGGAGGTTAAATTTCAGCAGTTCCAATATATGAATATGCACAGATCCCCGCTCAACTCTCATGTAAACCTCTCCGATACTACTGTCCTTTGATGCCATACTCATTTGCCTCAGCCTGGCTTTCTGCCATGTCTTCATCAACTCAGTCTCAGTTGAGACATCTTTCTTATTACATGAGAAAGCAAGCCTGAAGTACAAGAAAGAGATCTGGAGGAGGATATTACCCTATTAATTAAAAAGGGACATCAACTGATCAGAAGGCAAAACACATTTATTACAGCCTCTGCAGCTGTGAAGTTGAAATGATTAAAACATGTGCTACCATGAAAATTTATCTTTAATTTTCTGTTTTAGCAACCAACCCACCATTTTAAGCTTCTAGTCAGAGCTGTTGGCAGGTGTGTAGTACCTGATTTGTGCAGTACCCTGACAACGGATCTGGGCGATGAGTGTCCTCAAATGGCTTGGAATGCAACTGCACCTACTGCAAGCACAGCTGACACCAGATTATTTGCTGTGGAAACCCATTCCACATTACCAGTTACTGAGGATTTTGGCCACTCTTTGGAGATGAAATTTTTAACATTATGCCTTTCTGCCTGCTCATCCAAGACTGACAGACTGGGAGTAATTGCAATCAACGTGGTTATTTTGTCGTTGCTGAAACCATGGTGAAGGGAAAAAGCATCACACTGCTTTGATTGTGAAGAGCCTTGGTCTTCAGCTCTCTGAACATTGGCTTTTCCCTCACCTTCTGGAAATGTCTATATTTGGGACCAGAACAAACTCTTGTCAATATGTTTGCAATTCCTGTGAAAAAACTGTCAAATTCGATCCAGTTTTAAGGCTGAAAAACTGTAATTTGCATACCACATGTTCTCTAGAAACTTCATACTCCACTACTCTAACCTCCGGAGCGATCGTACAGAACACAAGGCTCTGGTGCCGTGTCAGAGCTCTGCTCACCACATCAGGGCATGCTGAAAGATAATGGGCCAACACTTCTGTGAAGTTTGCTTTGGAAAGCAAGGTATGGCAGTGAACGCTAATTTTAATAGCACAGGTTTTTATGAACAGCAAATTGTCAGGAATTGGTTTAGTAAGGGAAGTTGTTTATAAAATGCAGACAATTTTGATGAAACTGAAGTTTTGCAGCTTTGGAAATTAGCAAAAAAAAAAGACTGTCAGAAAAAACCAGACAAGGACAGGCTTCAAATATCCTTTGCAATAACAAATGAAACTGGGCATGTATTAATGAGGGAGTTAACGAGGGATAGTAATGAATCCTGTGATACATAGGTACCTCCACATAGCAAAATTAAGGTGCTTTTTTTGGGAAATTTTAAGACAAAGACTAGAAAAATAGTGGAAAAAACAACATTAACAGATCTGAGCTGATACATTAGAGATTCCACCTTCATTTCTCCTCTCCTTTGGGACTGGAAAAATGACATAATTGCAGTTTTTGCACACATCTGTTCACTTGGCTTCTCTGGTACCCTATCTGATAACCGTGCACCAGCACAGCTATGAAACTTGTATAGACAATTCTTGAGAGGTGTCTTTGCTTTGGAAGCAGATCTGAAGTAAATTATCCTCATAAAATGTAGCACAAGTGAATTCCTTCCACAGCCATGAGTGCCAACTAGATGTCTTCATACCCTGTTTTAGGCAAACAGCAAAACGAGTGATGAATAAAAAAGATCAGGGCCAATTTAAAGGAAACAGAATGAAGTGTGTGGCTACAGTGGAGAAGGTATCTCCCCAAGCCCCTGAAACGTGTTCAAGATTTCCACATTTGAAAGAAAACAGCTGTCAAACAGCTATGGGAAGGAAAGGTTTACTGAGTGATGACTACAGAAAACTAAGAGCTAAAGAACAAATCATCTCATCCTGAAGGATGCCTGGGACTAACTACAAGGTACCTGCTTGCCCAAGTAAGAAGCTTCGTAACAAACTGCCGAACAAGTGCAAGAAAGAACACTCAAGAAGTGGGGAACAAAATTAGGCAACGTCCAATAGGCAATCCAAAATCACAACTAGCAACGGTTGTCTTAGAAGGGATTCAACAGATATGATAACTTCCAAAGAAATTCTGGGGAAAGTTTTTTCTGCTGCTGAATGGGGAGAGGGCATAGTGATGGATGACATGGGAAAGGCTGAAGTGCTCCCTGCCCTTTTTGCCTTCACGCTCGCTAGCAAAGCCTGTTTCTCTTCTGAAACATGGATCAGCACAGCCTGAAGACAGTCAGCCAGCCATCAGTGGGTGAGGAGCAGGTACTGTCTTGCTGAGTTGCTCTGACTAAATGCAATGGAAATCGCTGCATCTGGTTACCCCAGTTAGTGGCACTTATTTTTGCCTTCTAGTTGCTACTTCTCTGGGCAATTTTATCTGCAAGAACTGGACAGAAGAAAGAGAAAAGGATCAAGAAACCTACAAGGTCTAAACTTGTCAAGTTTTATTCCTGGCATTCCGTGGCATAATATGTGTGGGGCTAGTATGTCTGCAGACCCACGAGGCATTCGTGTGAGGGGCTGGGATAGCTTGGCTGTGGTGCTCTGTGGGTGCACGACTTGCCCCTTTCTCCCTTGTTCCTCCTGCTCACAACTCCCTCCTTCCCACAAGTAACATTTGAATCAAAAGTTCAAAAGGTGTCAGAGCTAGCAGGGGTTACTGATGCAAATCAAAGGCCAAAGAAACACCTAGCAAATCTGCCCAGGGTCATAATATCTGCATTAATAAAAAAAGCCAGTCAAAATCCAATGATTAAGTCATTAGTTATAAAAGCTCTTCATGTTCTGTCGACTTTCCTTTGCTTGGAGAGCAACGTGCTACACTGAATCATAATGATGTCAAAAAATCCATTCTGAAACCCACAGCTTTCTTTTAAGGCAGCAGCTGCAAGGACTAAGCTGGCAGTGTATTTCCTGAAGTCACAGCACTGCAGCTCTGCTCTTTCACCTTGCAAAACTCACCATGGAAACTTCCTGTGTACCCATTCAAAATCCCAGTGGTAATGGACACTAGAGTTATTTTGGCTTGTAGTTGGTGGAAAAGTGTTTCAGAGGTGCTTTCTCTGGAGTGTGAAGACTTTCTGACATAAAATTTTCTCATTTTGCAAGATTACTTTTGCTAGAAGAGGTGACAGTGTTTCAGTCCCAGCCTACCTTACTGTAAGGTTAATTATAAAGGCAACACTTTTCTTAGTGATCTCCCCTGAGGTACACGTGTCCAACTTGCCCCTACTGTTATCTTTGTGTCCTTCCTGCTCTTTGGTTTGGGAGTTGTCAACTTACGTAGCTGGTTTTATCACAGCCATTGCTGTGGGCTGGTTGCTCAGCTGGTGAGAGTCTGCATAGCTGCAGGGCTATCGAAGCACTGGACTGATTTGACTTACGTCTATCCCTGACGTAGACTCAAAGGTCTGTGTCAATTTCTGTGTTCAGTGTTTCAGGAGGTAAACTTCGGTCCTAAAGAGTTGGCTTGAAGAAGTTGCTAGGTTGATGGTTGTGGTTCACATTCTTTGTTATTAAAAGTCTGGTGATAAGTCTGGGAAGACGTAGACATGCACGGTTATAAAATGCCACTTAAAAAAAGATTTCAGGCGACACAGCACACGGCAAGTGTGGCATGCATGGCAAAAGAAGGCTTTATACCAGGCAGAAGGATCAGGGACGGAGAGGCTTGTTATGAGAGATTCGTTCAAGTTCACACCAGCTGAAGCACAGCTAAGAGGATACTGCTCTTTGACGTGATGCGCTGCTCATCCCTTACCCAGGAAGCAGACATCTGTGAAAGTGATGAACTTCACTGCAGACAGCAGTAACAGGTAGATACATCCAACTAATTATTACAGCTTGTGTGGCAGAAGCAGTCTAGTCAGGGTTGCAGAGACCTCACTCTGAGTTCCTCGGCAAGGTGAATAATGCTGCTTTACTAACTTATCCCTCGTCCTTAGAAATGGGGCTATCACAGCAGCAAGTGGAGGCATGACTCATTCAATATGTGCAAGTGAAATATTCCATAATCATGGTAAGAAAGCAAAGGATTCTGATGTTTCAGAGAAGAATTACTAGTTCCATGTGATAAAGCTGCATGTGTGAGCTCCTTGCTGATGATTTTCTATCTCACATCCAGGGGCAAGGGTACTACATTGAAAGTTGTGGGAATTTTTCAAATAATGCACCCGCAGTGATTTTTTCAGCCACTGCTACTTACACCAGATGATACCTTTGTTAAAAGGTCTTATTTCCAATTGTAATTAATCCATTTCAAATTAGAAAAGAGATTAATAGAGAAAATATTCCAAAAGAGACATCTTTTCAAGAGAGGCATTTCACAGTCTGCCATGAAGACTTCAGATGATCCTTAAATAATGAGCCAGTAAAAATACAAATTGATATTCATGTTGTCCCCAAGGACACCAAAATTACATTTAGACCTAAGAATGTTTCATTTTTTAAACTGGAATGTATCTCTGCATCACACTGTGAGCAAAGACAAGCACATAAACAGTCAGCTGCAGGAAAGCCTCAGGAACACATCTTCCTAACAAGTTCTATTTGCAATAATAGAAACTACGTGCATTGAATCCTTTTCCCTGATATCAAACCACCCACTTTCTAACATAAGAACAGAGCTATGGCAGGAGATTTATATCCTAATTATCTAGGCCAGGTGTGCTCACATACTCAAATGAAATTTTTGTGTGAATTTATTATTTGCAGCAAAGGAAGACTTGTTGAAATGGATTTTGGACGGCACCACAGTAAGTCTCATTACTTCCTCTCGTCAGCAGTAACCTCAACTTGCTGGATGTAACAGGTTTTAAAATGACAGCAAGAGGTATGTAGTTAGGTCTGTGGTGGAGAAAGATGCACCTAATTTTGTCTGGGTACACAATAATAATCCCATCCAGACTGCACTTGAGTAGACAGTTCAGACAGTCTAAATTTGGAAAAGCTCTGTCGCCAAGATGGAAGATGAGTCTGAGTTCCAGTGAAGAAGGCACTAGAGGATTATTCTCACAGGACTGGCAATGCAGCCATGGACAGAGCATCTGAGAGGCTTTAGAAACATTTTGATCAAACAGACCAAAATTCCTAATTCCTCTCCCAAACCCACTGCACTGAACTCGTGTCAAGTGAGTTGCAGAACGGTCAAAAGGCATTGCAAGAATTCACAAGAACAAATATCCTAAATCCAGGATTACTTTTCAAGTGTCTAGAGGTTATGATTATGTTTTCCCTTAGCACTAAGCTACTCTAACTAGAAAGTAACCCACATTTCAGAGATATTCAGCATCCAGTGATTGACTAAGAGCTGAGTTTAAAAAATAAGCAAACCCAAACAATTGTCATATATAATTGGCCAAACCCAAAATACCTCTGAAAATAGGTCCTGAGCATATAGTTTCTGAGGCCATCTGCAAAGCCCAGCAATAACATCTTTAAGGAGTTTTTATTCTAAACCGGTCAGAACAGTTAATGATTTTCTTCAAGCTGCAGTGCTTGGAAGTGCTAGGAAGAATTTTTTTCACAGAAAGGGTAGTCAAGCACTGGAACGGGCTTCCCAGGAAGGTGGTTGAGTCACCACCCCTGGATGTGCTTAAAAATCGTTTGTATGTGTTGAGGGATATGGTTTAGGGGCGAACTTGTAAGGCAGGGTAGATGGTTGGACTTGAAAATCCCAGGGGTCTTTTCCATGACTGTTGAGTACTTATGCCTGGTAACACTACTTTAAAAACCTTATTAATCAACGAAAGGACCTAGTCTTGTGGGTGTTTTTCAGCCCTGTTCTGAGGTTGGTTTTTCTTTTTTTTGAAAGCAAAAGACAATCTGGATGTTCAATCAGAGGAAACACTTATGTACGTGAGTGTTGTGCCCTCATTTTATGGAAACAGGCTGCTTTCTCTTTGCAGAGACTGAAACTTATTGAATTTCATTTCCAAATACTTTCTTTGGGGAATCATATGCACTTATTTATAAACTACTGTTGTTTATAAGTTGATCTATGAATTCAATATTGAACACATTTCAACTTTTCCATCTCAGGTCAAATAGCCAGCTATTTGCACTTGAGTAGATTACCAGCATGTATTGGACCTGATGGATGATCTTTCGAGGTTCCTTCCCATCCCTAATGCTCTGTGATGTATTTCTTGTTCTGGTTACACCATGTGCTTTTCAGGTTGCTGCTTGGTATGAACACTTCTACTGAAGCAGACAGGATTTAAGTAATCAGGGCAGGAGACAGGTTAATATACTAAAAATTAGACTTAATGCTGTTCCCATATATATTATCACACATAAGAATTATCACATAGGGATCATCTTTTCTCAGCCTACTTGTCTCCTATGGCTCAGGAAGGAGGCTTAAAGGACAGGCTGATGTAGCAGCTTGATATAACAGTCCGTTAACAAGATACTGCAAATCAGCGAAGACGATGTAACTGCACTTCAATGTGAAGTAGTGTGTCTTATCCAGAATGGGAACTTCAAGGAGGCCCTTGGCGTAATCAGCACTCACTTGGGGCTGTTCAGTCTGGAGAAGAGGACGCTCCCAGGTGACCTTATTGTGGCCTTCCACTATCTGAAGGGGGCCTACAGAAGGGCTGGGGAAGGACTATTTAGGATGGTGCGTAGTGACGGGACTAGGGGGAATGGAGCAAAGCTGGAGATGGGTAGATTTAGAGTGGATGTGAGGAGGAAGTTCTTCAGTGTGAGAGTGGTGAGAGCCTGGAATGGGTTGCCCAGGGAGGTGGTTGGAACCCCATCCCTGGAGGTGTTTGAGGCCAGGCTGGATGGGGCTCTGGCCAGCCTGGTCTAGGGTGGGTTGTCCCTGCCTGTGCTGGGGGGGTTGGAACTGGATGATGGTTCCTTCCAACCCTGAGTGATTCTGATTCCATGGTTTCTCCAGTGAAGTGATCCTGCTGTGACAGGGGGATTGGACTGGATGATCTTTCGAAGTCCCTTCCAATCCCTGATGGTGCTATGATTCTCACACTAAAGTGTTAACCAGATGAGTTGTATACCTGATGATGCTATGATTCTCACACTAAAGTGTTAACCAGGTGAGTTGTGTCTTGCTGTTTTACCCTACAGCTTCAGTGAGGGACTATTAGGCAGCAAAATAAAGAGCAGGAGGTGCTCAGAGGTATTGAGGTTTGGTTTCTCACTGAAAAACTGTTTTATTTTGGGTGAGAGGTGGTTGGCTCAGTTGGTAGAGCATGGGACTCAATTCCTGGAATCATGGGTTCAAGCCCCATGTAGGACATCTTGAGACAGTACTGTAGGCTTACCCTGTTCCAGCAGGGAGGGTTGGACTTAGATGATCTTTCAAGGTCCCTTCCAACCTCTAACATTGTGTGATTATGTGTGATTGTGTGTGAGAGGTGATCTGGATGAGATTGAGACTGCCTGGCATGTTGCTGTTACTGTTGAAGGGATTGTCCCTAATCTAGCCTTTGGCCACCTTCATGAGCTAATTGTACTTATTCAGATAGGTGAGAACCATAGCTGGCTCAAGAGGATAGTGGCATCTAATGATAGGACAAGGAGCGATGGGTATGACCTGGAACACAGGACATTCCACATCAATATGAGAAGGAACAGCATCGTGGTGAGGATGACAGAGCATTGGAAAGGGCTGCCCAGAGGGATTGTGGAATCTCCTTATCTGGAGATGTCTAAAACCTGCCTGGACATGTGCCTTTATAACTTTGTCTAGGTGATCCTGCTGTTTTGAGGGGGATTGGACTAGACAATTTTTTGAGGTCCCTTCCAATCCCTAATTTTCTGCAATTCTGAAGGTACTGCTTTGCTTTTTTAATTTTAGAGAGATAACTAGTAATGAAGGAGGCTGGAATATTGTGCTCCCCTGCAGTTAACTCTAAGCCAGCAGCACTCCTGCCTTTGAAACGAAACGAATCACCGTCTTGTGTCTCCATGCAGCCAGTGCTGTTAGAATGACATAAAACTGCTTGGCAGAGATGCAGTGGATTCCCAGTTGAGCATTACATGTCTTAACTGGGTCATTACTGGAGCTCAGCAGCAAATGGTGTTGGCCTGGTGGAAGCTGCCCAATTTTCTCATCCAGGCTTCTGGGAGCATCACACGCTGTCCTTGGCACAAATACACGCAACAGTCTGTCAATCCAGTCCGTTTAATTCAATTGCAGAAAGGAGATTTATGTTAGTTGTTAGCAGGGAAAAATCTCTCACAACCCTACCTTGCTTACAGTGTGGTAAGGTCTGTAATAAATCTCCTAGAAAGGCTGGGGACTGTCCGCAGTTAGAGGTCCAGAGAACCGTGGCAGTGAAATAGCTGTCTGAAACAGGAGTGAGAGAAGTTCAGAAAGAGGTTGTGCTGAGCAGCAAGAACTCAAGCCTAGGGGACTTCTCTGGTGTCTGTCCAGCCATAGTTTATAGTCTTTAACCAGTCTGTGCATTTTTGCTAGCTGTTCATCACAAATACATGGCAGGACTCACACATCTCTTTAAATAGGAACATGCACCACTGGAGGAAGGGACAACATCTGGAGTTTGGTAAGACTATAGCCACTTTCTCTCCCTGAGCTGTGACCACCACCGTCACCAATTAGTAAAGAGCTACTCTTAGACCTCCATCTGTTCTTGCTTTGGTTCATAACAGCAAAAAGCCAGCCAACAATTCAGCAGGTCCTGCCCAGTGCTAGTGGTACTTGAGCCACTGGTACAGCCATCGGGAAGAGGAAGGATAAACGCACAAACGCCACAGCAACAGAGCAAAAAACACACCAGAGAAGCCAGAGTGTGAGTTATCACAGAAACATGTCTGCAGCTGAGTGAAACTCGGTGGGAAACCTCTTGGCTGACACTCTGAAACCTGCAAGTCTACTTTGAAATGGCAAAGTTGTCCAAGTCTTTATGCCATCCACGTTTCAAAAATCACCACCTGAAGGATTTGGGTCAGGGTGCACGGGCAATTACATCGCTCTGTTTGTTACTGTGGAAACACGTTTTGTGACTGGTGAAAGCTATGAGAAAGATGTTGAATGAATTTCTGAGTAACAATATTTTAAAATCAAAGCTGAACACTAGATTTAGCCACACCACGAAGCTTTAGCCTCCAGGCAGTCATGAAATGATGGGGAGTCAGCAGGAAAGTGCCACCAAGTCTTGCTGGCATTGATTTTGTAGAGCTAGCTCTGTGTCGTAGGATTGGGAAATAAGAGCCAACTAATCAAACTAGCGCTCTCACAGCTGGAGAGCTCTGCTCAGCAATGGGTGCAACAGAGTCAGAAGACAATAGTAATAACTTTTGTTTGCTTTGTGAATATTTTTGAAGCAATCCAGCCCTGTGACATCAAACTGCCAAGAATTTGGTTCTTAAGTATCCCTTTTCAGTTCAGAGCTTTCCAATGGCCCTTAAATGTGCAGAACTATTGAATTTGCTAGAAGATGTAGGGATGGTTCTACACATGTGGAATGGGGGTTCTGCACGTACTCAGAATCAATCAAGGAAAAAAGCATGTAGTTTGGCACACATTAACAGAGGAGAGCTTCCTACCTCCCACGGATGAAACTGAAGGAAAGGAAGGAAATGATGGGGTTTTCTTTTTTATGTTGAAGGTGGTTCGGAAACGGAAATCCCACTAATTAGTCAAGAATATTGAGTGCATTGAAATCATCTGAGGTGGTAAAACAGACAAGAAAATCAAATACCATCTGTTACTCAGGAAAATCTATCCTTCATTTCCAGTGTGACTCCACAGCAAATAAAGAAAAATGAAAATAAAAATGTGTTTGTTAAGTAAGTGTTTCTGTACGGAGTTCTTCTGGACACTGATCTAGGCCCTACTCACCAGGCACTGGGTTTTATGGACACACATTATGTAAATAAAAATATTATATAACTTTGGAAAACTACCAAGTCCTTTCAACTATTCCATAGTAGTGCGCTGTAACTCACAGGAAAGTTATTCTTGATTTACCCTGGTAACTGTGGGAGGAGAACTGCATCTTTCAGAAATAAAGCTACTACGTTCCAGATGTGACCGGCACAAAGGCAGTAGTGACAAAACCTGAGCTCTGTGCATAGAAGTGCCAGGTACTGTGGGTATATTGCTTGCCAAATCAGACACTGACTGTCAAAAGTTCAAAACCTGACAATAAACTTAACTGCTCCGTGTTTAAATGTATTTACAACTGACAGAGGGAGTCTGGTGTCTCAGCTTTGTCTCTCTCATAAAGTTTACAGCCAGCAGGAGATAATAAAATCCAGACAGAGCTCATATTGCTGAAAGAAAAATCTAGACCTGTGTGTGTTGGTGGCTGTCAGGTGAGATATTTTATACCTCATTAGTGCCGGAGCAGTTATTGCTTTTTCTTCCTTTATGAATAGATCATGTGCTAGCACGCCTCTCCCTCACACTCCTAAATAATTTGTCACAGGAAATCTGGCTGTAACAGAAATTTCTTGCCGTAGCCCTTTTCTTTTCAACCCTTGCTTCTGATGCTCCCCAAGCAAGTCTAGATTTCCATCACTCTATTTCACACACAGCTTTCTCACTGATACCCAGGTGCTAGAAATCACAGAATCACTCTGGCTGGAATAGACCCCTGGGGTGGTGTTCCCCTTCCTCTTGGACCACCTGGCTAACGCAGAGATGTCTCACTCACAGCTGCCTGTGCAACACTGGCAAATGCTCTGCCAGCACAGTGTGAGAGGGCTGTAGCTGCTCTTCCCCAGCAAACTCCTGAAGACTCTGGGAAGCACCACTGCTCTCTGTGTCATCCCTGGTGAAAGTGATGGTGATCAAAGTAAATAAAGCACTGCTGAGCAGTATGTGCAATTAACACACTGACAATAGCAGGTCAACATCCTTCCAAGAGAGAATGCTCTCCTGGTGGACATTTGCCATGTGTGTTCTTCCCTCAGACCTGAGACAAAACGTCTTTCACTTAGGTATTGGCCAGACAACAGTTGCATCCATGGTTGTTTTTCTCTGTCCTGAGGTAGTTCACAGCATCTCCACTCTGCAAGGGAGATGCCCCGTGTTCTCACATAGTTTGGTAGGAAAACACAAGGGAAACCATTGTGGATTAATTTGGCCAACAGACAAACCGAAATGAAGCAGGATTCTGCAGCCCAATAGTTGGAAAGAAGAGCATGTAACTGCACTTAGTCCCTGCTCCCAGAACTGTTGATAGGCTTTACAATAAATACTCATTATTTTAAATCTGTGCTGAGCACTTCTGAGGCAAACAGAGACCACTAGAGTTATTTTTGGGAAATCAGCTAGTGCTCTTGTTCTCTCTTACTATTTGCAGTAAAATCTAATCAGCTAAAGAACCACAGCTAACTACAGTTTTCCTTTTTAAATGACACAGTTGTTATCACTCTGGATTTTGAGTGGAGGGCATGAAGTTGTGTAAGCTTTAATTAAACTGCTGAACCATCAGCTTATTCTCCACTGCAAATACTGCCATCTGCTACCAAGTATTGATAATTAATGTCTGCTACAAGTTTGCTTCTCTAACGTTATCTGATTAGGTAATTGGCCTATGGGACAATACAGGACATAATGCATTATTGTTCTATTAAGTGTCATCTGCCTGAGAGCACTAAAGAATGCACTGATACGATTTCATCTCTGTGACTCATATGTCAACCAACACCCATCCAGAGAATGACAAAACAGTTCAGAAAGGACTGGGGGGGGATCCTTCCCCATATGAAAATCATGTCAATAAACTGCAATGTGACTGCTGTTTACTTCTGGATAGCTTGTGAATAAGTACAAATATGAGCAAAGTGAACAAAACCATCTCTCCAGAGAAGGCATGGATGGATCATCAGCAACAATCTACGTGTGACAAATGTCCCTTCAGAGAAGTATGATGAAAAAACAGATCATCATCAAACCTCTGATAAATCAATGGAAGGTGGAAACAGGAAGAGGGAGAACAAAGGTAGCATGTCATCTTCATTCACTAGTGTAAAATGTGACTTTTTCCAGCATTACGTCTGAATTAAACCTTGGAGGAAAGTGAGCAATGAAGATGCAGCAGAGGGGAACTGAAGTGAAGGAAACACTTCACCACTGTCAGATCCCGTGGCTATGCTGCAAAGTCTCAATAAAAACCCAAAGATTTTTCCTTTACCCAGGTCTTGGCCTTGTGTGGTTGCAGAAACACTCTGATTTCATTTTGCAGAGATTCCTAGTCTGGCCTGAGGCCAAGGAAATGCTAGCAACGTCAAACTTCAGTGCACACAACCCAGAATAAGCACATTAGACGTCCAAGCTGAGGAACCTAGAACCTCACACGTGATGAATGCTACTAGAACACGTACTAGAACAATTTGCAAAGTATCAATTCAACAGCACAGACTGAAAAAATTATTTATCTGCACATTAATTTTCAGTTCTGGATCACAATTTTGTAATTTTAGGTGTTCTTCCTTTCAGCACGCTCCATTTCAGTTACTAATAAAGACAGTTTTAAACCAGATCCACAGTGGCCTTTGGCAAGAGCTGGGCACTGAATCCATGCAGGATCCCCAGAGAACTGCTCTGACCCTTCTACCACCACAGTGACATGGCTTATGCTGCTGTGTCCTCAGCCTGTGTCAGACATCTCATTCAGTCTCTGCTGCATATTGCAAAGGCTTTGCTCCAGCTCTTACCATCAGCACATCTTGCTGACCTTCACTGGGATGCTGCAGAAGAATCAACCATTGGACATTTACAAGGATGATGTGCAGTGAGGTAGGTGGCCTTATCCAGGATCATTTAGCAAGCTAATGAGAGAATTTGGGACAGGGACTAAAATCTTAAAGCAGAGTTGCTCTGCTTTGTGGAGAGTATTCATACCATCTCACTTCAGCAAGCTCACTCGATTAAGGGTTTAGGGTGAAGCCTCCAGATTACTTATGAAAAGCTACAGACACCTCACTTTGAACAGTCCCTCTTGAGGGGGTTAAACAACCTCTCGTGTCTTTCAATCAAAAAGTTAGATTTCATACTTGGGGATCTAAGATAGAGACCCTAGAAAGAAAATAGGATTGCCTCAATGTCAAACTCTAGCTTCATCAAATACAAGATGCTTGAAGGAGGAAGGCAGATTTCATTCATCAGCAAATCTGCTTATTGATTTGAAAGAGAAACCAGTATTTTAGCAATCTCCTATTCCTGCAATATGATTACAGTGGGAGAACTCAGTCTTTCAACATACTTTTTTTTTAGTTCTAGAAGACATATTCTTCCAAGTAAAAAATTAATGACAGTGTATATTTTTATGAACAATTTTGCTAATAACTCTTCTCTGGAGACATTTAAAACCCACCTGGATAGGTTTCTGTGCAGCTTGGTCTAGGTGGTCCTGATCTGGCACAGGGATTATACTAGATGATCTTCTGACATCCCTTCCAACCCCTAATGATTCTATGAAAAAAAAAAGTTTTTTCTGAAACATTTTTTCCAGTGAAAAAAGAAGGGGATTTTGACAGAAAGTTTGTAACCAAGACAGTGTAAAAAACTTGGTGATTTTTAAACAGAAAAACCCTTACTGATTTTTGCTGAGCCTTTGGAGAGTTTGTGATTACCCATTAATATCGACATTTTTATAACTATAAAAATTTCTCTGGAGTTTTGGGAAGGGGAGGAAATAACCCTACCTTTTGCTGCATCATTACAGTTTGTCAGCTTTTATTTAAACTTTAAATATTTTTGCCTTGCAATAGCAATGGCTAAACTAAAAGAAAGAGATTACAGTTACGTGCTTAGTCTTACGTCTAGTCTTTCTCTCTTATGTCACTTCAACAACTTCTATAGATGATGGGCTCTTTCCTTTTACTAGACATAGGAACTCAGGTAGAACTTAGGCTGCCTGAATACAGTCCATGTGGAGACAGCAGGTATATTTATGATTGACATTATAACCTTTGTTACTATAGAAACCAGGTAAGACTCCACCTGAGAGCAGAGTCCTACTCATGGTAGGCACTGGATAAAGAGCAAGAAGTATTTCCCCGAAGCTGTAATTTAAAGAAGAATTCAGTTCCTATGTAAATAAGGTCTGGGATTAATTTAGCGATATGCTACTGGTATTTTAGACTGAGACTAAAAGCATTTTTCAGTAAGGAAGGTCACAATGGTAAGATGACCACAAATAGAGTAGATTGCTGTGTACCTGCTCTCTTGTAATTAAGATGTTGAGTTGGGGGGAGGGAAAAACTTAACACTTAGGAGGGTTTTATTAATTATTTTTCAGCTTGAGTGCACAAGGTTGAATGTAGCCTCAGGGAGCTTTCACTAACGTGACTCACATCTCCGTGATGTCAGAGCTTTTAGTGACACTAACGGGCTCATATTTTGCAAAGAATAAGCCATCCTCTGGTGTATTAATTAAACCCAAGTGCTTCTGCAGAGAAGCAATGCAAAACCATAAGAAGGTTTGCATGGTGAGTTTAACGCCTATAAAACATGTGGCCTGACAACTGCAGAGCATGAAATCTCTCATTAATCCACAGAATGTGGTCAGCATGGGTAAGAGCTGTGTGTTCCGCCACTATATCCATGTCTTCAGAGGTCGTGGTCCTGGTGGTAAGTCAGCACTGACCTCTTCCCCATGAAGACAGCCAATAGATGAAGAGCTTATTTTGCATTGCAGGGCTATTTTCTATCAGTTTTCACATGAATCCAAAAGGGAGTTTGGGGCATTGATAAACATTGCATGAAGCTGTTTATAGAGATAAGGAATTACTGCTACAAGTTCTTTGAATTGTCACGACTATTTTACCACCTTTGCTAGCCACATAAAGAAGTATTGTTTTCTTTGCGTACCTCTCCCCACAGAAAAAGAAACATAAACCTCACCAAAACAGCCACCCAATGAACCCAGCTGCTGCATGACCTCAGTTCCTGTTCATAGGCACTCAAGAACCCTTCCTTGTGGGTGTAACAGACACTGGTCCACCCGGTAGGTGAACTGTATAAAGGAAAACAACTCGTCTCCAGCTACCAAAAACCAACAACAAAAAGTTTCCCACTGAATGTTTCTCACTAGCTGATCATACTCAGAATAGAAGTACTGCAGGAAGCAGACAGGTCTAAAATTTGTATGTTCAAAAACAGACTGTTTCAGGGTTAAATTTGCTTGCAGAAGAAATATATTTTTTTAACTTTTTAAGAGAATCCCAGACAGAACAGATCACAGAAGTTAAATTCCCTTTAACTTCCTTTCTTTAAGGTTTCTAAAAAGGACATCATTTCTGACACTATGAAAACATTTGAATTTAGATTTTAAAAAAGTTTCTATATTTTCTTAGCACTGAATGATAAAGTTTTCTTACTCTCTCAACCCCAGTGCAAAATCAGACACTATTGAAACAGTTGGAAATCAGACTGTCAGCTATGAGGCTCCATTTAGTTATTTGGTCTTGGTGGGGTGTTGGGGGGTTTTTTGGTCAGCTTGCATTTTGTAAGTTTGAAAAGTTGCAGAGAAGGGGGAAAACAAATACAAGCTAGGAAAGCTAAACCCAAATCTAAACTTTTCTGGGGTTTTTTTAGTGTTTATTAAAAAACATTGCTCCTGAAATTCTTGAAGACTGGTATCATGAAGGAAAATGCCAACATAGCTCGATATCTAAAACGACCACTCTGCCATCTCTGTGGTTAGTTTTGCAGCTGGTAGTTAAAATGGTTCCATTTAATCTGGCAAAAACAAGCAAGCTGTGGGACTAGCAATAAAGGTCATTGCTGGCATGGACAGCTAAATGCCTTTCACCAAAGTTTTACAAGATTTCAAGTTCATTCAAGGTGCCCCAGGACTGACTAATGTGCTTCCACCTTAAACCACCTATTAAAATTGAAGAAAATTAGAAGATTTTTCAATCTAAATTCCTGTGCACAAATTGGCTAAAACAGTAAGAACATCTTCTTCTCACACTCATTTCACACCTAGTTCATCGATCACCCGAGTGCTTGGCATGAACTTGTGGGACAAGGGTGTAACAGGACTGAGCCCAACAATTTGTTCACACTTCTGCACTGACTGCATTTTTTGTCTTACTCCATCTGATCACTGACATGTTTTTGGGCTCAATACCTGTTTTGTGGTTTGCTTCAGGTCTGGAGCTCCTCACACTACCCTGTAATTATTGTTAAGGGCTGATGATTCAAATAGTCTGTAATATTTGTCGTTCTATCCACCACTGCTACTGGAGTTCACAGTCACCATCCTGATTTGCAAGCAGACTATGCTGAATTAGATTTGGGCTATCCTGAACAATTTCTTGTTCAAATTACATGATGAGATTACTTTCCTTCAAGTGTGATAGCACAGCTAGAAAGTCAACAACCGTCTCTTCCCATAAACCATTACAAATCAATAACTGTTTATGGACAGCAAAGCATTTATTTGTTTAACTTGAGACAACGATCAAACGAGGTGTCGGTAAGAAATGTGCTGGTTTTGTATAAGTGATGTAATTCACAGTAACATAGAGATAAAAACTATAACTTTGGAAAAACCCTGGCCATATGCATGTTTTTTCACACCTGTGAAAACATCTGTAAAAACACCCGTAAAACCGCACAGGATCGTGCAGGGACTTTTCACATTGCCATGTCTAGAGAGTCACAGTAATGCCAGCTCCTCCACGTACTTCATAGCAGCTCCCTCAAGTGGCCAGAGATCAGAGAGTTTTGTTGCGATCCTTCGCGAAGCCACAGACAAGCACCACGCAGGTCTCGCTATCCTTAGATCTCCTTCTCCTTACCTTTAGGTGGTTAGGACGAAAGCAAACACAACCGGAGATGTTTCCATGCAAAGCCAGGGTGGGGTAGGAAACTGAAGAAGGGAAGTACAGGAAAAGATGGAATAGGAGAAACATGAGGTTGTATATGTCAGAAAAAAGGGGAATGAATGGGTTCTTCCACTAATTAAGATGTTTGGTTGAAGCTGTAGATGAAGGGCTTTTTCCTGAAGCACAGGCTTTTTGAAGTTAATTAGTCCAGGATGTTTGCTCACCTTCACAATAGAGTTTGTTTTCCATAATAATGTTTAAAAGAATGTTTCCTTAACAAAAGGCTAGGATAAATGCAGGCCAGGTTCCAAATAACAAGTGCTGTGTCTCCAGGATATGCATGGAGGCAGAGCTCACGGATGGTTTTCTTAGGGTAAACTGTTTAATGTGTCCCTGCGAGGTACATTCTTCTCACAAGCAATTAGTGATAGAACAAGAGGGAATGGGTTCAAGTTACAACAGGGTAGGTTTAGACTGGATATTAGGAAGAATTTTTTCACAGGAAAGGTAGTCAAGCACTGGAAAAGGCTTCCTAGGGAGATGATTGAGTCACCATCCCTGGATGCACTTAAAGATTGTTGAGGTATGTGGTTTAGGGGTGAACTTGTAAAGTAGAGCAGATGGTTGGACTTGATGATTCCAGGGGTCTTTTCCAACCAGAGTGATTCTATGATTTTGTGATTCTGTGATGTGTTACCTCAGATCTCCTGTTGTCTGAGGAAAGACCAACTAACTCTGGATCCTTGCATGCGTCCTTAGGTTCCGTCTCACCTGATGCTCAAAAATTCACATCTGAACCCATCCATTATGTGGGCCTTTTTTGAGATGTTGGAGGAAGTCACTTTACTCTTCCATAAACACCTGCCTTTTCTGTCTTGATTTTCAAATTTGCAGTGGACCTGCACTGCCAGCCTTGGCTCCTGCAAGGATCCAATAAATAATAACTAAACCGCAGATCAAAAAAAAGGAAAGTTATTGATTGCTTTAGGAAGGGAAAAGACTGGAAATTCAGAGCCCTGGGAAACACAAGTATTATTCTGAACATAAAAGAAGGAAAATGTTCCACACATGATATTTATCGTGGCTTCATTAAATTCAAAGCAACTATGAAAATCTTTACACATTGAGATTGTGATTTCTCTGTCACTAGGAAGCACAACATTCCCCTTAGTTTTTCCTTTGGCTTTTCAGTATCTTAAATAAAATAGTCGGTCTTCCTGAAGTATTTTCAAATAATCTTGTTCCAGCATTGGGTATTTTTTTCCCCGAGAAGACATGGGACAAAGCAAAGGTCTGAGTAGAGGCAGATTGCCTCTGGTTCCTGACAAAGCTTTGGCTGACTCTGAACCAGAGGGTTTCCAGTCTTTCCCAACTTGCAAAGCACTAAAATTTCCCCTAACCTCCTGAGAGCAAATTTATTAGCAATGTGTTTTTCTCAGCTAAGTTACATGGATTCCTTTGCCCACAAGCTGAAACTTTCTGCTGCGAGCTATCTGGCAGTCTGCACTATGAACAGATCTCTGTTCTGAGAAAAGTGTCTCCCACTTTTGTGTGTTTGGAAAATACATTTGGACCTACCTACTGAAATACGATTTAATTGTATTTTCAAGCCTTGGAGCCTGGTTATGGCTGCACAGATCCACTATATCAGTCAAACGAACAGATCTGCACAGATGTGAAACCCAACACAAATGAATCCCTGTGTTCCCACAGCCTTCACAGTCAGATCTATTTTCACTGTAATCAGAAGGCAGGCTGCATTCGGAACTCCAGACTGTGACATTGTCCCACATGCACTAGTCAAATATTGACTCTGTTTTGCAGGGGTTTTTTGTGTAATGTGAAATACTAACTCAGGGCTGAATTTGAAGTGAGATCTTTTGACTTCATTTACTTGTTATGGGTTTTTTTAAGATTGTGTATTACTTCCTCCACTCCTGTTCTTGCAAGTGTGTATGCATGCCCATATAATTTTGAAAACAGAATCACAGAATCATTATGGCTGGAAAGGACCGCCAGGATCATCAAGTCCAACTCTCACCCCAACATCTCCCTAGCCCCTAGACCATGACCTTAAGTGCTCTATCTACTAACTTTTTAAATACCTTCAGGGATGGTGACTCCACCACCTCCCAGGGAAGCCTGTTGCAGTGTCCAATCACTCTCAGTAAAGAACTTCTTCCTAAGATCCAATCTAATCTTTTCTTGATGCAACTTGAGTCCAGCAACTTGTGCTGGACCCTCTCCAGCAGTTCTGTGTCCTCCTNTTTCCTCTGGTCTTGTCATTAGTAATTTGGGAAAAGAGACCAGCACCAGCCTCACTACAACCTACTTTTAGGTAACTGTAGACTTCTCTAGACTAAATAACACAGAATGAATCTTAGGAATTGGAAGGGACCTCGAAAGATTATCTAGTNCCACCAGTGCAGTGTAGAGTGGGAGAAGAACCTGTTTGCCTTCTTGACCACAAGGGCACATTGCTGGTTCATGGTCATCCTGCTGTCCATCAGAACCCCCAGGTCTCTTTCTCCTACACTGCTCTACAACAGGTCAGTCCCCAGCCCACACTGGTACCTGGGGTTGTTCTTGCCTAGATGCCAGTCTCTACACTGTCCTTGTTATCATTAATTAAATTTCTCCCTGACAGTTCTCCAGCCTGTGCAGATCCTGATGAATGGCAGCACAGCTTGCTGGGGTGTCAGCTACTCCTCCCAGCTTTTTGTCATCAGCAAAATTGCTGACAGTGCTCTCTAATCCCTCAGTCAAGTCATTAATGAATAGATCGAATAGTAGTGGTCCCAGTACTGACCCTTGGGGAACTTCACTAGATACAGGCCTCCAACTAGACTCTGTCTCATTGAACAACAACACTGGCTTCTATCCTGCAGCCAGTTCATGATCCATCTCACTGTCCCTTTGTCCAGAACACATTGCCTCAGTTTGGCTGCATAGATGCTGTGCGACACCATGTCAAATTCCTTACTGAAGTCGAGAGACCACATCCACTGCTTTGCCGTCATCTATCCACCTGCTTATGCCTTCACAAAAGGCTATCAGGTTAATCAAGCATGACTTCTCTTTGGTGAAGATGTGTTGACTGCCCCTAATGACCCTCTTGTCCTTGATGTGCCTAGAGACAGTGTCAAGGACAAATTGTTCCATCACCTTTCCTGGGATGGAGGTGAAGCTGACCGATCTATAGTTACCTGGTTCTTCCTTCTTGCCCTTTTTGAAGACTGGAATGACATTTGCAATCCTCCAGTCCCCAGGGACCTCTCCTGTTCTCCATGACTTAGAAGAGAGAGAGGCCTAGCAATTACTTCCACTGACTCCCTTTGCACACGCGGGTGCATCCCATCTGGGCCCATGGATTTATGTACATCCAGACTGCTTAATTGTTCTCTAACCCAGTCCTTGTCAACCAGCGCAAATTCCTCTTGTCTTGACTTCCACTGTGGCCTCAGTGGTCTGAGGTTCCTCAGGACAACCTCCAATAGTATAGACAGAGGCAAAGACAACATTTAGTAACTCCACATTCTCTGTGTCCTCTGTCACTCTGCCTCATTCAACAGTGGGAAATTACCCCAGTTCACTCAGTCACTGTTCATAGGGCATGGTTTCTAGACCTTTCATCAGCCTTGTCACCATTCTCTGGATCAGCTCCAGCACCAAAATGTCCTTCTTATACTGTGGTGCCCAAAACTGGGCACGATACTTATCGTGGTCTCATGGGTGCAGAATACAGGGGCACCATCACCTCCCTACTCTTGCTGGTTACACCATTTCTAATACAGACCAGGATGCTGTTGGCCTTGTTGGTCACCTGGACACGCTGATGGCTCATGTTCAGCTGGCTGTCAACCAGTACCCTCCCAGGTCTTTTGCTGACGGCACTTCTCCAGCCACTCTTTCCCAAGCCTTTAGCACTGCTGGGGGCTCTTGTGCCCAAAGTACATGACATAGCACTTGACTTCATTAAACCTCATCCCATTAACCTCAACCCATCACTCCAGTCTGTCCAAATTCATCTGAGCACCTCCCTACCCTCAAGCAGATTGACACTTTTGCTTCATTTCCTGTCATCTGCAAATTTACTGAGGATGCATTTGATCCCCTCATCCAGGTCACTAATAAAAATGCTAAACAAGACTGGTCGCAAAACTGAGCCCGGAGAGACACTGCTTGTTACTGGTCACCAACTGGACTTAACAACTTTCTGACCTTGGACATCCAGCCAGAATATCCTTTTTTTTGGTTCTCTCTCCTGCGACCTACATCCAACAAAGCAGTTAGTCATATGTTCACTTTGTCCCCTGGACTTGGAGTTTGCTCTTGGATAACACACATCAGTGCACCAGGAGAGGTATATTATGCATCTATACTGTGAGTCTAGCAAAGATAGATGCCTAAACAGCTGATTTAGACAATGAGAGGACCAGAGTTATTTGATAACTATATAGAAATCCAGAGACTAATGGTCTCAGGGACTCAATTTATAAAGAAGACACATAACAGGCATCAGAATAGGCACAAAGCATGACTGTTGGACTGAAAACGGGCTGGCTTGAATTTTGATGTGGCCTTGCTGAAAGGCTATAAGTTCCTGTGCCTGAAGAAGAGAAGACCTATCCTCTGCTCAGCTCTTACTACTGTCATTCCACACAGTAGTATGGGCAGCAAAGTGGGCTGAAATACTCCTGAGAGGAGAAAGTTTGGAGAAAGACTTTTACTGGGGCTTCTACTAACAGGACAAGGGGGAACAGCCTCAAAATGAAAAATGGTAGATTTACATTACATTTTATGAACATTAAGAGGGTGCTGAGACACTGGAACAAGTTGCCCAGGGAGGTTGTGAATGCTCCATCCTTGGAAGTGTTCAAGACCAGGCTGGATGGGGCTCTGGGCAACCTGATCCAGTGAAAAGTGTCTCTGCCCATGGCAGAGGGGCTAGAATTAGATTGTGTACGAGATCCTTTCCAAATGAAGCCATTTAGTGATTCTGTAACATATCAGAAAATTACTTCAAGCATGGCACTCCTTATGTTCTCTGATTATCACATTTTAGAAATTGAAGCATTTGATGAAAACCACTGGACTGTAAATTGGTGGCTTCAACATCTACCTTCTTATATTCACAGTAAGACCTGCACATTATAGCCCATTAAAAGGATAAACATGACAAGATAATGGATTAATTTTGGCAGCAGTTATGTGCTTTGATTTTTTTATTATTTCTGCATTGCTAGCTCACATTAAAAAATTCAAGAGCTCTATTCAGTTCCTAATCTATAAAAGACTGTCTAGACCCTCATGTTCTGGGGTTAGCACTAAAAAATGTCAGAGAAATTGCTCACTAGGCAAGCAAATATTGGTCATAGATCTTCAGGGTTTTTTTAAAAAGTTTGGCCTTACTCTCTAAATCATAGTATGGCTTAGGTTGGAAGGGACTTCAGACATCATTTAGTTCCAACCTCCTTGCCTTAAAGAGGGATACCTCTCACTGGACCAGGCTGCCCAGAGCCCAAATCTAATCTGGCATTGATGCAGGAGGGAGCATCCACAACCTCCCTGGACAACCTCTTCCAGTGCCTCACCACCCTCACAGGGAAGAAATTCTTCCTAAGATCTAATCTAAGTCTACTTTCTTTTAACTTGCAACCATCACCCTTGTCCTATCACTAGAGTCCCTTCCCAGCTTTCCTGTAGGACCCCTTCAGGTACTGGAAAGCTACTATAAGACCCCCTTGGAGCCTTCTCCATGCTGAATAGCCCAAATATCCCCTGGTGTTTTCTTAAGAGAGATGCTCCAGCCTTCTGATCATCCTTGTGACCCTCCTCTGGACATGTTCAAACAATTTCATATCATTTTTATGTTGAGGACTCTAGAATTGGATGCAGCACTCCAGAGCAGAATAGAGGAGGAGAATCACTTCCCTTAACCTTTGATACAGCTTAGGATACAGCTGGCCTCTTGGCTGCATCACTCATTGCTGGCTCATGTTGAGTTTCTCGTCCACCAACATCTCCTGTTCACCACCCAGCAAGTATTTCTGCTTGGGATTACTCTGACCCAGATATAGAACCTTACACTTGGACCTCAAGTGGTTTGCACAGGCTGTTCTCAAGCCTGTCAAGATCCCTCTAGATGGCCTCCCTTCCCTCCAGCTTGTCAACCACCTCACACAGCTCGGTGTCGTCGGCAAACCGGCCGAGGGTGCTCTCGGTGTCACTGTCCGTGGTGCTGATAAAGACGTTAAGCAGGCGCAAAACAGACCGCTGAGGAACACCCCTTGTAGCTGATCTCCACTTGGACATCAAGCTGTTGATATCAACTCTTGCATTCTGACCATCCAGTCAAGTCTTTATCCACTTAGTGGTCTATCTGTCAAATCTATGGCTATTTTAAGGACAAAGATATCATGTGAGACAGTGTCAAATATCTTGCACAAGTCCAGGTAGATGACATCAGTTGCACTGCTCTTATCCACCAATGCTATAAGCCTATCAAAGAAAATCACCAGATTGGTCATGCACAATCTGCTTTTAGTGAAGCCATGTCAGTGAACTAAAAGCACTCTTCTTCTCTCTTGGCAATTTAAAAGCCTTACTGCACTTCCAGTACACCTGCACAGATTTGTGTTTACAGCATATCATCATGTCACTAATGTATAAAATATGAAACCAGTAACATTCTCAGAATATATCTGATAGTATTCTGGTCACTGAAATCAAAGGCTGTTTTTCAGGTATAACTACAGCTTAGCACTCTGTCAAAGGAAATAAGAGAAAGAGGCAGGGAAGCACCTTTAAGGCTCCTGAAGCTTTCAACTGAATCACTGAATCAGGAAATCTTATTCATTCTTCTGCTTGCTCTGAAATGAAAGAGACAATCAGCAAATTTCTGCAAGTGAATCAGACACTATCTGCACAGACTTTGTGCTTAATGATAGCTTCAACATTACTACCAGCTTTGTGTGATCTACTGCTAGGGCTATTAGTATAGGACTCATTACATATCTTGCCTGTTAGAAATTGAAGACATTCTTTTAAGTAAGAGATAACCTCATAAAATTAAACTTGCAATGTCTTTTATCTTCTTGCACTGGCAGCAAGGTTTTAATTGCTCACGTGGCAATATCTCTAAAAATTATTTGCATTAATTGCTGGTGGAGACAGAGAAACAAATTTTCTGTGCAAGCATATTGTGTGCCCAGCTGTGATTAATGGTATAACTAAGCCTCACATGGTCCTGTAATATTATTAAGATAAATAAGGCACAAGATAAAGTTTAGAATGAAGACATGCACACTTTCGCAGTGAAACTTCAATTTTTAGTCTAAGTCTTTACATAGATGGTATTAAAAAAACCCATCTTCACATCAGTTCTTCAGATGCAGCATGGTTCTCTCACTCCATACTTCAGCTGATTTACAAGTTATCAGAAGAGAGTTTCATTTTTGCTTTTGGTAGAAGCCAGCACTAACTCTCTTTTCTTTTACAGCTAAGTCAAAAAGATGCACCTTTGTCAGTGCAAAGAGATTAAGAGTTCTGTGCTTCACCGTACAGAGCCTCTACATCTTTCCACAGTGAAGCCAAACAATAAATTCCACTAAATAAATGTGGCTTGTAATTTTCTTCTGCCCAGTCTTTGTACAGTAGTCTGAGATTATCACTGAGTTTATGTAGGATGGATGGACTAGTTAAGCAGAGGACAGTCTGAATTAACAAAAGTCAGGATGGCATATACTTTTACAAATGAATATGGTGGTTTTGCTCTACTGGCTACCCATATAATGAAGATATTAATTGGAGGAGGAGATAAAGTAAATTGCATATCTCTCAGGTTTTTTTTTTACCCACAACACATTGATAAGGTCTCTGCTCAGTCTTCTCCAGGCTAAACAAACGCATGTCTCTGTGTCTTTCCTTGTAAGACAGATGCTCCAGGCTCCTAATTATCTTTGTAGCTCTCTATTGGGCTCATTCCAGCAGTTCCCTGCCTCTTTTGAACTGGGGAGCTCAGAACTGGACACAGTGCTCCTGATGTGGCCTCACTAAGGCAAAGTAGAGAAGAAGAAATTTCCTCAACCTGCTGATCATGTTCCTCTTAATGCATTTGCTTTCACGGCCATGAAGGCATGTTGTCAGCTCATGGTCAGTTTTCAGTCCACCAAGACTCCTGGGTCTTTCTCCTCAGAGTTACTTTACAGCAGGTCAACCCCAACCCATAGTGGCCCACTGGATTGCTCCTCTTGTAGTGTAAGCTTCCAGTGTAAGACTCTATATCTGCCCTTGTTGAACTTCATTATGTCCCTTCTGATCAGTAATGATTCTATGATTCTATGTCCTCCTCTGTCCAACTCTCCAGCCTGTACAGGCCTCACTGAGAGGCAGCACAGCCTTCTGATGTTTCAATCACTTGTGCCAGTTTTGAATAATCATCTTTGTTGAAGGTACATTTTATCCCCTCATCCAGGACACAGATGAGTATGTTGAAAGGACCAAATATTGACCCCTGGGGCACACTATTCACTACAGGCTTCCAGCTATACCCTGTACCACTGATCACAGTGCTCTGAGCTCTGTTGCTCAGCCAGTTCTCAATCATCTAGCCCACAATTCTTAAATTTGCCTATGAGAATGTTATGAGAGACTGTTAAAAGCCTTGCTGAAGTTAAGGTAGACAATATTCTTTCATATACCCAGATAGTAACATCACCCTAAAAGACTATCAGTTTGGTCAAGCATGATTTCCCCATGGTGAATCCATGCTGACTACTGATAATTTTTTTTCCTCCAAATGCTTAGACATGACCAGTAGGTATTTTCTTCCTATCAGCTGCAATTCACGAAAAACAACTATGACTAAAAATAAAACAAAAGTTACATAATGCTACTTATCTCAGTGAGGCATAATGATGTGTTTTGTCCTGCACATTTAACATGCTCTAGGAGGGTGCAATTATAAAACCAAGATCACAGTGTTCAGGAGAGTTTTCCTGTGCTATTGTTTGAAAAGGATTTTTGTCAATAACTTAATTAATTCCAAAATTAAATTTTGTTAATTAAAAAATTTAATTTTGAAATCTACAGGAAGGTACTAATTGTAACAGTTTGCTTGTAGTCTTTGAATAGGGTTCTCAAAGTGGTGCAATGCAGTACACATCATGTATATCCTGTCATGATTCCTTATGATTCTTTGAAAAATGGATTCTTTATGTTGCTTTTCTATAGCTATCAAGCATGTTTCTCATTTGAGAGTAAGTGGAGAAGCACCTTCTGCTCCAATGGTAATAAATGCAAATTAGTTGGCAAAATGTCAGCATTTTCACTTCACCTGCTGTTATCAACTCATCAGCTCCAGGATGAGATTAACCAATTAATTTAGTTAATATGCTAATGGGCCAAAATCTAACACAAGGAGGGTTTAAAACCACCTATAAATTTGCTGAACAACAACAAAAAAATTACTAGCTTGATTTTGGGAAAAACAACAAAATATATTTAATTCACACAACATAAAAACCCCTACAGAAAGAGATTAATCACATGTTCTTACATTACTGGTCCCAACTGCTACCTCAGGGAGATGAAACCTCCAGAAGTTCTTTTCCTTCTGAAAACATGAAGTCCATCTGCCTTGCCAAGCTCAGTGTCATGTGTTCTTTTCCAAACAAAGAGCATACAGGTGACTCACTCCCCACCAAAAGCAGGGAACAGGAAATGGGAAGCATCAAACTAGTTGCATTGTTTTCACAGAGTTGCAAATCTCAGATTGGAATTCTAAGATACCCATTTGCAAGTTGCCATAGTAACCACCCGATCCCTCAGATAAGAAACCTGCTCCAATTCAAACAACATCTGCTTATTCTACTAGTAAATGCAAATATCTGAAAGCCCTTTTGTATCTTTAAAAAGTCTGTTAAAAATACTGGCTTTTAAAGCCTTATTAAAAAAATAAAAACTAAAGAAGTTATGTAGCCCAAACACTGAGTGAGAGAACAGGCAGAGAAGTTTTCATAGGAAGGCTGGCACAATACTGTCTACATTCTCTCCAGCTTTACACCTCTTGTGCAACAGCAGATGTGTTGCAATCCCTGCCAAAGGATTCTGTACACGTTGCAGATTTATCTGTGCTTAAGGAGACACAGCATTAACTAATGTAAAAGTGCGCTGAGATGCACATTCAGCTCCCAAAGTCCCTGATGTGAAAATCGCTGAGATTGACACGCTTACCTTGTATTTATTCCAGCCCAGATAGCCACCTACAGCTTGTATATGGACTACTGGTTTCACTCAGGACAGCCACTCTTATGTTCTAGACTTGTTTCATCATGACATCCTATAAGCTAAAACTGAAGTTCAGAAACTAATCTGAGTCTCTGTGGCTGTTGTTATCGAATCAACAAAAGTTTTAGTTCCCAGACTGATCCTTTACATGAATGGAAGGTATGAACTGGATATAGTGGAGAGTAGCAAAGAATATTAGCAGCTTTGAGTCATGGAAGGCTGATCTGTAGTTGTCAAATGGAAGTAGCAGTGCAAAATCAAGGAAATTTGCTTAGGGAATTTTTATTTTAATATATATGACTAAATATATATTACCATTTGCTGAGATGAGTTTACAAAGTGATTTAGCTTAAAGCTTAGAATGCTACAATGAAGATAATAAAGAGCAGAATCTGACCCACAGCTGGAGAAAAGTGTTTGAAAGATTTCTTATTCAAACTAAAATTTCAAACTCTATGAAGTGCTGTAAAGTTTCTGGAAACTACAAAACCTGGAAACAGTCCATGATCCAAAGCAAAGTGTCATCATGTTCAATAATGCTAATGTGATGATAATGATCAGAAGTTGATTAAAACTACACATGTCTCTGTAATGCTTTCAACATTTTAATCCAGATATTCCTGTTAGGGGACTAAATGTTAATGTAGAACTCCACACAGAACATTCAGATACCAATTAGTAATTCAATATTTCTAAGTGACCAGAACTGACCTCACGTAAGTACAGAAGATAAAGGGCAAAATATGTTTAGGCTTCTGCATTTTACAAGACAATAAAAGAAGAGGAAATTAAAGCTGATATTAAACTTTACCACATGGACAGCAACAGCTGTTCCAACAGGCAGGTAGTACAGTAAAGGCGGAAAGGTTAAGAAGCCTCATGAATATGAAAAACTTTTAATTACTGCTCATTGACCCATTGTGTGACAAGGGACAGAACCCTACAAAGCACACCAGAAGGACAAGGCCACCTCATGGAACACTTGCTGATTTCAGTGGCCCTGTGCACAACTCACAGCGTCAGAAACTCAGCTGCTGCTGAGACTGTGGGTATTGACAGAGGAATCCAACCCAGAAACAACAAGCTGTGCCAGCACGGCATGTTCGCGTCTGCAAAATCTCTTCTACTGTGTGATCACTGGAAACACTCAGCCTTTGTTAGATTTTAGCTTGTAGTCAGCTCACTTTTTGAAGCTAAAGGGGCTTGTGGCCAAAGCTAACCGAAGGCCAGAAAAATCTGTTCACTCCAACACCCTTCTGTGTGGACTACTTCATCTACACCTGACCCTGCTTTGTAGCATGGGCTACAAAGTTAATTCAAGTTAATTCAGCTGAATCAAAGCTTGGATTGTGACAAAGGCACAGCTTCCAGAAAGGTGCTTAGACTTGTGAAAACATCAACAGACTGAAAATCCAGTTTCTCCCTAAAAGGCTTAGCCTACAAGAATCAACAGGACACATGAATTTTATTCTTTAGAAAATAGATAAAAATTGTTAGTTGAAATAAACTGATTTTAAACCGCAAAACCTAGAAGGCTTTAGTCCTAGTTTAATGATTTCTTATGCAGGTAGATGCTACAGGTTATTTCGTCATAAGCACTAGTCTTTCCTTGTATTTTATTTCACCCGGACATACAGCCAACAAAAGAGGAAATTTAAGTACGAAACAGCCTAGCAAAACCAGAAAAATACACACTTTTTCTTTTTTTAAACTATCACCAGCAATAAAATTGAAATGTCATTTTGAGTTAGGCACACAGGACTGAGCTATCAATCACAGAAAAGAATTCTGCTTGCATCTGCATCATAGAAAAACACATTTCATCAATTTAGGACCACAAGCGTTGGCTACGACTGCTCCAGCCGTTGTGCTCGACGCTCTTTACTGGATTTAGCACTATGAAACCAAATGATATTTTGAGTAAAGCATGGTTTTGTAAATGTATTCAAGGACATCTGTATGGGATGTGTGAAACAATTCTTCTACACTGTTTACTGTAAAGAACTGCAGCCCAAGAATGCTGATCAGTTTAGGGGATGTAAGTAAAAGACACAAGTCTGTTAGGAAGAAACCAGGGAAACAGTAAAATCACTGCAGGTCTAGAAAGCACAGCCTCTGGAGAAACACCTGGAATATATTATGCTTAGTAGAAAGAAGGACATAATAAATCTTGAGGTACAGAAAAGCCACCTAGAAAGGAGTATGTTCCCTTTTTAAGATGTAATAGGTCTAAGTGCAGACAGAAAGTGAAATAGTAGAAAAATAGTAAGAAATTCTGATCAAGAACATTGAAGCACTGAAGGTTTGTAAGAACAGGTTAGGCAGACGCTGGTCCCTAAGTCTGGATCTGGGACAAAGAAATTAAGTAACTGGCCTCTTAAAATGCTGTCCAGCCCCATTTTCCTTTGATCCAATCCGTTTTCCATTGGGCCAGTAACATTTGCTCAGCATGCATAGTGTCATCACCCTGTTAGAAAGGCTGCATTCGCTCGTTTCTAAACATTAACCCATCTGCAACTAGTTTCATTGTGCATAGATTATTCTAGGAAGACACTTTATCATTACTGTGTTACATGAACATTTGATAGCTGTCCAATTTTGAAAATAAAAGGGTTTGGTTAATAATAGATATGTAACTTGATACTTAAACATGAGAGTGACTATTACAAAGGTATTAGAATCAAAGAAGGAATGATTTCCAGTTTATGAGAGAAGGCTAGAGGAGCAATCAAAAAAGAAGAACTCTCAATTCATGACATATGAAGAACATTAAAAGGAAATGTGGCTGAAGTTCACAAATGAGAGACCACATCATCTAATTTATATAAGTTATACTACTTGCCTGTTAATCCCTTGTTAGTTAAATACTTAAGAACAAGAATGAAGTTAAGTGTGGGATTATGCATTTCTTGATTGGTGGAGAAACACAGACAACAACCATTAACTGAAGTGAAACTTCAGTGGTGATAGTAGTTGAGGTATCTACTGAAAGGACTGGGCTAACTACTTTCACAGAAAATTCCTAATGGACAAGATCTAATGATATCACAGTTACAAAAGGAAAATGAGACTGTATCAGAGATCAACCACAACCATGTGTTTTAGTTCATTAAAATAGAAATTATATATGAACCAGCACCTTTATCTCTTGGGTGCATGCTGTTACACGAGGTAGTAATAGGAAATAAAAAGAGGTTTGTCAGCAACAACAGGTGAAACAGGTGAAAAACAAACTTGGAAACCAAGTGAAACAGTCTTAGTACTGAGATAAAGCTTCAAGGCCATGTTCTCCAAAACAGTCTAATGACTTGGTTGCTCAGACTTTGGGATGTTCACTTCACATGTTAAACCAAATTAACTGTAAGGTTGATTGCTCAGCTTTTCTGTTTGTTTAATTAACAGAGGTTCTGCAGCAGGGAATAGCTGAATTATTCTCAAGGAGTCTAGCTGCAAAAATGTAGAAAGATCATCAAATGCAGGCTGGATTTATTCGAAGCACAAAGCATTCCAGAGGAGAAGACAGGTCATTCTGGTTTTAATTCTCTGATTTCATTACCTCTTTTATGAATTCATCTACTTCTTGTAATCAGCTTCATCAGGAAACAAGAGCAAATGCCTGAAGGCTTACCCGTTACGTTTTAGATCCTGATGATATTGCCATATCTTATGAACAATCCCTTTAGTCTGCTAAAAAACCAGAGCTGACTAAATGCACGCATCATACTCATAAACATGGTATAGCTGGGGCATATTAGGCAGTAATACTGTTATTCACGTTATTTTCCATGCTGTGCTATTGAATTAAGAGGCATTTTCTGATTTTCAATATCAGATGTGATTCACTAAACTAGAAAATTAGATTTCTGAAAGAAGAGAGATAACATTTACCAAGCACTAAAAGTCTATCAGAATCACTCCATTCTTCTTAATAAACTTTCTGTGTGCAAAAGCGATACACAGGAAATCAATAGGATTTTAAGAAAAAAGATCCTATTATCTTTCGTTTGTTCAAACAGGGACCGTAACCATAATTGAAATAAGGCTGCAGAGACCCAAGGGAAGCACGTATGTATAATTCCCAGAATTATATATTATTTTAATGAATTATTTATTATTAAGAGTTGGGGTTTCTTGAAGCTGGCAGGAGTTTAATTAAAGTTACATTAGGCTTCGAGAATGAAAAATGCACACACAGAGCACTTTCATACATCAACAGTCATTTCAGTGCACGTTCACGTTTCACTAATCCTATTTCTGCAGAAGTACAAATAAACAGTTACACAGGGATTCAAAGAGAGTGAAAAATTAGTCTCCATAGCCAAGGCAATGGAACCAGGACACAGGGAGGCCCCCTGCCTTAACAGTAACCTTCCTAAAGAAGGGCAGAAAGAGTCTCTAGTTACTAAACCAAAAACCTAACTGCACACATGGCTGCAGTGTGGGTTTGGGTGAGTAGCCAGGTACATTGGGAAAGGTCTGCAGTGCTCGTGGCAGCCAGATCTTCCTCAGCCTCCTAACACAGGAATGAATTGACAGTCAGTCAAGGAAGGGGATTCTCCCCCTCTGCTCTGCACTGGTGAGACCCCCACCTGGAGTACTGGGTCCAGTTCTGGAGTCCCCAACGTCAGAAGGACACAGAGCTCCTGGAAGGTGTCCAGAGGAGATCAACTACAGTGATCAGAGGGCTGGAGCATCTCCTCTATGAGGACAGGTTGAGCAAGTTGGGATTGTTCAGCCTGGATAGGAGGAATCTCCCAGATGATCACCTGGCAGCTTTCCAATCTCTGAAGGGGGCTACAAGAAAGATGGAGTAGGGCTTGTGACATGGGTGCATAGCAAGCAGACAAGGGGAAAGGGTTCCAGATTTGAAGAGAGGAGATTGAGGTTGGACATGAGGAACAAATTCTTTGCTGTGAGGGTGCTGAGATGATGGAATGGGTTGCCCAAGGAAATTGTGGCTGTCCCATCGCTGGAACTGTTGAAGGCCAGGTTGAATGGGGCCCTAAGTGAAGGTGTCCCTGCCTGTGCAGGGGGGTTGGAACTAGATGATCTTCAAGGTCCCTTCCAACCTCAGCCATTCTGTGATTCTGTGAAGGTATGTAGATGGAAAGCACAGGTGTGGTTCTGTCATGCTCACCCTTAACTATCAGGCAGAAGGGGTTCAGGCTGGATTCATGTGTAAAGCAGCAGCTATTAACATGTGATGAGAGTCCAGTTACCTTCATCTATCTTCTGGGTCAAGGCTTCTTCTGGCCCATATGAATGGAAAGATCCTGCATAGCATCTTCAATAAGGAACATCTTGAAGCAAATTATGTGTTCAATTATTACACTTCTGCAACCGTTTGGGTGTCATTTGAGGGCTGATACCAATCTGACCTCAAATTGTGCTAAAGGCAACTGTGTCACAGTCTAGGTTAATCTGGCCTGGTTTTGCCTTTAAAACTTAACTTTCCACCCATACATTCTCACTATAGCATCATCAAAGCAATGGTAGCAGGACAGCTCAGGTAAGTTTATGATGCTAACAAATTAGTCCAGAAATACTAATAAATGTACATGAATTTTAATGTAAAGGCTAAGTCACCTGTCCTTGGCTATGCCAGATACTTGGCTGCGCTGCAAGCTGTACACAGATGGAAAAGCATATTGGCCAGTTAAGTCTTTGAAAAGCAGTTCCCTCAGTGATTAAATTGTTAGTAGAACAGGTAAGCAGCTGTATTTTGCTGAGGCATTCATTGAGGAGAATGGGAAAGTGAAGTCTACATGTCACTGATCTGTGCACAGCCATTTCTTTTCTGGTTTAACATTCAGTACAACCACGCTGGGGAAGTTGTTCAAATCCTTAACCTATCAATGTTTACTACTTAAAACATACACAATCAATACTACAGATTTCCACAGGACTTTCTAGTCGAGTCTTGCTTCAAACTTAAAAGACTGTAGTTAAAAATGTTTACTCAGGACCTGCACAGAAAAACCACTCAAAGGTTTTCCACTGTGTCTAAGCAGAGGTCACTCGAGTGAATCTTGCAGCTTTGCTACACAGACAAGATAGAGGAAGCTTTTAGTTTTTGCCCTTTTGTTGATTGTCTTTGAATACTAGAGGGACAAAAATAGTGACCTGTATATATTGCATCTTATTTCAGCCTGGAAGACTTTGTAATAGTTAATGTTATGAAATCCTCTTTGAATTACACATGCAAAGATATGAAACTGTTTTCTTTGTTAAGGCAAATGTCATAAAGCTAAAGCATAGCCCGAGTGTGCTTGAGGTAAATTGGCACCAAAATTACTTTTATACATTTTATTAGAACTTACCAAGATGATGAAATGGATGAACCTGGTGAGGATCAGCAAAGGGGATGTTCTGTGCTAGGTCCTGGTTGGTACAGAACACTGTCAGCTTACTGATATTATGAAATATTTGAAGAACAAGATAAGAAACCTGCCCATTCTGGTTTACAAAATTTTGATGAACATATGGAACTTCCAGCAGGTGAGCAACTGAGGCTCACTGCCATATTCTCAGTCAGTCTCTGGTATGAATAAAGCAAGTCAGCAACAGGTCAAGAACAGATAGCATAAATCTGTATTTCTGATTGCTATACAAGGATCATGGACACCAGGTGAAGATGGATCAGTCTGGTCTCCAAAGGAAAAGAGGTAGGAAAAAGATGGTTTTTAATCATTGTTGCTGTTATTTTATTTTTTTTTTTTTGTAAGGGGAGTTTGGGGGTTTTCCATTTTGTTTAATCACCAATCTGTATGCTTGTTGTGGAACAAGAACTGCAAAGATAGTTTCAACACTAAGCCAAGTACATGGATAAGAGGAAGGTGGCACCCAGGAAAAAGATACAGACGAGAACAGAGGGATTTCTTTAAGCAGTGGAATTGCTCAGAGCAATTGCCAAGAGCAGAAAGCTTTTCTTGGATAAGTCTGGAAGATGAGCAGTGTGTCTTGCTTTTAAGGTCTGAGACTACTAGATCTAGTAAGAGCCGCAGAAGCATGATTCACAGATTTTCTCAGGCTGTAAAAGTCTGTGAAAACTGAGTGCTTGTCTTTTGTCTCATCCAGAGCTTCAAGGCAGGGACCAGTGGAGTACTCATCAGATGACATCAAGCACACTGGAAACTTAGAACTATAGAAGTTTAGGTCCTGACCAGTGTAAGAACATCAAAACTCCTAAAGGAGTAGGCTTGGGAGAACTCTCCTGAACCTCGGAAAAACACCAGAAAGAGCAACTTTAGTTGCAGTCAGAAAGATTTGGTACTGGTGAAGAATGACTGCCACCAGCAGCACTTTCCGAGCAAAGGGAACAGTTTGAAGCATTTAAGCTCTTTATGCAGAGTTGAGGCTGTGAGAACAAAGCAAATTCCCTAAGACAATTAATTATAGGAATGGAACAGGTGAGGCTTCTGCCATCTTCACGTTCCCGCATTATCAAACCAACTTGGAGATCTCCCAAGGCCTGTGTACAGATGCCCACCACACAGACACAAGGGTTACAAGAACAATCTACGTGATGAATGATTTTTCTAACCTTCTTAATTAAAGGTTTGGTCTTTCCCTGAAACAAGTATTTCCAACAATTATTCTAGGTTTTGATCATTAAAATTCCTAGTAACATGATGATTTATAGTCCTTAGCTAAAGATCACATTGAGTGGATGTTTCTGGCTTTACAGAACATTGTCTGTTGAAATCCATGGTTTCTTTAGGGATATAGTCTTATTTACAATGCAATAAAATCAAATAAAGGCACTATGTTCCAGCATTACTGGAATGAAACAGTGTAATTCTGTTCCCAACCTTATTTTCCCCTGTTTACATTCGTTTTATTATGTGGTAGAATATTTTGTTGCTGTTATTTCCATGCCTACCGGGATCTAAAAATCTGATTAATAATATTGTGCTGAGACAAGAATAACTTGAGTTGCAGTGTCAAGCTACTTTCCAGGTAGCTGTTTTAATTAAATGTGAAGTTACTAAGATATATTATGCAATGATTCTTACCTACCTCTCTACCATGAACACACAGATCCCTGGTTTCAACCTGTCAGTTGTAATTATTGAAGGTTTTTTGATGATTCAGAATATTTGTAAAATGCCAGCAATCAGGAGCAAGCTAAAATGAGACTTAAAATTCACAAATGGTATGCTTTTAAAATACTAATTTAGAGACTTCTTTCCATAATCAAGGACACATTTAGGACACCAGCTATGAATATGTGTGTGCCATTGTTGCAGGTGAGGCTGGAGGCTCAGCTGAGGTGCATCAGCGATATTGGGAATAAATAAAGAGGTGATTTGAGACGTCTCCAGATGGAGTGTGGAGAAGAGCAAAGGGCTTATGAAGTCATAAGAACAGACAGGTAAGAGCAGGGGAAATATCACAATGGAAGAAGGTTAAGGGAAGTGATTCTCCCTCTCTGTTCCAGTCTTGTGAGAACTCCACTCACGGTACCTGTGTCCAGCTCTAGAGTCATCAATATAAGAACATGGAAATATTGAAGTGAGCCCAAAGAAGGGTTACAGGGACAACTGGAAGGCTGCAGCTCCTCTCCTTTGAAGACAGGCTGAGGGAATTTGGGCTGTCTTCCATTACCTGAAGGGGGATTACAGGAAAGCTTGAGAAGGACTCTAGTGACAGGGCAAAGGAGAAAGATTTAGATTGGGTTTGGGGAAAGAAAACGCTCCTTACCACGAGGCACTGGTTGCCCAGGGAGATTGTGGATAACCCTCCTTGGAAGCATTCAGTATCAGATTAGACAGGACTCTGGGCAACCTCATCTAGTGAGAGGTTTCCCTGACCATGGCATGGGGTTTGGTGCAGGATGATACTACCTAAGCCACTCTGTCATTGAATATGTAAGAGCATCACATTATCTTACCAATACTGTTCAGTCCATTCATTAATGACTTGGATGATGAATTAGAGTGCTCTGCCAGCAAGTTTGCTGATGACACAAAGCTAGGAGGAGTGGCTGACGCCCCAGCAGGCTGTGTTGCTATTCATCATGACCTGCACAGGCTGGAGAACTGTCAGGGAGAAACTGAATGAACTATAACAAGGGCAGTATAGAGTCTTGCATCTGGGCAAGAGCAACACCAGGCACCAGTCTAGGTTGGAGACTGACCTGCTGGAGAGTCGTGCAGCAGAAAGGAACCCAGGTTCATGGTGGACAGCAGGATGACCATGAACCAGCAAAATGTCAGACTTCTTCACAGTGAGGGTGACAGAGCACTGGAACAGACTGCCCAGGGGAGATGTGAAGTCTCCTTCACTGGAGATATTTAAAACCTGCCTGGATGCGTTGCTGTGCAACTTGGTCTAGGTGATCTGGCTGTGGCAGGGGGATTGGACCAGATGATCTTTCAAGGTCCCTTCAAACACTAATGATTCTATGATCCAGTGAGCCCTTGTGGCCAAGAAGGCAAAGAGCATTCTGGGGTGGATCAGAAGGGGTGTGTGTTAGTAGATCAAGAGATTTTCTTGTTCTAACCTCTGAGTTTTTAGAAAACTTTAAAGTGCCTTGGCTCTACTGACAAGGTGAACTGACTAGATGGGAGATGAGGTAGAGAAAAACCACCGCTTTCAGAATTATTATTGTTAAAAGCAACACAGAGAAACCTCCATTTGCCACCTCTGACAAGAGAGATTACTGACAAGAGAGATTCCCCTCTTGATCTTGAGATATTTTTTTTAAGATGATAACTTCATGCCAAGATTAGGTAAATTGTTGTGGAGAAACCATAATAGAGTTTGTGTACATTGACAGGAGATTTGAGCACAATAAAACCAGGGAGATTTACTTCTCCTCCTCCCTCTTTAATATCGACATAGCAACGAAACAGTCTGTAATCTTTTATCAGGGAAATTCAAAGGAAACCAGATTTTAGGTAACAGACTTAAAAGCTCAGAAGTGCTTTATCTGACTTAATAGATTTTTCTAAGTCCCTGTAGCAAATAGAGTGTCTTTCTTGTGTATTGACTTGTGTCAGTAAGTACCTCATGTTAGAATGAAGTGCTGTATTTTTTATAGATGTCTAGAGCCTGGAATGCAGCACTTTGCATCCTGCTCTTTGCATTTCTAACTAAAGGATAAGCTATTCTGATACACTAATTTGACAAAGTAATGAAAGAGTTTCAGAATAGAAAATATTATTATATCAGGTTCAATATCCAGGATGAAAAGATTCCTTAAGCATTAAGAAAAACCAACAAGAAATCTAAGGTAGACATAAGGGAGAAGGTGGATTCCTGCCTTAGTGATACTTAGCTTGCAGAACTTGTACTGACACATGCGCGGTGTTTGCCAGCTGCAGAAAAATGCCAACACCAAGTGTGTCAGGCTTTTCTGCCTCATTGGATACTTCCTCATCTGTCCTTCCTATTTCATATTTAAGGTTGTCTTGGGAACTCTGACATAAATTTTAAATGTCAATCTCAAAAGGAGTGCTTACAGGGCCCTCACCTGTGATCCAGAGAGATTTGCTGAGCTATTCAGATGGAGACAGTTTCTTGGGGTAGAAAACTTCTCTTACACTACATTTGACAGCAGATGAATGCTTCTTCATGTTATGCCTGTCAGATTCACTGCCTAAAGCTCTGTAAAAGGGTCTTTAGAAAGGAGGCTTTCAGCTGTTGTCTAAAGCATCTACATATGGCAGCATTCCTTCCATAAGGCAAAGGACCTGTAGATCCATCATGTGACCATAGGTGTATAATTAGCATGATAGAAAGGGAACAAGGATATTTTCTCCAAAATTCCTGCTGGATTTCATAAATCTTTAAGAAACACATTTTTTTATGTCCCATGGGATATCTAACAAAGCAATAAAAGGCAGGGAGACAAATGGAACTCTGATTTCCCTCAGATTTTTCAGTATAGTTATATTTTATGGCATTGACTCTTCACTCTTTGGGAAAGCATTTTCTTACAGTAATTCCTTGATTTGCTTTCCTGTTACAAACAAAAAAAGGGAAGCATTCCTTAGAAACTGTGTAATTGAGACTTTAAAACATGTTTACTCTTCCCTTATAGCTGGTTCCTAGCACATGAAAGGAACAGAAAGAGTGGATGTGGTGAACACAGACACGGAGTACAAGGAACTAGAACATCACATAAAGTCCATCTCCGTAGAGTGGCTGACCGTGTGGATCTTCAAAAGTGAGATTATGCTTGGAAAAAGCTGGCAGGCAGTAGTTAAGGAAGACTGACTATCTCAGGATCTTCAGAAAGTCTGCAGCATTTGAAACTGCATGAGACACTGCAGAGAGAGTCTGTCCAATGCAATTGTCTCAGCTCTGTTTTACACACCATGACCTGTGACAAGTGATCTCAAAGGACTTAGAAGTCTGTTAAAAGTATAATCAAAGACAAATTTCTTCTTCTTGGTTGTAGCATTTACATCACTTCTAGTGACTTCTGTCCTGCAGATGGACAGCCCCTTGTGAAGTACCACGCTGACTTCTCTATAGACATGATCTTTGAGTTTACCTCTTCTGCAACACCTCGGAGGCACTGACTGTGAAATGGTCATTCCTAACCAAGAGACTATATAATTTTTTTTCTTAGTGTTTTCTATTACTTCTTGCATTAAGAATGTGGTACTTCATGAGGCAGGAAACCATTTCAAAAACAATTTCTTTGCTTCTGTTTGAGAAAAACATTGTACAGTGGAAAAATAATTCAAATTTTGTAATTATCTTTAAAATATGTGAAAGCTATATCACAAAAGGGTGCTGCCTGCCTTGGCTGCCCTGGAAATTTCATACAATAAGGAAGTTTGAGACTGTCTTACTCAAGGCTGTTACAGCTGCTGCTAAGGCTCAGCAAAGCAAAAAGAACAGACATCAAAGGAAGCAGCAAAAGTTTAAGTTCCATGCTAGACTCCTGCTATGGAACTAGAAAGCAGAGTCCTTTGGAACCCAACATATTCCGGTTCTACTACCACAGATGGTCCTCATCCCAAGGCAATGCCAGGCTTCCCATCTCACAGCCTCCCTGCTCCTGTTGCAGATTCTTCCCTAAATATTCCCCAATTTTTTTCTACCTCTCAAGGACTCACTTCTTTTTTCGATTCATTCTATCCCCAACCTACCAGCACCTCCCATTTTGAATGCATCTGCAGTTTTGTCAAATCTCACCTCCTCCATCTCATTCCCCCCTTCACAGAAGAGCTGGTGTCCAGTATAATGAAACACTTTTTGCATGCCTGCTTTAACCCATTATAACATGTGACCCAGGAAATAATTTAGACCTGCACAAATCCAGGTACCTGCCATTCACCTGCATGCTAAGTCTGTCACATTCTTATGTATTTCCCAGTTCATTTTGCATTGCACAATGTATGCAGTGATTAAAATTACATAACAATATTTACAATTCCCTAGCTGCTCTTTCTCTAAGATGTGAACTGTGCTTCCCCTTCCTCTGTCTTCCTTGAGCTCCCAGGGTTAACTGTTAATATTTCTGTGATTGTTCCATAGGTTACCAGATCTGTGATGTGTCAGTCCAACCATCCCACCAGCTTAAATAAGTCAACAGCACCTCTGATAAACTGGAAGGCATCGGTGGCTTCTAGCATGCACAGCTGGGTTTAGCTGGCACTGAACTCTTGGTTAATTAAAAACAGCTTCCAAGTCAATGCATACAACAAGGTCAGGGATCAGAAAAAGAATTAATTAGCTTCTTATTAAAACTAATAAGCCAAAGTAAAATTCAGATAGACTTTAAAATAGAGGAATGTAATCTTTCTCTGCTTTGTTTTCAAGTGAATGCAAAAAGAATCCCTTTGGTTTAGAAGCAGCTGCATAGTTGCTATCCCTATACGTATTGCACCATGGAGAGAGGAACCAGCAACCATTCCAGATAAGCATATTTGACTTTGCACTCTGTACAATAAAGCAGCTATGGAGAAGTGTCACAAACAAGGAATAGTACTGCTGCAGAGGACAAAGCACTTTGTTTAGGTCATTCAGGATGCAGTGTATTACCTACACCCACTGGAAAGGGACTAACTCACATTTCCAAAGGAAGCTTGTAGCCCATCCCTGCCAAGGATAAGAGGGCAACACTTTTAACTCCTGGCACATCCATATCTAGCAGGTACCAGTACAGGTTGGAGACAGACCTGTTAGAGAGCAGTGCAGGAGAAAGGGACCTGGGGGTCCCAGTGGACAGCAGGATGACCATGAGCCAGCAATGCGTTCTTGTGGCCAAGAGGGCCAACAGCATCCTGGGGTGGATCAGAAGGGGGGTGGTTAGCAGATCAAGAGAGGTTCTTCTCCCCTTCTACTCTGCACTGGTGAGACTACACCTGGAGAATTGTGGGCCCCTCAGTTCAGGAAGGACACAGAGCCACTGGAGGGTGTCCAGCATAGAGCCACAAAGATGATGAATGACTTGGAGCACCTCCCTTATGAGAAGAGGCTGAGGGAGCTGGGTCTCTTTAGTTTGGAGAAGAGGAGAGTAAGGGGTGACCTCATAAATGTCTATAAATACGTGAGGGGCAGGTGTCAGGAGGATGGAGCCAGGCTCTTCTCAAGGTCATCTGGTGATAGAAAAAGGGGCAATGGGTGTAAACTGGAACATAGGAGGTTCCATATAAATATCAGAAGGAAATTCTTCCCAGTGAGGTTGATTGAGCATTGGAAGGGGCTGCCCAGGAGGGTTGTAGAGCCTCCACCTCTGGAGACATTTAAAACCCGCTTGGATATGTTCCTGTGCAACTTGCTCTAGGTGACCTTGCTGTGGCAGGGGGGTTGGACTAGATGATCTTTTGATCCCTTTTGGTCCCTTCCAAACCCTAATGATTCCATAACAGCAAACTACCAACTGTTAACTGGGTAAGATTTCACAGAAGGTTGAGAAGAGTGAAGCAAAACTTTCAGGCTAGACACATAAGAGTGACAGCTCAAGTAAGTTACTGTGCCAGAATAAATCTGAGCACAAGAGAAAGTCAGCATCTTCATGTCATGGTAATATCCTCTTGTATTTATTTTGGCTCTAGGAAACCCAGAGATGTACAACGTGTTCTGAGCAGACAGGGTCAGACTTTTTTACTATTAATCACAGATGGTTTCTTAATAACTAATTTCATAGCTGGTATCTAGTTGTGTGTCTGCAATTATTATATTTTCTGATGTTTTCCTATTCTCAGGCTAACACAGGCTAAGACAAGACATTGGCCTTATAACATTGTAAACTGAGTTTAAAGAGGGCAAAGATTAGCACATGAAAGGAAAGAGTGCACATCTCTATTCAAAAACTGGTAGTTAAGCAAGAGAGTGCAATACTAGAGTTGGGATTAGTCAGCTGTACTCACTTATTCATTGTTGCACACAGCACTGAACCCAAGACTAATTAACATAAGGAGACACCCTCTCAAAAAGTCAATGTTTCTAAGTACTGCCCTCCTCCTGCTCCCTGGAAATGCACCCACTTAAGTGACAACCAAACAAAATACCTCAGACCTGTGAAAAATGGATTCCTTTTGCCATATAGCATTCAGCTAAATGCTTCAGGCTGAGGTCTGGATCGTGGCTTCACAAACTATCAGATGAAATTACATTTTGATCCATTCCCCTTATTCACTCCTGTGAAGTCATCATAAGGCATTATGTCGTGACTGTGGTCTTAAAACCAGTCTATATTATGAGAAGGGGGAGAGAGTGAGAAGCTGATTTTAGTGAGTAATCTTGCTCAGATATAGAAAGAAACGTGTGCCAAGATACAAGAAAAGCCTTTCAAAGCAAATTGCTTTGCATAATGGAAAAATGAGCGAGAAAGACAGGTTAGGGAATGAATTTGAAAAAATTTGAAAATTCCTTCCTCAAAGGTAACTGAAAAGGGACCAATCTGCCACAAAGTGAAATTGGCTCTTTATTCATGCTATATTCTAATTTGATTGTTAACAACCTGACCTAATACACCTGGCTATTTATACATGCTGAGAATGATTCTGTTACATTCCCCACTCATGGACATTCTAAGAAAAACGAATGAAGAATTCGAGAACAGAAACCACTTCATACAGAAATAACTTGATGACAGTACTGGCAATGCTATAGCATGAGTAGTAACTCAGGGTACATCATGTTCATGTTCTCTGTGTTACTCTGAACAATGGATAACTTCAAAAAAATGAAACACTTGAAAGCATGAATCAGGTTTAAGGGTGAATTTAACCAATCTCAGGTACATAATTTTGGTTAGAGATTACAAGAAGTGATGATCTAAACCTATGTGCACAGCATAATAACAAAAGCTTGATTTGAAATGTTTTAACAGATTCCTAGGGAAAAATACAGCCCAATAAAATAAAAATAATTGCTTTGGGCAAAAAGCTGATTTAAAAAGCTTTTTCATTTGGAGAGAAAGGGGGATGCATTGAATCACCTTTTCCCCTTTCTCTGTGCTTATAAGCAACATATAAGAAGCATAAAACAAAGTACTCAGTTCCAAGAGATCTAAAATGAAATACTTGTCTTTCAAAATTTTATATCTCCAGCAGAATTTAGATTAATTTTGTACAGGAGAAATACAACTTTCAAAATCCTTCATAGAATGGGATTTGTTCACTTACAGCAGAGTTTCCTATCAAAGTCCATTGCTGAGAGCTGGTAGCAAAACTCGAGTCCTTAAAAATGTAGCCTGTTTACATGCTAGGGAAAGACATCTACTGAGATAGAAAACTGGAATAGGGACTCAGTAAGATGTTCTTTTCACCTGAAAAGAATTAGGAAGAAAGCAAGATGAATGTGGAAGCAGTGATTGCATTGCAGAGCCCAGAACTGCAGCATTTGGCAAAGATTCAGGGAAACATCCAGATTTTGCAGATGTGTTCTCAGTCCAAGCCTCTTCAAGGGCACTTCATTGTGAAGGCAAACCTGAGGCAAAGTCTTTCTCTCTACTGAAGTAACAAAGCTATCACGGGATCTTTGTGAAAAATAGGCAGTCCTTGAGGTTAGATGTGAGTACAATGAGTTTAGATGTGTGTGCTTGTGGTTTATTATTATTTGTTTTTACCTATAGATTTCTTCATGCAACAGTGTGGGTGGAAAGAGAACAGCAGGGTAAGAAGTGCACAAAGTAGCTACAGAATTTGTTCCCTCTTGAAGAATAGGTGGGAAGGGTAGAGCAGAAATTACATGACAAGCTTACTTCACCCAGGACCGGTCACTTGATACCACAGGAACAAAAGGCTGACACTTTTGTTCAGCAGCATAAGCCTGACAAGACTAATCTGTTTGGAAATCCACCCATATTTTTCATGTAGGGGTGTAAAAGCCCAGCTCAGGCACTGCTGCTTTCGATCTTGCTTTAAGCAGTACCTGGTCATGTGCAGTAAACACCACTGTTCAATGTACTACAGAGGGAAGAAAAGGAACGTGTGTTTTTCTTTCCTGTAAGCCTTGTCTGACCCGTTTGTAAGGTAAGGTAAGTGCCTTCTATGTCACTTGCAGTTCAATATAAGAAAAAGTGAAAAACAGCTACTCTGGAAACCAGAGTGAATGAAATCAGAGAAATTTTCTAATCAAGGCTCAAATCTGAGTTAAATGAAGAGGGAATGTGGAAAGAATCAAATGTGCAAGGCCAAAATCCATTGCAGTAAATGACTGTATTAACCTCAATGAAAAACTATCCTCACAAACTATTGATTTTTACCTTCTTCACCAAAACCAGTTGCCTTTTCATTATAATTCAAAAGTTGGGATAAAATATGGCAGATTGTCAGGTTTATTCATCTGCATGGCATTAACCCCAGCTGAGGAGGCAAGATATTTGTGTTAATCACAGAACATTAGGCATTGGAAGGGACCTTGAAAGATCATCTAGTCCAATATCCCTGCCACAGCAGTGTCACCTAGATCTAGCTGCACAGGAACGTGTCCAGGTGGGTTTTAAATATCCTCAGAGACAGAGACTCCACACCTCCCTTGGCAGCCCATTAACACCTGTAAGAATTCAAAGATCTCGAGTAAGGCAAAACTTAAAAATAAGGAAATGGGATAAAATTATCACCTTTCCCACATTACAGACAAAACCTAGACCAGCAAACTACTTGATGGCAACTGCCATAGCAATGCAAACTGACAAACTTAAAAGCATTGGAGGATTTGTGCATTATGACAGTGATTCATGATCTGTTTTGACATTAAGCCACAGAGGGATTGTCATTTAATTGGTGTAACTCTGTGGAACCACACTAGTTCTCTTCATCCTCACAGTTACAGATGTCAACCTATCCAGATGCAACAGCAAAATCCAAAGGGTATCATGAATCATAATTCTCAGTTGAGAATTATCAGAGTAAACTCAATCCAGTTACAATTTACATTATCTGCTATGAACCAATACACCCTAAAAACTGTTCAGCTGCTGCAAAACTTCTCACCAGTTACCAACTGGCTATAATCCACCAGTTATAAATAAACAGAAAGTAACCTTGTCAAAAGGCAGTGACTGTTTTTCAGCAGAAACTGATTTAAGACAGCAGAACTAATTTCAGCCTATCTCAGGACATGGAATTACCATTTTAATGAGCGCGTAGCAAAGACGTAATGCGATTACTGTGGCGGTGTTTTCTTGGGTGTTTTTTAAAGTCACTGAGGTGATGGCAGTATTCAGCCAGTATCAGCTAGCACCTGACTTGTATAATTCTGTAACAGAATTGCCAGAGTTGGAAAGGACCTCTAGAGATCATCTAGTCCAACCTCCCCACTCACAATAGTTCCTTCAGGTGTTGTCACTTTCAAGTGCAATTAAACTCAAAAGTCTTTGAAGATGTACTGCTGAAGGCCCTCATTGTCATGTTTCTTGTTTAGATTTGTCTAATGATACTGTGTCAGTGTCTATGCTTCTCCATGATACATGCACTGTTGAAAACAGTGAGAAATTTGGGAATGACTTTCAGGTCCATTCAGTTTCTTCTTCACTGGACTTTCACCCTTTGAAGCTTGCTGCCTTACCTCAATTATGTTGTTTTACTTTCTGCAAGTGGCTTCTCTCAGCTAATTCTCATTATCTCACACATTGTCATTCATTATTATGGAAAAGACCTAATCTGTTCTGAAGTAGAAAGTCTAATATGCAAAGTCTTGGCCAAATACTCCTATTTTTAAGAAAGAAAAAAGAGCAGAGGAACAGAGGGTAAACAGTAATGGTAGAAAGGGCTGCTACCATAAATCAGCTTGATCATTCTTTTAAGGGAAGCTCATTTTTTACGATTTATCTGACTTTTTGAAAGGACCTTTTGTCCTTATTTGAGGCCTTGAAATGCTCAAAAACTTACTATGCTTATGTTGTCCTAGTAACCACTTTCATGAGATGTCCAGAGAAAGTATCTTCAAATTCCAACACCAAATTATTTTACATCTTTATCCCTTTCTATCACACATCTCCTCTCTGTATAGACTCTTCTAAAACACGGTTAAACTCATCTCTTAACTTGCTTCCAAATAACCCAAAGACCTTGAGCTTTTTAACCTCACATCTATAAGATGCCTTTTCCATATCTAAAATTACTGCTATTGCTGAAGCTGTCCAAATTTATTAGGCTTTTAAAGAACTTGCTTTCACATTGCCAGTGCTCTTCTCTGAAATGCCACATACAGGAAAAAAAGAGCATCTATTATGCAATATACAGGGAAAAGAGCATCTATTTAATTTGAAGTTAGGTAGCTTTTCTCAGTGATGCTCTGACGAGCCCCAGAGGGTTGTAAGGATGGCTTGGGGAATAAAAAAAGGGGGAAAGAGAAGTGGCAGAAAAAACAAAGGGATTACACAAAACTGAGAAGTGGTTGTGAATGTTATAAAACAGCTGTAAACTAACATGTGTGAGCCACTTGGCAGTGGGGAAGAAGTTCCCATGGGAGGACAGAGGGTGGCTGGGCAGTGGAGCAATCCTAAAGCAGCAGTTGTCCAGGAAAGAACATTTAGATAGGGGAAAAAGAAACGGAAGATGTTGGTGTGGGGGTAGAAAATAGTTGTAGCTTTGGTAGAATGTTATGTCCAAGTGTCTAAGACCCCACAATTATCATGTAGAAGCACAAAAACCTGATACTATCGGACTTCCAGAAAAATTCAACCCACTTGTTACTGTAGAGCCAATAGGAAAGGGGCAGGTTTCCAAGACGTTGCTCCTCCAGCAGCTAGAGCAATCCAAATAAGCATGAAGATAAAATACAGCAAATACACAAACCCTGTAAATACTTCTAATGGTCAAGTATACAGAGCAGTGACTGGCAAGAAAGACTGGAGAAGATGAACACACACACACACGTGTTTATCAGTGGACATTTCATCAGCCATATGTACTTGTGCACATTTAGAGAAAGCATAAAACCTTGATGACTTTAGGTTTATATATGATATTTACTGGGGAACATTCACTCAAATTCTAAAGATCTAATACTTGCTGTATGAAGGAATATTTTAGTGTTCTCTAAGCATGATCTACAACGAAATGTTTGAAAGGATTTTATGAAGAATTGGCAATAACCAAGACTTGATGAAAACAAAGCTAAATCCCCCTTTAGCAGCAAAACCAGGTACAGAAGTGTTTTCATTGGTTCACCACTGAGACCCTTTTTCTATTACCTTGATGTCCAAGCATGTCTTTTAAAGCCTTTTCCTGACTGTGCTGCTTTAGGACCAAGGTGCAGCAGGCAAATGAAACATTTCATTAACAAATGAAAATGTCATTTTGTTAATCAATAACCAAGGAATCCCTTTAAGTAAATTTCCTTCCTGGTTCTTCAATTTGTTCAACATTTGCCAAGATAACAACATAGCCCTTTCCATGCATCGTATTTACTCTGCTATAGCAGATTGGATGTGGCAGACTCCTTTCTTCCAGACAAGGCTTTGCTTACTCCATACACATAGGGAAATCAAACCACTCTGCTCCACGTTTTGATACCTTGTAGACAGAAGGCAGCAGGGAGATGATTTAGATGAGACTTATTTCACAGAAGACCTATAGCATCCCACAGAAAGCCAGGAAGAGCCAATGCAGAGTAAATAGAAACTTTCCCCAATTCTTTTTTTTTTCTTTGTTAACAACCCGTGAAACTATCAATTACAGACTAAAAATGATGTAACAAATGTTACTCCAACAAGATGAAATGAACTTTGTGAAAAAGGAGACTCGGGAGATATTTGAAGGAAAATGTCAGCTTTTAGCCATGTCTATGCCCTAGAAACAAGAATTTGTCTACAGATTTTAACTAAAAATCACCCAAAATAAAGAAAACCAAGATTGCTCTGTTCCTCCATGTAACAAGATTTTCCAGACAAGGTGTGTGACCATAATTGCATATGATTGTAAGATGATGTCTATTCTTGGACTTTTACCTTGTGTGTTTAGGACACTGCACAAAACATCCTGTTTGATCAACTCTGCATGTATGAGTAAATGTGCTTTTTAAAACCATCACATCGAATCATCTAAGTTGTAAAAGACCTTCAAGGTCATCAAGTCCTATCTGTCCCAAGCCCATCACTAAACCATGTCCTTAGCCTTCATATCTACTCAACTTTTAAACATGTCCAAGGGATAGTGATTCACCCACCTACCTGAGCAGCCTGTTCCAATCCTTCATGACCCTTTAAATAAAGACGTTTTCTAATGTTTAAGCTAAATGATTTTTAAATGTATTTCGAGGTTTTTAATGTTGCCTGTTTGGGGGTGAGGAAAGTAGTGTCCACCAAACAAATCAGCAAGTCAAAGGCAAAACTAAAATATTTTTAAGCATATAGCTTCGACAGATTTCTGTGAACACAGAATCTCATCAGTTCTTTGTGTACCCTGACAAATCAATTTTTTCTGATAAAACATATCTCCTGAAGCTACAGATGTATTTTCTTTCACCGTAGCATGTGCTCTGGTTTTTATTTGCCACTTTATCAAAAATAATGTGTAGGCTTGTCCTGATACAAAGGAAACAAGATGTCTTAGGAAAAGCAGAGCAACTGAACATGAAGAAAAGGAGGAGAGTTAGAGAAAGTGACAGATTCAAAAGCACAGAAAACAAAAGAGCAGAAAATCAAGAAAATGTTTCCAATACACAAAGAATATTGTCCTGTTTCTTGTGCCAGGTGAGGACACTATTTCTTCCAGCACTGACCAGCACTCTGCTCACTTACTCAGGTCCGACAGTCAGGTACTGAAGAGGAGCCACATCACTGCCAGGCACCCAGGAGCAATATGATCAGGTGCTGTCACCAGAAGTGACAGTTCTCCTGCTTGTCTGGATTATTTTATATTAAAATGGTTAAAACAGAGCAACATCTCTCAGTCTTCTGAATTCTAATTATTTTAGAATTTCTTCTTTCCCCTGCTGCAAACTCTGCCTGCTTTTTACTAGGCAGAAAACAAGAAACACAAAAAAGAAAGGGGCAGAAAGGGGGGTGATGGTAGAGTTGCTACTCAGTTAAAATGTTTATCTCTTGCTGTGCTGTGAAATAATGAGCTCACTTTAAAATTAGCCACCATGGCAGATAGAGTATGAGGGGGAAAAAAAAGGGACATGAAAACTTGTCAGAAGAGTGAAAAATTCAGAAAATAAATGAGCAGAGCTGGGCACATTTGGAGTCCTGAGCACCGAGCAGTCTCCCAAATCATGACTATAGTTGTCTGGGCAAATAGTGCCTGCAGATTAGGGACATACAGTTTTACAAAAATGCCTTCATCTTAAACCCAAGCCCAAAACAAAATTCTGACTTTCATTACCTCGGAGAAAATAAAGCAATATTTCAGCGGGTGCGACGGTATGAGAGTGCTATTGGAGCTCTGCAGCAGGCTGGCAGATAATAGGCTGGTGATCAACAGACCCAGTCGCTCACAGATGCAAAGCTGGCAAGAGAAACTCGACAGCTATTTAGACAAGTGATCTGTAGCCATTGCAAGGAGCAGATAAGTAGGCTCAAATCCATATAGAAATGTCAATCCCATGTGTTCTGAGAGAATAAGGGATACTTTGAAGAGCAAGTAAGCAGCAATCTACAAATCTTTTCTTTATCCATGGAGTGAAACATGCTGTCGTTTGTCAGTGCCTAAGTGCTTGATAGGAGATAATTCTTTTACAAGATTAAGAATTTCACTGCAACCAAGTAGAGTGATGTTGGAGTGTTAGAGCAGTTTTGCAGCGATGGGGAAAGGCACTTACACTGCGAGCTCCAGGAAATGGGCAGCTGGCATTAACACATTGCCACATGAAAACGCCACCTGGAACAGTAACTCCTGAAAGTTCCTTCCTGACAGATGCAAAAAGGGGCAGGAGAAAGCACCCCACATGTCTCTGCCAAGTAGTACTTTATCATTCCAGACTTGTCTCAGGACATATTCCTGTTAGAGAGTAAACTTACAAGGAAAACAGGAAAAATAAACACAAGGGGAGAGAAGCATCAGCAGTGACCAGAGGCCAATATAACACGTTTCTTATTACATTAAGCTTATTAAAGGCCAAAGTAGATATTATTGGCCTTCATTGACTTCAATGAGCTTTTCATCAGCTCCTTATTGCAAATGTCGTTTAAAATGACAAGGAAATCATAGAAGTAGTGACATTATATAATTGTGTTTAGAGATAGGATATGGCTTATAAATATCTTGCATAGCTTTTTGTTAGCACCCAATTGAATTAAGAAGCTGAATAAGATTGCACTGTATCTATATATTATAAATATTTTGCCAGAGAAGTTGACCTCAGTGATACGACCCTGGCAACAAGCAAATGAAGACCATATTAGGTGGCATTCACAGGCAGTTGTCTTATGTTTGGGATAATTCAATGTAGGTTCACTGATGCCTAGAAAATAAGGCTGGTTAACACCAGTCGAGAACTTGCCTCATGGTGATAAATATTCATACTGGTCACTCCTGTTTTCATGCTTCTCCCAACATCAACAGCAGCTAAACTATACCTTCACACCTTCGCAGGGAGCATTGTTGACCCCAGAGTCATAAAAGCCTTTCTTTAGAAATAGCACATGGAGTAGGTATATCTGGATTTTTTCTGACATAATTGATGCTTTTCTACTGAACTTTTACACAAACAGAGGGGCAAAACTGACTCCTGGCAGATAATTCAACACAACCTGAAAGCCTGGATCTTGATGCATATAGAATCACAGAATGTTGGAAGGGACCTCAAAAGATCATCTAAGTCCAACTTCCCCTGCTGGAGCAGGGTAAGCCTATGGTACTATCTCAAGATGTCCTACACAGGGCTTGAACACATGACCCCAGGAATTCTGAGTCCTGTGCTCTACCAACTGAGCCAACCAGGTATAACTACACTGAAATGAACTAAAATACTTTTGTAGGCATGACTGAAGGATGTTCGTTTGCGTTTAAAATTCCGTGCAGAAAAGGTATGAAAACTCACAATAATAGAAGAAAGAAATCACTTATGAATAAATTGTAGTATAAACAATATTCTGTCTTGCAGCCATGTGAGAGCTGTAAGAATGATTACTTCCAACCAGTTTGTTTGAGAAAGGCAACTTAGTAAATGCACAGGCTGACTCAACACCGATTATGTTTTGCTTTCATTCTAAACACACTGCCTAGAATCAGCTAGGAGCCTGATCCACATCACTCCTGGGATGATTCTCTGCTGTCAGCTTATTCCTGATTTATTTATGGTCAATTGTCCCAGCCTCTCTCTGTGCCTTAAATTACCCCAACAGAGAATACTCATCTCTCTTCTCAGACTTCATTTTGTCAGAGCTCACAATAAGTGCCTTCAGTCTTTTTGTGCCCAATAGGTTCTTCATTTGCCTGATTCATCCTCTCAGATCTCTTTGCATCTGTTCCGATGAATCAGTGGCTCCCAGTTAAATGACATTCAATAACTACACCCAGATTTTCACTCCAGCTGTCATCTCCACTTGGTACCACAGGAACTAGTAGCAAAAATTCTCAGAAATCCCCCCATGCATGACCCTGTTCCTTGCTCTATTAAACTTTATCACTTTCTATTGCTTCAGTCCCAAAGGTAATTCAGATCTTCCAATCTCCCTCTGTATTGACAACTCCAGCTTTGTGATATCAACTAGTTTATTTACAAGGCTTCTACACATTGTGCCAAGTTTATTAATGGCAGCATTAAGCAAAACTTAAGTAACTCAATGGTGACCATCACAACCCAACGGTTTCCCATCCAGATCAACCTACTGTTATTTTCTCTTTCAGGCACAAGTAAACTGGAAAAAACTAAGTTTTCCAGTTTAAAATACCCATCCTTGTGTTGTTGTCTCAATCACTCCACTGAAGCACAGGGAGTTAGACCTAAGGCACTTCACAAGATTCAAGTTTATAAGAAAACAATTGGCTTAATTTCACATCAATTTTCTTTGGTAAAACTTTACTGCCTTCACTCGCTGGTTTTAATCTCTAAAGTTGTTTTACTATGTCATGCGTACACAACTCTTTTTAGTTTGTTTTAAACATGAAGGATTTGCTTCCACTCCTCTACCAATGAAGTCCCCATTTCAACACTGTTTAGCAGTGGGCACTTTATCTTTCTTTCTATTTTTTATTTACCAAGTGCCTTGCCAGTTCAGTGAAATCTAGAACAGGTTCATTTGCAAGTACAAAATCAAAAGCAAAGCCTCTACAAGCAAGTCATCATGCAGTTGAGACATGCAAATGAAGTTGTCTTGCTGGGACAGGCACACTCCTTTCCTGTCAAACACAACACTGCATCAGCTCTGGGTTGCCTCTTCAGGTTTGTTTGATAGCTTAGAAGAAACAGGAGAAGACAGTAGTTGGAAAAGCAGAGACAATTTACCCTCCACAGTGTGAGAGACGTGAGTACATAAAGACTAGGCACAACCTAGCTCAGTGCTGGATCTAAGGTGGCACAAGTCAGGATTTCCCCAAACTTCCAACCATGATAACCATTCCCTTCATGAAACAGAAGTGCCAATCAGCACTCCCCTGAAAAACATCCTTGCTACCACCTGCAGCAACAGCAATATCACATAGGTCAGGCATAGGCAGTTTAATGAAATGATGTTTAGATGTTAAAATATCTACAACGTAGGTATACATCTACAATGTGCTCATAAAGCCTTTCCTAGTCCTTTCAGTCACTGTGCCATAGTGGGGAATACTGGAGGGGAAGGACTTCAGCTGTTACTCATAACAGTTGCTGAAAACAAACGGAAAGCTAAACTGAGTATTCAGACTTTGACAGAAAATATAAGACAGTAGAAGTTCCTGGTACATTCACTGTTACTTTGCAGGGATGTCTTCCAAGGGTAATTTGCAGACATGCAAGCACTCTTATTGACTCTGAGAAGAATAACTCTATTGCACAACTGTCTTGGGATCTAAGACATTGTGTATCCTCTTATGGTTAATTCATGTCTATAAACTTCCAGTTTTAGGATCAAAGATTATTAGTTACATTTCTTTTTAAACATGGTAAGTAATTTATCCCAAATTCTCAGTGATGCAGCATTTCTGATTTTAATATTAATTATACATGAGTTTTAATTGCCTTGCAGTCTTAACTGTTTCAGACTGTCAAGGGTCATTAAGACACTATCCTCTGAGAAGACATGGGCTACAGACTTCTTTTACAGGGGCCTACAGGCCCTACACTTGGACCAAAAATCCTTGAGGTATGGGCAGGAATAGCTTCAGAGCCTGATTGACACTTGTCCGTGAGGTTCTGTGGTGATTTCGCTATCACAACTCTTTTGAAGGTAAAACTATCTCTACTCTCAAACTTCATCCTTAACATACAGGCAGCCTGACCTAATGCTAGTACTCTACTCCTGTCCTGGCCAGTTCCATCCAGTCCTTTTGCCTCTAGGTCAATACCATGCGAGCAACTTCAGCAAACATTCTCGGTGAATCCTTACATCTCTCCTGACACCTAAGACAGGAGACAGACCAGTTTTTGTCTGTTCTACAGAAGTTTTCCAACAGGTCCCAATTTACACCCCAGAAATACAGCAAAGACAGGAACAATATGATACCCGCAACTGAAACGTTAAAAGCATGTTAGTAAAACAGCAAAGTGGAAGACAAACTTGGCACATGACTGCTCTATTTCAGTGATAATTGAACAGTAATTCTAATTACTGTGAGGTTATTCTAACTAATCTAATAATTTTACAGCAAGTCAAATTACAACAATAATTATTGTAGTAGTTGCAGTAATGTGTCAGATCAATGGTCTGCTGTGCAGTAAATAGAGGATGAGTATAGAATTTATGATGAGGCAGGAAGGAAAGAGCCATCTGACATAATTGTCAGATGCAAAACTTGCCAGCCAGGGGTATTGGCACTGCAACCCCCTGCCATCAGTGTTACACTCTTGATACGGTGAGATGGAAACCAGATTAGGAAACCAATCTTCCTGAAAATTGTGTGGGGGAAAAAAACCCAATAATCCGGATGAGGCTGAGGATTCATCAAGAAGCAGGAAAAGTAGGAAAATGCTTCAGCTGTGACTGCCTCTCATGGCTGTATCCTCAGAGAGATCCACTGCAGGGAAGAGAAAAGAACTCATCTGGATGTCTCAGCATGATGGGCCCAGAACTGCCATGGAAATTTAAAAAAAGTAATCCTATTATTTGCATGTTTTTTTCCTTCTTCACAGTAACGGAACACACCAAAGTTTGCATATCAAAGAGAGGAACAAGATGGGTACCAAAAAGAAAAATCACAAAGCACAAATTTCTCATGGAGATCTAGAGAGTCAGATGTCCTTTCTAAAACATTAATGAATTTGCCCTTTCTTCATCACCTTTCTTACACCAGCTTTTACCTCGGGTTCTCACATTTCAGATGCAACTTTGAGGTGCCTTTCAGGACAACAGAAACAGAAGAGCAATGTGTGATATTGCCCCTCAAACAACAGAGTCAGAAAAACACATTCTGCTCACAGGCATTAAGATGGATATTGGCAAGTGTCACGTTATTGTTTTTATAGTCATTATAATGCGTTGATGCTACGATACCTCCTAAAGTAATAGCCTGAAATCAAAGCCCATTGTATAAACATTTTAAAATATTAAATAAGTCATAACAGTGGAGGCATAAAACCTCACAAATCTGGACTGATAGAGGATGCAGAGAAAGAGAAAGCACAAGCACAGCGGGTTACTTCTGGTAACAGCTGAAGTATATAAAAGTTGATAGCTAAAGGGTAGTATCCGTCAAGTAGATAACAGTTTCGCATCTACCATATGAAACACTGAAGAACACAGCAACGCTGAAAGTGTGTGGGAAGTTGTGAGAAAGCAACACTGAGAAGATTTTACAATATACAGCGTTTCTAGCTCTCTCCTCTCCTGTGAGCCGAAAACGTTTCAGGTAGAAAAAGTGAATGTGTGTCCGTTCATTTTGCTTTCATCCTTCAGATACAAAATTTTTTCCTCCTGTTTCCTGCTTCTCCTCTAAATCACCTTTTTTTACATAACTGTACCATCCTTAGATTATATTACAGTATCTCACAGGTTTTGTTACCGTTTCCACCTTAGTATGGTGCTTCTTAGTTACTCCAAAAGACTTCTAAAAAGTTTTTTGCAGACTTTTGTTGTTCCAAATATGCAGACTTCAGAGCAATGTGTTGTGCTTCCATAAGTGAAGTCACGATTGCTAGTATCTAGTAGTAAACTTAAGTCAGTAATGAGACCTTTGGAAAAAGACCAACTCAAAGTCAGGCTACACGGGCGTGAAAGCATCTGTGTTTGTCATGTGCTGCTTTTAATAAAACTAAGCCAATATCTCCTGGAGCAACATGACCTATGGAAATGTAGATTTTCTTCCTAACCATCAAGAGCAGATATTTGTGGCAACACATCTTTCAGTCCCATAGAAAGTAACAAGTGTTCTTCAGATGTTTACTTTTAGTTCTGAAAGAACTTTAATGAATAAGGATCTGAGGTCCTGCAATATCATGCTCTTTCTGGTGGCAAAACTGGCAATGGTTCTCTTGACATAAAGTAATTTTTTCCTCCTTTTGCACACATTCTGCCCTCTTATTTCTGTGCTCATGTTATCTTACTCATCTCATCCACTGTCAGTAGAGCCAGCCACGGCTTATGTCTTTGGCACTTGGCACTTCAGGTTGTCAACCGATAAACGCAAAAATTAATGCGTGCTTAGATTTATCAAACGCGCATGTCTGAGCGCTGGATTCTATACTAAGTTGTTCTTACCAGAATTTCCATGCATTATGCTTCTTCCTCAAAGTGCATTTTTTGCTATTTGCATATCTACTAGACAAAGAAGAAAGCACAAAGGGTGCTGAAGTGAAAGGATTTTTCTTAAGGCATCCACTTTGAAGAGGAGGCTGAGAGGAGACCTCATCACTCTCTGCAACTACCTGAAAGGACATTGTGGAGAAGTTGGTGCTGATCTCTTCTCACAAGGAATTAGTGATAGAACAAAGGGAATGGGTTCAAGTTACAACAGGGTAGGTTTAGACTTGATATTAGGAAGAATTTTTTCACGGAAAACTTGGTCAGGCACTGGAATGGGCTTCACAGGGAAGTTGTTGAGTCACTATCCCCAGATGTGTTTAAAGGTCATTTGGACAAGATGTTGAGGGATCTGGTTTAGGGGTGAACTTGTAAGGTAGGGTAGATGGTTGGACTCGATGATCCCAGGGGTCTTCTCCAACCAGAGTGATTCTGTGATAATGGGCATGTGAAAACCAGGGATGCCTCATCACCTTTATTCCCAGTCCTCCTGACCTATATCTGATTGTGTATGTGCGCTCTTAGGGCATGGCTTAAGCTGCAATTGTTTGTCAAGTACAGCTAGTTTTGGAAAGGACCCAGTTATACATGTGAACATTTGGCATGGTTTGGCATTGGTTTTTATCTTCTTCTTAAGCTGAAGATTTTAATCTGAACTTTATTTTTATTTGTGTGTCTTTAGCTGAAATTATAACTAGCTTGTAGCAATACACAGCTGCTGTCTTTTGCTCTATGCAAAATGAGTTACAATCAAGTACCTGCAGAGACATGTGCTAATGGTCTGAACAGATATCTAGTGGGACTGCTGAATCAAGCAAACAGGTGAACACTTGTCTTCTTTTAAGATGATAATTTAGCAAAGAGAGTGGTAACTGGGACGAGCAGCATGGGTTTACTTGGCCTGAGAGCTGAATACATGCCTTTTCTTGTGAGACACAGGACAAACATTCAGAAAAGGTGAAAAACCTTCTATGGGTTTGACTGTATCTTGAAGAGGAGATAAAATGTCCCTAAAAGCACTTTCTGAAACAGAGATCTTGTCCAGTGAGCTTCAGGAGCTCATGTCAGAGGTGGGAAGTGACTTCAGGCAAGGACAAATTCAGTTTGGCTCTGTATTCATACTCTGTGACCTGCATTTGGACTGAATCACAGAATCACTCTGGTTGGAAAAGACCCCTGGGATCATGGAGTCCAACCTTCTACCCTATTTTACCCCTAAACCATACCACTCAACAACTCATCTAAAGTATTTATTGCCAGCAGAAAGTTCTATAAAGCCCATTTTTTGAGTTGACTTGACAGTGAAAACTGTCTTAATACTTCCATATATCACACTGCCTGGAACGCCTCATGCCACTCCTGTGGCCTTGGGAGAGTACAGCTTACACACCACCCCCCCGACCCCTAAATAGAGCTTAACAAAATATTCAGGACCAGAAATAAAAATACACTTTTTCAGTTTTTAAAAGCGTGGACAAATGAAAAAGAATATTTTCAGCTTCTCTTTTCACCTGTTTTCATGGTGCAGTTGTTATGCAGATAGACAAGAGGCAAAGGGAGAGATCACAGTGTGGATGACCTCTGATAATTGAATAAGCACGAAGTCCCTTATCCAGGACAAGGAGACAGCAGCTATTTTCCTCTCCATGTTTTCTCAAGCAAGGACCTCCCTACTGTGGGGAAATGAGGTGGGGTAGGAGGAAGGCATGTTGGAAAGGGTGATGATGGGGTGGAAATGCTTTTGCTCATCCATTGCTTGTGATCAAGTCTTCACCTCAGGGGTGATTATATGGTGAAAAGGTCTGTTCTGTGCTTTACTCATGGAGAACACAGACATTGCAACTTTCATCCTAATTTAAAATATTAATAATTCAAGGGAGAACTGCAAAAGGAATCAGCTTTTTTCCCCCTGAAAGAAGCTAGATGGAGAGCTATTTTTTACAAGAGCAAATTCCTAAAGAGAAGTTCTAAAGAATCTCACTGCTTCAAAAAGAAACTTGCAAACCAGCATCTATTTATGTGAGGAAAAGAATTCCACAGAAATCTGTTCTTGTCTGATGAAAGGCTGTAAGAATCCCTCTGCATCTGCATATAAGGAAATGAGAAGCCTTCAAATCTACTTTAACAATATTTCTCTTTAATTTATCTCTCTTGGAATCAGGAGCAGAAAAAGACGAGGAAGAAAGCACGTGCAGACTAAAGAGAAAACTGCAAATTACAGGTTTTTAACTGACAAATAATTGTATGTTAGGCAGGAAATTATTACCATTGATCTGTATTTGTGAAATGCAAGAGTGGCCTTATGAGAAGATCTCCCATCTCTAACAGACACCCCAGCAATAACTAGTCTGTAAGTGTTGTCTCTCTTCTTCACATAAGCTTTGTCTGCTTAGCCTTATTCTCACCACACCTTCCTTCTGCCATGTTCTAGCTTGATATGTATCTTAGCTTTTTATCAGAAGTAGTAAGGACTTGTTGGAAGAAAAGTGTCAGATACCCACATCCTAAAGCTACAGATACAGAGAAAAAAATAAGCATCAAAAATAAGGCAGAGACAATGAGATGCAGGGACATATCAAGAGGACACTAGATCTGTGTAGATCAGAAGCAGAACACCTCAAGCCCACAGATGGTTTTGCATCTTGAGTTTGTCATTTTCTGAGGTATCTTTCACCATTCAGAAGTTACTTCAGAGCCACAGAAGAACAGACTTCAGACCACTTCTTGTGTTTCAAGCGTTTTTCAATCTGCCACTGTCAACAACATATGTCAAAACTTGACTTTAAAAGTTCTTCTAACAGGCATGAAAGGAACATGAAAGGAAATGTAAACAGCAAACTCAAGCATACAGGTGCAGTTTGTCTGCAAACAGATTTCAATGGTCTTGAAGGAAACAGAAGTTTCTGCTGCTTCCTTGTTACACGCAGAAATGTGGTTGGTGTCCAACTATTTAGTTAGAACAGGAGAAGAAAAATGACATGGCCTACGATTGAGCTGAAAATGCAAACAGGGACCTTTGGTTTTTGTGTAAGACCTAAGACCAGATTTTATGAAACAAGTGACAGGTCACTGAAATGCACGTGGCAGACGCAATGACAACTGCAAAGGTGATCTGCATGCAACCTGAGTAAGACCAGCATCAGCATTGCTTTCCCACACATTATCATATTTTCTCTATCTAGCTGATTTGAAAGATCTTTTGAGCGAAGGTCACACAAACTCATTTCCCAGAGCACTGTCACTAGAACAGAAGCTTGTTTCTCTCCAAACAGCTCTGAGACTTCAATGTATGTTCCACAAAGCATAGTTCAGAGGTAAGAACACAACGGCTGCTTGGAACTGTCTATAATGAAAGTCTGATTTTTTAAATTCTGCTTTATAATCACACATTGGTGTCCTCAAAAATGCTAGTTCAAGTAATTTCTTATTACCTTTAAGGAAATATCATGTTTTGTATGAAGGATGTACCAAGGTTATCTTTACTTCAGCTGCCTTCCAAAAAGAAGGCTTTTGCAATTGGTCTCTTCCAAGACCTTCAAAAGTACTTCATGCAAACTCTGTGCCTGTCAGTTAATGGGCAGCACGCAAAGCCTCACCAGCAGCATGGAGTCCACCAGCAGTAGACCTTCAGGAAACTTTGTCAATCCTGAAATCAGAAGCAAAGTGCTGTAGAGATGGAAAAATAGTAATTTATGCAACCTAAGGGTCTTGTTGTAGTTTACAGTACTGGAAAAAGAAAGGGGGGGACTGATGCTTTTTCCAAGCACCGGACTTCTTTTTGAATATTTAAACTGACAACAAAAAGCACAAAACATGGATGGAAAACATCACCAGGCGAACGGACTATGATTTCTCCATGATGTACTCATACATCCATATGCACTATGCCTAAATCAGTCAACCAGTATTTATTCGCAGCAAATAGTTTACACCAGGGGAAAATAAGAAATTATAATGCAATCTAATTTTTGTAGTGGAATAACATTTCACAGAATCACAGAACACCAGCGATTGGAAGGGACCTTGAAAGATCATCTAGTCCAATCCCCCTGCCACAGGAGGATCACCTAGACGAGGTCACACAGGAACATGTCCAGACAGGTTTTAAATATCTACAGAGAAGGAGACTCCACACACCCCTGGGCAGCCTATTCCAGAGCTCCATCACCCACACTGTGAAGAAGTTCCTTCTCATATTTAAATGGAACCTCCTATGTTCCAGCTTACACCCATTGCCCCTCATCCTATTACTAGATGACACTGAGAAGAGCCTGGCTCCATCCTCCTGACATCAACCCTTCACATATTTATCAACATTGAGTTCACAGAAAGTTAATTTTAGAATCTCAAAATTAATACAAAAGAATATTGTAAGTCATGAGTTTGACTCCTTCCTTGTGATTTATTTAGTTGAGGCTCATGATTTTCAAACGGTTACAATGATAAAGAGCAACACAGGCTTCTCCAATATTCTTTTTCCATTTCATGTGAAGTATCAATGGTTCAAAAGTCCCACAAATCTCTAGCTTTCTCCATGATCTGCCACATTCCTGACCTTTCTAATCCTTACAGATACCAAACTTTCTTATTGCTTTATATACATCATATAGACACAAGATTTATTTATGCAATCACATAAGCTTTAAAGGCAAATACAGTAAGAACAAGTGAAGTTCAGAGCTCCCCTCTGGGGAGTTTTCAGTATTGTATCCAACTAGGTAACATTCAGAGAGACAAATTCTGAACTTCAAACTCAGAAAAACTGACAATTCACTAAAGTGATTCCAAACACTCACGAACGTGAGAGAAGCATTGTTTAGTAGTAGCCCCTGCAGTTCAGTTTCCCACTTCAGATAGAACTGTCTTGAAAACTCCCATGAATGGGTATAATACAACTTCTCAAACTCTCCAGCTACTGCAGGAAATCATCAGGATATGAAACTGGAATTTTTAGGGTTTCTTATCATCTCACAGAAGTGTGATTCTAAGTGTGATTCCCCAATCTTGTCAGTGTTTTAGATTCTCTGAAACTGATACAAGGTAAAAGTTTAATTTAACATCCTTGAAAAAAATTCTCTTGTTTACCCAAATAAAAGTGCCCTCATTTCCACGAATAAACCCTTCCATAATAATTCTGTTCGTAACACAGTGTTCATGAATCACCTGCAGGCTCATACTCAACCCATCTGACTAATACTAGGAACCAACATTCACGTTTCAGAAGTGCCTATTCTATTTGTAGAAATTTCTTTGAGAAAGAGGACCAACATTGCAGGAACTGCACAGCCATTCAAGCCAAAAGCACAATAGTAATCTGCATGAACACATTTAAATTATTTACCTGCTTGTAGTCTATAATGTCACCACAATTTCCTATTTAAAACAAGCAAATATCTGTTATCTCCATTAGCCAAAGTGCTTTGCATTGATTCTCTACATCCATAAGCTGCAGAGCTTGTAGCAGTGACAAACTGGAACCTGCACTGATAGTGCACTGACAGTATCATATTATTTCCCAAAGCCAATGAAAATCTGCCTTAGCTGATACCTTACTCTCACACATTCATAGCTGCAGCTCTTAAAAAGCTACTATGGTCCAGGCTAGAACAAGAAACAAGATATAATATAGAAGAAGTCAATATATAGAACAAGTTATAATGCAGAAACAAGCCAATATCTAGAACAAAAGACGCTGAGGTGACCAAATACACACTCCATACTTGAGAACAGGCAAGGCTTCTAGGAAGGACGTAAAATCAAAGTTGTACAATATAGCTAATCTTTTAGAAGAACTTGTAATTATGCAAAAAGGTAAAATTAGAACAGCAGCAAGACACAGAGACCTGCCAGGGCCTTTTCATTTCAGGTAGAAAATGCAAATAATTATAAAACAGTGAATCCACTGGACAGATTCATCACCACCTCCTTGCCGATGAAACTTCAGTAAGACCAGAACAGTTGCTGGGAGAATTGCACACCCTCCATTTTCTCCTTTCTGCTGGATGGCTGCATAACGTGCTGTTCCCAGTTACTAAATTATTTAGAACATCATCTGCAAACACCTGGAAACGTATTTCCTACTTCAGTTCAACCACTTGCATTTTATCCCTGGCTCTAATTTCCTTGCAGAGGAAATGATAAAAGTGGTCATTCCAAATGACTCCTCCAGATAATTTGAGATTACCTCTGTAATGTGTTACCTCAAAGCTACTTGTTTTAACTAATAATTTCTTACTGTCCTGTACGTTATGGGATGTAACAAAAACCTGAGACTAGAAGTGGGTTTAGAGGCTCTAACTCCTAAGCAGTTAATACTATTTTTTAATGGCTGATGGAGAAAAGTTCAGGAGAATCATAATGGCCACTATATCTGTGGTATGTGCCTTTGTGATCTGGGATAAATACTGCAGGGATAAATTATAGTAACAGTGGTCTTCCGCCCCACCGCTGTCCATTACTGTTCCTGCCTGGATCTGCATGCCCACATGTCTGCCAGCTGAAGGGGCCACAGGAGAATCTCTAAATTCTCTTCAGACACACTCTGAGTTGCTGTAAGGCCCAAAGGCTCATACTAGCCCACAGAGGTTTTCAGAAGTGGGACAGGGAGCACTGTGCTCAGTTCCCTCCATCACCAGCATGGTAGAAAGAGTGAACCAGCAGCCAGACAAGAGAGTGAGACACTTGTGTCTCAGACAGGACAACCAAAATCTATAAGGGATATCCACCCACAGCACCCAATTTCTCCAAAATGTGTTTCTGTCACACTTGACAGTAGCTGCATGTTTCATGAGTGTTTTTAATCAGCAGCCTCCTGCACAATTGTTCGTTCTGGAGCGTGACATATATTTTGGCTGTAGACCAGCCACTGATTTGAGTGTGGGAAAGGAAAATCTCATTCTGCTCATTCGAAAGTGCAGAAGATGAGTGTTTGCAAAGGATGGAAGCAAACCAGATGAGACCACTGAGGACCAGCCTTGTGACAAGCGCTGAACTTCATTCCAGATCGCATCGAGAGGTAGATAAAAAGGCTGTTCTGTCCAAACAGTGCCCTGGTTTGTCAAGCGTGCCAGTCTAACGCAACATTTTCAAATTGATATAATCTGGCCCACGTGCAGAACAGCCTCAATTTGGAATTATCACAATTATATTACTTACAAGCCATAACAAAGTTAGAGAGAGATAAGGAGGTGAAGAGATGATGGTTTACTACTGGAAGCTCCAATGTCTACATAAAAGCCTAAGTTTAAAAAGCCAGTGCTTTTGAAAATATTGCCTTAGGTTTGTGTAGTTACAAACAGTGCTCAAATCCTTTCAGCTTTCAACATCTAGCTCACAGTCACAGCACTGACTTCAAAGCCTTTCCTTACCCTGCTGTAGTAGCCTAGGTCTTGGGCAAAAGAGGACAGCGCTACTCGTCCAAGCCCACAGTGGTAGTTTGTCCTGTGACAGAAAACTGCAGTGAACGCTTAGCGCTGCACAGATTTAAGCAGATCCAGCCCTTCCCTGCTGTTCCATTACTCCCATGCCATGCATTCCCAGTACTTTACCTTGAGCCAGCTCTGGCAAAGTTCTGATTCCCATGGTGCATCAATCCTACTTACTAAAACAGCGGAAAATTACCTTGGCAAGAAACAAAACCTTTAGTTGGGTTAGAGAGGCAGATTGGCTCTCCATGCAAACAGGTAAGTGCCAGAGCCAAGGTAGGAGGAAGAGGGATCTGGCTTTTTGGTGACAGTAAACTGTGACCCAAATCAGCTGTCTCTGGCATCCACATCCCAATCCTCACTGCAGGCACTGTAGGGAAACACAGCCCCTCGTGCTTGTCAAGATATTGGTGCTGACAAGGAAGACATGAGAGGGATTAGGAAAAACAACATCTGCAGGAAAGTAATTTGCCTGTTATCACACCACTATTTGATGATCGAGCTGTTTACTGAGAACTCTCACAAAGCAGTGCCTGAACAAAGCTATTACACTCAGCTCCAAATTTATTTCACTTTTTGGTGACAATATTATTTTTTGCTGTACTCACCCATCTTTTCTGTTTAAAGTAGCAGCTTCTTGATCTGCCAGAGTGTGGTCAAAACATGTTGGCTACATCATAAATCACCCATCGAACCTGCCAAAGGCTAAATGTGAGAAAATGTACTCAAAGAAGACTCCAAAAGAAATGCTGGAGATTGAAAGTCACGCAGAAACATAAAAGTGTTGATGTTGCTGTGAAAATCCTGCCACCTTATTTTAAATTCAGGGAAAATATTTTTCAGCAGAGAGACAGGGGTTGGATCTATGTGGAACAGAAGTAGATCTCTTCTGTGGAAATGAAAGTGATGTTCCTCAAAATGGAAAAAACCTGGAAGAAGTGACAGAAACCACCACATCAAGTTAATCTCAATGAATATTTGCTGCTATTTCTCAAGTGAAAAAGCTCCTGAGAGTTCAGCATGGATGATCTCTAATAGCTGAACTTTTGAATGATTCAATAAACATTTTCTAGCTATGAGAGAACAATAAAAGCATATTTCTGGCCCATCTAAGAGAAAAATATTATAAGTCTCGAACTTTATAAATCTGTAGCACTGGCAAAAAGAATTATTTTGCCCTCGGGCTGCTAATGAATGGCTGGGTTTGCCAGCATTCAAAAGAGTATTAGGTATTTATACTGCTGATGAGACCATTCATGGTTACATAAGAACGGATAAATGAAATGAAGGCTCTAAGCCTTCATCCTTCAGGGTGAGGGAAAAAAATTCTTTGGTTGCAAACTGTTCTATGAACACCTGAGGTAAAATCTTGACCTTGTAAAAGTTACTTAGAATTCTTCTGAAGTAGGTACGATTTTACCCCAGCCTTGCTTAATTATGCAGCTTCCTCTGACTTCACTAGGCTACTCGCCATTTGCAGAGCTTTCTTGTGCTCTCTCACAGCACTTGCAAATAACCGCTAGATACGCCGCTAGTGTAAGCTCAAATGACAGCGGCTGTGCTCCTCTTGTGTCCATTTTAGAGACCTGAAAGTAAATATTAGATCTATTAGGTCTGACTAGGAACTGATAGGCTGTGAGTTTGGCTGGCTCTAGGACTATTGAAATTCTTGATATGAAGTGAGAGAAGAGTACAGTATGTTGTCTATCATACTACATCGTCCTGCCCCTGGGGAGCAGCAATACGTAGGTGTTGATTTATTCATGGAGAAACTGTTCCAGTTCCACCCTGAACACTGTTGAGGAGCCACGCTCTGATGGTAATGCAAAGTCCCCAGCGTTACCTGATACATGTCGTTAGCCCTGACTGGCATCTAGCAAGCACAGATTTCCCAACTTCCCTTTTTGACATCTATACACTGATCCCCAGAGAACAGCTGAGCGCCAGAGCCCGCTACCTCCTCCTTCTGTTTTCGTTTCACTTTCTGCCTTCATTCTTCTTGCAGACATACACACACCCTTCTGCTTGGTCTCCTCCAGTGTTTCTACCTCCATACAACGGCTTTACTTCCTCTATTGATGTTACACGTGCTATGGGCTTACACAGTGTGGATTTCACACACTGCTTCAGCTGGCAGCTCTGGAGGGTAACCCCGTGCACGTCTTTGGGAGCTGTAATGCAGAGCCAAATGCTGAATTTTCCCTGCTTGCTGGTACTGCACCCAGTTGTCTACAACACAACATCTCCAGTAGCCTACATAATTCATGGTGGTTGTTCACTGTGTTGTGACTGGATTTGGGATTGATATTTTGATGTTTGTCGGTATGAACTAGAACTACATCACTCCTCATACCATGAAGCGTGACTCTGAAATGTGCTGCAGTGTTAGAAAGCAGTGCTTTCCCAGGGCTGCTGGTGACAGCATCATCTCCATTTAGACATGAACTCTCTGATGCCTAAGTACATGGAGTGTTCCCTCTAATAAAGCACTTACTAAGGTAATTGAATACTACTGTAGTAAATAGATGTATTAAATTAAAACCTTTCATTCCCTTGTGCTCCTAAACTCTCAGCTCTTTCCTATAGGGTTAGGAAAAGGCAAATTTAGTTGACAGATAAGACATGTAACAGGGCAAGAGGTGAAATTGTGCTCCTGCTACTTCAGTTTTATGTGAGAGGAAAAGTTGGGAAACTTATGCACATAGCAAAACACTTATAAACACTAGAAAACAGGAGTCCTGAGACTGGTCAGTCTTTCACTGACTTACATCTTCCAGGAATCTTACACATATTTAAGAGGTAATTTTGAAAAGCTGTTAAAGAGTTGATCATTACCCTTACCTTGAATTTTAAATGCCAGTGGTCTTTTCTCATCTCTAAAAATCATCTTTTTACCCAGATCCCTTATATCTTCATCATTCTCTGGATGAGTGTTGCACATTGCTGCTTTTAGTATCCAAGCACAGCCTCTAACAAAGAATAAAACCTACAATAAACAGGTTACACCAACTTAACTTTTGCAGAAAGCTGAATGAAGCCATTCATTTCCTTTCAGGATATTCAGCTCAGGACTCAAATCTTTCAACTCTTGATCTCCTCACACCTTTTTCTTATGTACACTGAAGTTATCCTATAGCTGAGTATTCCTCAGACATATACAAAAGATGTGTATATTGATTGTTACTGGCTTCAGAAATGATCTCAGACTATTGACACCTCCCTGCTTTGGGCTGGGTAAGGTCAGTATTGAAGTGACCTACTGGCCAGTTGGAGAGAGATCTCATTGCACTTGGCAAAGACAACCAAAAGTAATACCACACCAGCTTTATGGACAAAGCATAAATAATTCCTTGAATAGGGAAGAAAACTGCTCTGGACTAACTCACGAACCAGTTCACAGTCCTGTCATAGTAGTATGAGGCAGTTCTTTCAACTGTGTTGTACACAAACTAAAGAACCCCACAGAACTGGCACAGGAAACTTTCCCAAAGTAAGGCAACAGCAGTACTGCAGGGAGAAAAATTCAGTTGTGAAATTCTTGCAGGCAGGAAAGTTGAAAAGACATTTATCATCGTTTCCTAGAGCTTAGGATGGATATAAGGCTATATGGTTTAACCAATACTCAGTTTTGAATCCCCTGTTTTTCATACTTGGAGATGCTAGACCTTTGTCCACTTACACCAGGAGACATGGGTCTCAGCCAGAGCCCATCTGCACTCTCATGCAAGTTCGACAGAAGTGGTTGTCAAAAGTTCTAAATTAATCATGCTGTGACAGCTGGAGAGCAAGGACCTAAAAGCATAAGTGGTGAGTCACAGCTTTGTCCCTCCTCCTTGGATGGTTCTGATTTCTTTGAAAGTCTCAGTTGTTTAAAAGGACATCCCTCAGATGGAATTGAACATAGACTTCTTTTCCACTTCAGACAGGAAAATGTTTCAGCTCTTCACCTTTTGTAAACCATGCACAAATTTCTAAAGACACCACAGTGACCAAGCACTGGCCTCTGCCTTCACTTCAAATGAGGTTTCACAAAAGGAAATAAAATACAAACAATCCCACACTTAGTTTTCCCACCTTGTCAGAAATTACAGCACACTCTTTGACTGGTTTGAAGCTCCTGCACTATTATCTCCACCTGCTTTATCCTCCTGTGTCATCTGGGGCAAGGAAATAAACCAAAGAGGCAATAATGAAAGAGGTTTTTATGTTCTTCCACTTTTTCTTTTCTAGTAATGATAGAATCATAGAATCACAGAGGGGTTTGATTCCTGCAGGTATGTAGAAAACTATGTATGGCTTCCATTTATCCATATCAACTTCAGCAGTTTAAATGTTAACTGCACCAGGAATAAAGTATTAAGCAAATCCATCTCTTGCTTTTTCCTTTTTTGCAGCCAAAGGGCCCAATGAAAACCTAAGTAAACTGCGGAGTAAGAAATTTGGCTGATGAGAGCATTGATGTAGTTCAACTGAGAGCAGTCAGAATTCACTCTCTTTTCTACCTGGCTTTGCTTCAGTGCTTCTGTCCTTTCCATGTCATCCTTTCTTTTCATTTATCCTGTGAAGAACACACCCTCTTCCTGATATGGAGGAATTTCACATTCTTTCCCCTGCAGTGGAGTACCAGTTGCAGTTAATCTCCATGAACTTCACATCTTAAAACAACCTCACCAATTTGTCTTTGAGTGTGCAAGTACTACACGAGTAGAATGGTACCTGCAGAGGCAGTTTGCCTGGCGAATCTCTAGGTGATGTTACTGGATATTATTCATCTGTTTGCTATGTGCTGGGTGCCACACAAGTGACCACAGACAAGCAAAGATCACACAGCTGAAACTCAAACCGTGTAGGAAATACTCACTTGCCTATAAAGCTATTATGATGTTAAGACACACAATAATACGTGATTAAAGAAAAATTCCTTTGCAAACTGATCATATATCAAAAGCATTTGATGTCATCCAAGACAAGTAGTAAAGATGAATTGTTTATCCTCACCAAAGAAAATCCTATATGTAAAAAAAATAATTAAATTTACTAGTGGGCAGAGAAAACAAGGCATTTTGCTGAGCACGAAAACTTGCTTTGGGTTGATGGAGACTCCTTGGCTAAACACTAAGTCAGATGTTAACCAGTTCAACAATGAATTAATTTTTAATTAATTGAAATCTTGATCATATTAAGATTAATGATGTGTTACCTAAGTTACAGACTGTTTAGATAGCTCAAATGTGGTTTAATAAAACTGCATGAATAAGTAATTTTAACTTAAAGAACTCAAAGAAGGAAGAGATCAAAATGATCTCTTCCTTATGAAAGCCTTGCTGTTCAGCTTCTTATAAAATTACAGGGCATGGTGTTCTCTGCTATATTTGCTTTCAGATCTTGTTTCCCAATAGGCATTTTTAGACATCTTTGTGTGCATGTAAGAGAGGAGAAAAGCTCCTGTATCTATATTAAATGTCTTTGGAATCATATTGATTTGTGAGAGACCTGAACTAACTCTCCCACATTAAGACAAACTTTTTTCTTCAACTTGAAAATATAAAAACCTAGATTTATTGCTTTATTTTTTGTTATATATATATATATATATTTGTTAGAAGACAGGCTCAACTGGTCAAGGTAAACTTGGCTTCCCCTTTGGTTCTAGTGAGCAGTATTTTACAGCTAAGGAAAGGAACCCTTCCGTTCCTGAAGTGGAATGGTCCTGAGTGGGTCTTTCCATTCCTGAAGTGTAATGTATTTCCTTACTGCTTGTAAAGTGACCTTTTTCTGCAGACAGACATCCTGAACCTGCAAAGCTCATGTTCAAAGTTACAGCTGCTAATCTGAATGGAACCTGACATCTGTTTGTAGCCAAATGCAAGACTGTCTTTAGTGGCTGTAAGCACAAGCTTTACATTAAGCACTCTGGAAGAAGCATCTAACTCAATTGAAGACTGCTGATATTTATGGTTTCCTCAACATTTGACTTTCTGCCACTGCCATCCCCAAGAACTTTTCTAATTCTTAGACTATGGTCTGAAATGGACGTATTCATTAGTATGTACACCACATGGAGCTTCTCCTCAACAGTTGCTTACAAATTAGATGTAGCAGGAACCCTCTCTGACCTTCAGTTAATTATTTTATATAACTACTGAATTTCAAGAATTCCATGGGGTATCTTTTAGAAAATACCTACTGAATATTTGAGAAGGAGCAAATGACACAGGGTCATCCATTTAATTGGATAAATATTACCATCCTGTTCCGAGGACCCAAAAGCAATCCTCTGCCTAGCACCACTGGGCAGAGGGCAGCAGCAAATGACTCATAGGAAAGGGAAATAATTCTTCATTTTTCAGCAAGTTCCATGACACAAACTTTAGCAGATCATTAGCAATTTCATCCAAAGTAATCTGGATTTAAAACCTGTTGACTTTTTCTCTGGATCAACAGACCAGAGACAGTTCAGACAGCTAGTGGCTTCTCCAAGTACTGTAACTGCAGAAATTATTGTATTTATGGGCACATCTTGCCTGAACTTATGCTTCTGAACACTTTTTGCCTTATTTGCTCCCACATATAAACTGTCAAATAGCTGTCCCTTCTCAACAGCAAGTTCCTCAAGTCCTAGCAGATGTGCAACCACCTTGGAGTGGAAGCTCCTTGAGGAAGCTTAGTTTAATAATTTAAAATGTTATGACGGTGTTAGTGGTGACAATAATTGAAACACATTACTTTACTTCATTGACTTTTATGACTGCCCATATATTTGTAATTTGCATTTTAAAAACTCTTGAATATTCATTATTTGCTATTTTTCCCTATAATGCAAAAATATATAAAAAATAGAAGGGGTTATGCAATGTTACAGTTTGCTCAAGAAATTCTGAAAGAATTAGCAGTGTTCCAGGGAATGTAATTTAAAAGAGTGAATCCATACGCTTGGCAGCACAGGTATCTAAGGACATAAAACACCCCGACTTCACTGGGGTATGTATGTATATGTCCAGGAAAATGGGTAAGAAATGTTCAGGAACAAACACACCCCTGTCACATGCAAATAAATAAAATTAAAAAACCCCACTCGTATAACCCTCTCATCTGTTTCCCAATTAACATAGTGGAAGATGGAGTATTAAGTAGGGTCTGTAGGGACAAACCGGTCTTTGCAAGATTGGGGACTGAAGGTAAACTCAAAAAAGTTAGTAAGTTTTCAGGAGGACTTTTCACAAATTGTGCTGGGCAAAGCTACCCCAATAGCTCATGACAGCCCTTTCATCTTGGCTTAAATCTTTGCCTTTCCTTGACTTTCTAAACACCAGCATCAAGAGAAAGAAAAATGGTACCAAAGTTTGCAATGTTCAGCAACCTACTTTTTAAAAACTATGAGAAAGACACTGCGAAGACGCTTACACACTTCATGGGCTATGGATCGATCCTCTAGGACATAAACACTCCCTGCTGATCAAATTGATTAATCCTGAAAGTCTGTCATTGGTTTTGCCTGTTAGAGCAAAGCAGAGCAATCTTTTATACACCCAAACTTAGCACGCAACAGAAAGTATCTTCAGCCACATGCACTGAGCACAAAATAACTGAAGATTAATGAATAAAAAGGAGACAAGTGAGAGGAATGGATTCCAGGAAGAGAAACATCAATGCTGAGACTGCAAGAAATGAAAAACTGATTTGATTGCTTAACATCTACTAACCCAAATCTTTGTAGCGATTTCAAAAACCTCAAATGATTTTCAAACTTCTTTCAAAGGGCAGTGAAATCGATAGGAAAACATCTAGTGCCTAAGAAAAGTTCACAGATTGCAAAAGATACAAGATTTTGATTTTGCCTGAGGCTACGCACTACTTTTACATTGCTTTTGCTCACATATGATAAAATATACTTTGGTACACGAGGAGCTAAAACCCTTATGCATTGCTTTACAGATGCTTACTGAAGCTCTCTGTAGCAATGCTGCAATTTCAGATGTAGGTTTTTCTAAGAATCACAGAATCACTCTGGTTGGAAACGACCCCTGGGATCATTGAGTCCAACCATCTACCCTACCTTACAAGTTCACTCCAAACCATATCCCTCAATGCCTCATCAAAACGGTCTTTGAACACATCCAGGCATAAGAAGTATTAATTTAATTTATTTTCTCTCCCCTTTAACAACTGTGGTTACTTTTTATGGTTATTATTTTATTCTCCTGGATTGATCAAACTGATACAAGGAACATAAAACAAGAACTACGCAGTACAAAATACATATAACTACTCCAGGCACAGAGAAAACACACGCCCCTCAAAACAAGGCACTAGATTTTTAAAAAAGAGTCAAACATAGGTAAGTATTTATACAGATGGTTTGCCACACCAAGACTTATCTATAGACATTTCTGCAGAAAAGGATTAAAACAAATATATCAGGGCAAATGATACTACTTCTAAAAAATACCTCCTTTTTTCTAATGAAGCAGTAGATTTGGAAAAAGACTGTGTTCCTCAAAGTGTGAATTTGAGAAGTATGTCATAAAGAGATGAAGCTTGTCACGTTACAAAGATCAGAAGCAAATCAATACAGAATAACCACCAAAGAGCAGACAAAATTTGAACAAGTCCAAGAACTGGCTCAGAAACAGGATGATATAAAAGGCAGAAGTACTCACTCACTTAGCAAAGATTTCTTCTATTATTTGACATTTTATCACTAGAAACATGAAAGAATAGAGATTTTGCAAAAACCCATCTGACTGCATCTTATTTTCTTGGTGCACAGTGAGTAGCTTAGGTGCAGAAGCAGAATAGTTGTTTTCACTTAACAATGGGTCCCAGTTATGTAGACCTGTGTTACTACCCAAACTATCAACATTTTCGGATGCATAGAACAGTGTTTTCATGAAGAAAAAGATGCATTTTGCTTTAAGAGAATTCTCCCAGTGACCTATCTGGGAGGAGTGGGCAGCACATTGACACAGGGTTCTGTCTTTCCCCCCACAACTTGCAGGTGGGGGCAGGGAAACAAGATAGGAGAAGCTGCTGCGGAACCTCTCTGCCCGCCCAGTGGCAGGGGGTGGGTGGCATCTGCCCTGCACCCCGGCGTTTTCCTGGACAAGCAATGCTGAAGAATTTAAGAGTCTGCTGGTACGGAACGGCCAAGGGTTTGGCATCTGCAGACCAGGGTGTGCAACTGAGGTGTGACCTGAAGGGTATCTCAGAACAAACAGAAAAGAGGGTGATTGTACCCTTCTCTGCTTGACTGACATGCTTTGCCCAGGTCTCTGATGTAAAAGACCCAAGGACCAATACAGTAGTAATCTCCTGTTGTATTCTTCTCAGAATATGTGATGGTGTTTGTGACAGACTTTCTGGTTTGTATGCACTAACTTAATTTTTTTTCTTCTGTATATAGTTATAGATTTAATAAACCCTTTTCATTTCCCCTAAGCTATCCATTGTCTGGCAGATCCTGTCTGAGATCTCATCGAGACCTAGCTGCTTTTTCTTTTCCTTTCCTTTTTTTAATTGTGGTCTTGAACCCATCACCACCTGCAACTCTGTCAGATTAGCAGACCAGGATCAACAGCACACAGACATTGCCTCCCTGTATCAGGTGTGACCAACATGGCATTACCTACAAAGTTTCACATCTTGGGTCATGTTGTCGTGTTTCTGTTGTGATTGTTTGGTTAATTGAAAAACTTTTAGAACATCAATGTTTTTCATCTACAGAATTAGTGTCCTCTTAAGCCAAGAATGATTAAGGACAGAAAGAATTAAAAAATGAGAAAAATCAAAATGAATAATATTATATGTCCAGTAAGACATGTAGCCTCACATCATCACTACTAGAAACAGTCTAACCTAGAAATGTCTTCACTGCTGTGATAATACTGCAAATGGAAGTAAGCAGGCATTTAACCACAAGGGTCACCTTTCACATGCTGCAAATGAGGTTCAAATAGAAGTTCTTCAGAGGAAAGAAACAAAAAGTGCCAATTCCACAGAGTGCCAAGAAAAAGCACAATAGTACCGCTGCAGGATTAATGAGATCAGGTACCCTCTAGTCCCTCTTCAGGGGGGACTAGACAAAAAAAGGCATTGTGCAGGAACAAGGGCAGACTTTGAAATTTTCATTCCTCTAAGTTTGAGAGCTCTTATTACACTGAACTTTAGAGAATTTGTGATCCTTCGTTGTTTAATAGAAGTGCTCCTGATGCAAGGCTTGAAAGCCATTGCAAGTTAAAGCTCCTGAAGGAAGAGTTTTGGGCAATCTAATGGTATGATTTTTATTCTACACTAGAGCTCTTGAGGATCTATTAAGGAAAGCTGGGTATAGAGCAGAAAGTACTACACACACTGTGAGAAGCGCTCTGCTATCTGCCAGCACCTTCAAATCTTGCTATGGTTGAGTAAATCAAGTAAGGAACAGAACTTAGAGCAGTTCAGGTTGCATGGATTCAAGTCTCTCTCTACAGCGCTCATGCAGACCACCAGATAGTGGAGGAAAACTCTGGATAATAACCTGTTTTGAGTGCTTCATATTAGTGTGTTTGCAAACAGTATCTTCACTGGCTTCCTAGTCCTTACTGGCTCCATAAAAAGCACTCCATTCTGGATGAATGAAAGCCAGGCAGCTTATCCACATAGGATAGGAAAAGAGCAATGCAGATAGGCAAATGCAGTGACTGCCCTGGTATAGGGGTTGGATAAATTCAGTATTGGAAGAATGAATGCTTGTGGATGTGCTAAACATGGGGGACAGGTGTAGGGGGAAATATGAATCTGGAGAGAGTACAGGAGGGATTAATTAGAAATACTATGTGCAGCCAATTCTCAGTGAGAATCTCTCAGGAAAAGCAGCAGGCGTATTAAAATTTTATTTTGCAAAAGGTGCTTTCCAGCATGATAACATGAAACCTCCAGACAGATTTTTCAAAGTGTTAATGGGTCCAAAGAGAAATGTGAGTGAGGTTTTCAGACAGATGCCTAATGAAGTCCCAATAAATTTGATATTTTTAGATAGCTTAAATACCTACGTGCCCTGCAAGCGTCCACAGAAAAGATATCTGGGAGTCTGTTCATTAATCCTAATTCATCTCCCCATTAGTTCTGGGCTTGCGGAGAAATGAAACTTCTGTTAACTTTCAGCTAAACCCCACGTTAATCAATGTAGTCCTTCAAGAATCAGAACCTTAGCACCGAGTGAAGCTCTAAGAGATGTCAGTTTGTTATGCCTTCCTAAACGTTTTTCTCATCTTCTTGATATCAGACCAAGAAACGTGACCTAGTGTTTTAAATATTTGACTGAAATGTAGAAACTACAAATTCAACTAAAAAGACTTCAAAAGAGATTTTCCTCATCTTTAATTCCCCTAATTGTCAATGAGTAAAGTTAAACAGGTTTTGCTTTTCCTTTCTTTCAAGAAGAACTAAAAGCAATATTTTATGCCATCTCATTTTTTATCTCATTTTACATTTCAAACTTTTCTCCTGAAGAGGTACAATTTCAAACAAGCAAGGAAGAATTTTGAAATCCATCTCAAAAAACCCCACTTCAATACAGCATAAACTGAAGCCTATCAGCTTTACTAAAATAGCTGATTTTAAAACAGTAAAATAAAAGTTTTCATATTTACAGAACCACCCCTATTTATTTATGTATTGTCTGAAGTTGCTCATGTAATGTGACTCAGCTTCCTGGCTACTTTGTCCCTATAATGCTGCCTTTCTCTACCCCCTACTCTTTGCTTTATGACAAAGTTACTGCTCATTTGGAAAATGTCATTCTGGAATAGCTGTGAGAAGCTGAATCATTTGCCCATGAATATCATAAAGAAAATGAAAAACCACCCAAACAATAACATCTTTGCAAATAACTCAATTTTTTTCCTGTACCGTTTGTGTGGATTTCAAGCCCTGTTGCTGTTCTTCTGCTCTGGGGCCTAAATGTCATGTCTGTTGGCTAATGTGTATTTTATGTTTATTCCCCTTTTATGTATTTCTATTGTGTTATTGCTTTTTCTTGACTTTGGAGTGACTCATAGAAACAAATCTTTAGAGATGACTTAGAGCATGGAGTAAGAGAACAGGTTTGGACGAGGTGTACTCTGGATGAAAGAGAGTGATTAATCCATCATATGAACATAAAAAGTAACACACAAAACACATGTACCTTAAAAAGCCACAGTTAAAAATACGAACTCACTTTCTGGAAGATCAGCTCTGGCTGTGTTTTTGTGTGTTAAGAGCTCTACTGCTCTGCAGCTAACCATGCCCTCCCAAGCATTTGGCCAGCTGGATTCCTGGTTAAACTGCTTGATTCAATCTGATTCTAAGGCAGCTAGAAAAAGAGATTGACACCTCTCTTCATTTGCTTTCCTTTCAGAAAAAGAAGACAAAACAGAGTGTGAATGGAAAGATTGCCATTACAAGAGGTTGATGACACAGCCATCCACCAAACATGGGAACTTCCTCTCAAGACAGACGCTGGGTCCACCAGCCTCCTACTGTACTGGAGCCAAAGACATGGCTTTGTTATGCCCACAGGGAAAAACCTTCTGGGGAATTCCCAGAAAAGCTGACAGAGAGAGACTCAGTTGGAGAAGCAGCTCCATTTCAGTCCCACCAGTTTTTTCAGACACAAAGTCCTATCCGCAACATAAAAAGAAACATAAGCTGTCTCAAAGGGTTTAGCCATACCAAATACTTCATCTTGCCAGAAACAGCAGCTGACAAGACTATTAACCTCTCAGCTTTGCTTTTTGACACAAGCTGAGATACTTGACTCCAGTAGATGCCTTTTTTGTTATGAGCACTCAAGTCTCCAGTTCTCCGATGTCACCTCAATATCAATCACTTCTGAGGGTGGGATCATTGACGAGGGAAGAGCCACGATTAAAAGCAATACATTCCTACTAAGAGAACTTCAACCTTTTGTGGTGGGACTTGAACCCTAAGGCTCCTGAAAGTGATGTGAGATACTGGAATGAAATGCTGGAATTCAGGAATCTGAAGCACTGGATAACTGCTTTTTGGTGGGCTGGTTCATGTTCAGGAAATGCTCAGTTTTATTGTTTATGATGACAACCAGCAATACAAAATCTCAGTTAACTAAAACCCACAAACTTCTAATTCTTGTGTCAGAAATCCTATGTTCATGTCATCTGATGTTTGATTAATGACTGACCATTTTAGTCCTAGATAAGAGATAGCAATGTCTCCAGTTGAGAGACACAGAGAGAACACACACGGGTTTTCAGAAACAGAGATTTTGCCTGCTGCTTAAAGGTGCTTCTCGTTTCATAGCTCACCCTCAAAAATCTAGTCCAGTTTTCCACATAGAAAAGATTAAGAAAAATAAAAACAAAAGTTTGTCCAAAAGGAACTTCCAAAGAAGAACTGGACCATCCAGTTTCTGAATGTGAAGCATATCTATCAATTAAATCAAACATACCTAGCAGTACCTACTGCCAGACACCAGTATCCCAGAGAGCAGCCAAATAACTCTGATTTCTCACAGCTCAAGGCCTAAAAGCACATTTCTGAAAACTGACCTGGAACTCCTAATTATACATACCTGCTGTGAAAGCTGAATGAGCAGAGCTTTTAGGAAACAGAATGCAGGAGTGTTGCTCTTCACTGATGGAAAATTGAAATGATGAGGTATTACCCCTGCAAAAATACAGCAAGGAAGCTTGGATGAAGGCTGAAACAAGAGCTGACAGGGGTTATTTCAGAAATTGCAGAAAGGGCAGGAGTCAGTAATGACATGAAGAGTCTAGAGAAATGAGGGGATTTTTCTGTGAACCCTGCTTGTTTTCTGTAGTATTTCCCTTTAATGGACAGCAGAGCTTTCACATAGGCAATTGCTAGTATCTCTGGATGAACCTCCGTATCGAGCATTCCTCAGGCATTCTGTGGCCTTTTCTGTTAGCACACACCAGAATTACTAGGAATGTAGGGTCCACTGTACTATCTGGTGAGCTGCTCGTCAGTGCAGAACCAAGAGTTGTGTTCCCCATTTCAGGACCACCTTGATTAAAATAATCAACATTTTTCAAAGGCTACCTCCGTTTATCACAAAGCAAACTACCTTCTGGCTTCCACAATCTTGTTCACAGAACAGGTCATGTTTTCCTTTTGTGTATTTGAAAATAAGATTTACAATTTTTTTCCACTTTAATAAGAAATAGGGAAGTTTGAAAACATCTGCCTAGTTATTGATTGTCTAGATGAAGCATTTATTTGAAAAAAATCTCTGTGAAGCGTTATTTGCAAACTCGAATGCACAAGTTTTCAAAACAGCATGTTTAGTTTTCCTCCCTTAATACTTGCAGGATGATGAGAAAGAACAGGTTCCAAAGAACAGTTATCTTCCAGCATCCACAGGAAGGACTAAATCTGCTTGATTAACACAGTAGAGAAACACTTCCTCCTGATCTTTCATAGCTGAAGGACTGTGTGCACATGCAGACAGCTAGGACCACGTAGCACAGTGAGGAACTGAAGGAAAAAGAAAAAAACCTACGCTGCTGTCATCTTCTGCTAGATATATGTAATAAATATTAATCCATTTCCTAATTCCAGATTCCTTACTACTAGTTTTTCTTCTTCTCCAGGCTAAGAAAACCAAACTTCCATTGCTAGTCAAAAGAAATAACATCTGTGTAACACTCAATCTGTTGGAAATATATTCTTCAACAGAGAAAATTTGGTGACAGCATTTTCCTTCTCAGGTTCACAACAGCTGTGGGACTTACTAGATTGACTTTGCGTTGAATATTCAAGAGTAACTTGCTAGTCATCTGAAAGGCCTCACCAGAGTCAAAAGGTACATGATCTAAGATGAAATATATTCCTGCCTAAATGTTGACAATAAAAATGCATTTGTGCAGAAGAGTACAGGCTGGTGAGTAGGTGAATTGTTAAAAAGCCTGCAATGGCTTGTTTGTGTACATGGAATTTTCCTGCTTTAAAATAGAGGCTGTTGAGTGCTGCAAAGGCTGATGTACTGTACTTTCTTGTAAGTCCTCCTCTTGACTCGGCCACCGTGGACAGCACCATGGCCCACTTGTACGTGGTTAAATCCTTTCGCAGAGAGCAAGGCACCTCACACTGAAAATGAAGGAAAATATTTACTGGCTGTGAGAATTAAAAAGGCTCTGTGTACTTTTGCTGTCAATTCTGATTCAGCAACTTGACTGCAACAACACAGGACAAGACAAAGTGTGACACAACGCTACACATTTCTATAGAACTGGAGTTCATAGCTATGATTCAGAAAGCCAAACATGGCTTTTAAATACAGGGAACAACAGGAACCTTTCACACAACAAAGGGCTCAAACCCCAGGTAAAGCCTTTATCAAGGGGTGAAAACTGTCCATCAGATTTAGACATTTTTCTGTGGGATCAGATGAGATCTATTCCTTCTGCTCTAAGCCTCAGCTAAATAAAGTCCTTAAGAATGAAGGCACTAGTAAGGAAAAGCTGTGTGACAAGCAGAGAGAACATGAGGATGGTTTTGAAGACAGCAATGCCCTGCTGACATCTGAGCAAAGCTAAAAGGAATGAAGAACAAGACAAGGGTGAGAGATTTACACTGTTCTCTGGGAAGGAAAAAAATTCTGCTATTTGGAGATATGACTTAATAAATTACTAACCTAAAATACCTGTCTGCTAGGTCAGATAATAAGAGCAACACCTTTCTGCAGTGTTTGCACTCCCCTTGACCCCATGGCTCTTCTCCACAGCTCAGTCAAAACAGTGCACTGGCATGGGATCAAGTACACCAATCTGTGTCCAAACTATAAGCTTTGCCATCCACAAAGCCTATCCAGATGGCAGTCAGTCCTCTACTGCCAGTAATCCACTTCTCCAACCGCACAAATTGATGACAACTCATCTCAGCAGCATTTTAAAAATAAAGAACAAGGATATACAGATGTTGAGGGGGTTTTGTAAATAACAAGCCGTCCAGGGAAAAGATTTTGAAATTTAAGTCTGTAGTACTGCTACAGAACAGTATTTGTTTGAAAATCGCTCTATTCACAAGTAGTTTAATTTCTGCCAGGCAGCAACTACGGCTGCCTGCGTGGCCAGCCCACTCTTTATTTCCTAACATGAGCTGAAGAGTTTGCAAACTTTGCTCTTGCCTTCTCATGACTCTTTCCAGCCTGCACTGGAGTAGTTAAGGTGTTAATAAACATCCCTCCCTTCTCTCTCCCCCATAACAGACAAATTTCCCCGTGCTCCCAGAGAACAACATTTTTAGTTACTTCCCCGACAGATTTCTAGCTCCTGTAACTGTCTCACTTTTTGTTAGGCAAATTTTAAGCAAAACAGCAGCTCTGGGAAATCTAGGTTTGGCAATATCAATCCACTTTGGAGCTGGTGAAGCAGTTCCCTGCAGAACTTCAGAACTGATATTAAGACACAAACTGGAAACAATCCTGGATAATTTTCACAACAGCACACTCTCACGCTGCACTGGTTTTCTCACCTTGTACTCCAGTACAGCAACAAAAATAGTAGCTCTGAGCTTTTAGATGTTCAACACAAAATTCTTGCAATCATGTTGAACTCCAGGAGCAAGATCCTTTGATCAGGTAAATGAAGTAATAGGCAATTTCCCTTATGTTTTCCTGTACAGAACAATATCCCTTTCCTCCTTTTAAAGCTTTACAGACATCCGTATACTAATTAACACATGAGGATTCACAACACTGCCAGATTTTCAAGTGTGGAAATACCTGCACTAAACTGTCTACTCTTGGGTTTAAAGCTGAGAGAATATGACTATGCCTGCTGCTTCACTATGAATCCCAAAGCTGCCCATGGGTGAAAGACTGCAGGTAGCAAAGTGGCACCTGCAGAGCTAGTAGCAGCAGTGTGTTGGTGCACAAACATACTAGCACCATATGGAGCGGAGGAGTAGGGTCTCTGAGCAGCTCAGAGGTCTGAGTATGAAGGTTTCACCCACAAACCCTTTGAGGTTCACCAGTTGGTTGGAATTCTCCCATAAACAAATAGCAAGTCAAGTTAGATGGCCTTGCATCTAACAGCTTGACCTGAAATAGGATTTTCTGTAATAGCATTTTTCTGTTCCTAAGTAGTTTAATACAAGGAGAGAACATGAAGGCTTCCTGTAACAGCCAGGATATGATGATGTGTCAATCAACTCAATTGTCAGGAGTGTGATTTTAATCACTACAGAAGCAGAATCAGAAAAAGAAAATTACAGCAGCAGACACCTTTTTTCCTTTCAATATTGGAAAAGCACAAGATCACTGCATTTCTTACTGGGGTTTATTGAAAATAGTAAATCCTGTCTATTTTACAGTTGAATTAATGAACCTGACACTGCTACACTGAAATTCTTTCCTAGTACAACGCCGACAGATCACCCAGAAGTCTCACCAAAACCAAAGAGTCTTGATGACATTTCCCTGTCTCGTACAATGTTTTCATATCAATCTGGAGAAAGTTCAAATTAGGACATAAAAAGCCTCTCAAGAAGCTGGGTGTTTACTTCTGCTGTTGTTTTATTTTCATGTCTGTGACTATAGTTCAGGTTGCAGGTGCAACAATTGCTAAGGGAATAAGTGACCAAAAGTTCAACTCCTGGTGTAAGCAGCCTTTGAACTCCAGAGAGCGATGGGAACAGTCTTGGAAACATCAGAGCCAGAAATGCTGTCCCAAGGGGTCTCATTATACCTGCTAGACAGCCCAGAAAGCATGAGCAAGTGCTGTGGTTAATACGCAGAAGCAGGACTAGGGTCAATTCATGCCTTCCAGTCTGCAAAAGCACACACATCTGAGCACAGAGATTGAGTCTGCACTTGTCAAACAGAAGAGCTCCCTCTAACCCCCCAGCCTCTCCACTAAACAGTGTGATAGCAGGCACTCCTGCTCTGCTCTCTTGGCACCCTCCTTCTGGGAAGCCACCCCCCCTCACCCAACACCGCACACCATTTCCCTGTGCTCTTCCAAGCTAGAGGTTTAATTCAGAAATACGTTTTAATAGTTGTTCTACTCTGGAGAGGAGCATTGAAACAGCAAGTCCAGTAGTTTTAAATTCAGTATAACCTCTTAACAGATGAGTCTCCTTCTCTGGAGACATTTAAAACCCACGTGGATGTGTTCCTGTGCGACTTGGTCTAGGTGACCCTGCTGTGGCAGGGGGATTGGACTACATGATCTTTTGAGGTCCCTTCTGATCCTTAATGATTCTATGTTCTCTTATTATTAGAGGAGGCTTCAATTAACATAAGTCACAGACTACTCAGATTTCCACTCCTCTCCAGTAGCACAAACTTTATGATTTGACAACTGGCATAAAGTTTACTTACAGAGATATGTTTCAGAACAATTTTCATACACATTTCTGAGGAACAAGCAGGTTTGAAGAGACCTGACCATTAATTTGAAAACAAAATACTCCTGTGACAGGTACTGAGGTCAGAGAGGTACACTAGTTCTTCATCTGCTCTCACATATCCCTGTTCCACACCCTGAATTGCCTTCATTTGTGTAAACACTGCGGAGTTTGCCTTACAGGTTCCAGTGACATTGCTCATACACAGATGTCACATAATCTTTTTCTCCTGGCATTTAACAATGAGCTGTTATCAGTGTCTCCTTAATTTTTCTGAAAAACCCAGGCAGCACAGGGGTAACACCTCTGCAGTCTGAAACAGCTCAACGTTCAGAGTTTTGTTCAAATGATGTCACCAACCTCCCTACCTGGTTTGTGGGCAGGTATGGAGCTACACCTAACAGTAGAAAACAACATCACACCATTCCCCACAATCCCCACTTTTAAACCACAGGAGCCTTCAGAACCCTCTTGTTGAGCATCTGTGATCAGATACAGGGAGATCCCTCACAGGAATAAGGAAGAGTCTCAAAGGCCTGTGCTCACTAACGGCTCACTAATGGCATTTGCCATGTGGAATGTTCACATTTCCAGTCAAGATTTTACCTGGGATGATGTTTTACCTCTCTAGTAACTTTTGTGAGATGTATCCTACTTGAATGGCCCATGGCTTTTTATCATCAAAATGATGCTCAGTGTTTATTTTGTACAGAAAACACTTTTGACTACTCAGCTGTCTGCTTAATTAGCTCTAAAAGGTAATTCCAGGGGGAGAAAGCAAAGCAGCATTTCTTTCCTGATCAAATTTTCCAGTGATCGGAACTCTTCAAGTCTTAACTTCATGGTTTTTGCAGTGGTTTACTCATTTAAAAGCAACCCAAATAAATCAGAACGAACACTCAGAGATCATGAAAATCCAGGCTTTCGCATCTTTCACAATAAATGATATTATTCTGTACATAAAGACAGACAGATAACATTCCCATAAACAACAGAGACAAAAGCCCTACCAAATTTAATGAAGCATTTCAAATGCTTGGTTAGGAGGCACAGTTAGAAAACTAATTTTCAGACTAGCAGGCCACAAGTGGTAAACAAATTCCCAATACAAAGATGTTTCTGATGGAAATTGCATCAAATGAATGATGCTTATTCATAGCCACAGCAGGCTGAGAAAAAAAAATTAATTTAAAAAGGTTTTTCTCAGCCTAGCCCAAGAACATCTGATTTCTAAATCAATAGCTGTCTCTAGCCAAACTGAAGTGGTTGTACAACTTCAGACAGGTAATTACTTACAGCGATTGGATGAGGAAAAAGCACATCAAGGGATATTGCTATGTCAATCTCTCTTCTCTTATATTTTATTGTAGCCTTTTGGTTGCTTCAGAAGTCGGTGCCAAGAATTGCTTTCCTCCTCTAGGAGGGGCAGCTAAGGACTAATGCACTAGGTTCACATCTTTGATGGCTGCTTCTTCAAACCGCTGTCACAGCAGAGCGGCAAACTTCACAGAGAAGAGACAGTTTTTTAAAAACTTGTGTTTTTTAAGAGAGTTCTTTTTAGTCTGATGAGTTCAAGTTCACACTAAGGATCCTAGAGAGGAAATAACGGCTATGGGAAAATTGCCTAACTCCAAGAAATGCATTTGGAAGCCCCTTCATGTACGGATTGAAGAAGCAATAGCGTTGCATTTCATTAAAATGCATTAGCATGAAGCAGTAACCAAACACTATTTACCTCTCCAGTGAAGAAGGCCCATAATTCACTCAAGCAAGAGCCGATACGACCACTTGGCATTTTTTTAAACTCAGATAGAGTCACAAAAGTCCCTACCTCAAATAAAGGCTAGTCTTAGCTGAAAACCAATTGTTTTTACTACAGTAACTACCTTCTTTGCTACACGAAATGGACATGGCAGTACATGTGCGTGAATTAATGCATTAACGAGCAGACACCACACGGAAGTCCTAAAAGGTCTAAGCTCATTTAAGATCCACAAGTCTCATCCCAGATTCCTTTGCATAGGTAGAAGTTCCTGGCTAGTATTTTTTCCACAGGAAAGCATGCTCAAACACCCTCCTCAGACAATGGTACATTTTATTACGAGAGGATGCATTTTGATGAACTGGTTAGTTGCCTCTCGTGTTTCCTCTGGTGTTCACTACTCTCCCAAGCGATGAGTCAAAATGTGCACAGACACTAAGTACTGTATTGGAAAAGCATCTTGCTCAAAAGCTCATAAGTAGATTTTTGTATAATATTCAGTTTATTCAAATTTACTAACACTTTTACAGTCTCCTGCTTAAGAGACACACAATGGTTCTGTTAATTGACCTGAAGCTAACACCAATATTTTTTGCAGTCTGTTGTAAGATTACTATAAGACAAATGTGACCACCACCTCTGCAGGGCTATTGCTCCATCTGTTCTGCACTGATCTAGTAGAACAAAACAGGTAGAAACCTCCTGATCACCTGGAAACTGTTGCTTCTGAGATACAGTTTTAACTCTGCAAGACCTTTTATTACAGAAGGTTTCAGCAACCCACTGCTAATAACAATTGTCCCACTGCTGTAAGGCAGTAATTAAGTGAGCCACTTTGGCAACCAAGGCAACAGTCCTGACCCATTCACCAGTGAAGGGAGTCGAAAAACACAAAAGACAACCTCTGTATAGAACTGCACATACAGTTGGTCATTAATGCTAATTTACTAGGTAGATTAAATATTTCTCACATCTGATGTTATGTATTTAGCTTTTTTTAACCAAACTCTGACCATTTTAACAGAGCTGAGATGGAGGATGCAGCTGTGCTTGCAGGCATGAGAGGAAGTCTCCTGTGCCAGACACAAGCTTCTTTGCCCAGCTCATCTACAGCTAAGAGAAGACATCTTCCCAGAGCCAAAACCATGCTGATGGTTGAAAGGGCAGCCAGCCAAACAGACATGAACACTTACTGTGTCTTCCTATTAAACAAATCCTTTCCACTGACAAAATGTTTCATGTGGGTTTTCTAGCAATTAATCAACAGAAAACCCAAGAAGGGACTTTGGGATGCAGCACAGCATGCTTTCGTGTGATACATGTGCTCTTGCTGTATTTTCAGGCCATTTACACTGTCATTGCTTATTTTCTCTATGGAGTAAAACAGAACTTTGCCTCAAAACCAAAGCAGTAGAAATTTAACGGTCCTGGCTGAGCAACCAAAAACAGCTGGGATGGCAAACCCGAGGCATATAGTGCCAGGTGGTGAATAAAGTAAAGGTCTTAGCCCCTTGGTCCTGACACAGTACCACTGAAAACAAAACATCCAGGCATCCAAAGATTGTGGTACTCCAAAGCATCTGCTCCCCTTAATAGCTCCTTTTGCTACTCAGGATTTTTTTATTCCCTTTTGCCATACCAGTAACCTTCAAGCCTTCCATAACTGTCTTTTCTTATGTAGAGTTTCTTCCAGGTTCTACTGTTCTCCCTCATATCTCTGACCAGCAAACACACACATAAGCACAGACCTTTTTTCCTACACAAAACCTCCGTTGAACAATAATTGTACACTGCTACTTTATTCCTAGCTACCCAAGAAGCGGCACTGGAGGTCCGTAGCCTGCTACAACCCAGTGTAAAGGGACATTTTGCAGGGTAAAATTTTACCAAGAGACCTTCAGTTTCAAGAGAGGAGATTTCTGAGAAGAAACACAGTTGTCTTCTCACTCCAACCAGGGAGAGGTTTTAATTTCTAGAGCAAAAGTTTTCCGACTGTCACTGGATACAAAGTGAAGTGAAATACCTTCTAAAGTTTCACTAGGCTGTTAGTTTCCTTCACTGCGACATGACTTTTGTACCACTGGAGGATCTACCTGCTACGTCAGAAGCACTTGTACCTCAGCACACATAAACATATTTAATCAGTGAAGCTACATCTTAGTAAGTGATACAGCGTAAAACTACACACTTGACATGTTTCAAAATGGCCAAATGAGAAGCCGAAAGCAATCTGGTGCTGAAAATGTTTCATAATTCAAGTATATTGGGGAAAACAAATTAGATTTTCAGCAATTTAAACAATCAGTGCTGAACTGATTGTTTCCAATTTTGAATCCAAAAGAGTACTCATCATTGCACATGTTGGCGGTTCAAGTTGCACCTCTAGACTAAAAGGCAGCTGGTAATGAGGTCCCAACATCTATCTCTATTATTGGCATTTAAGAGAAGTTTTAAGATTGGACAAATTCTGCTCTGGTCATGCAGGCTAGAAACCCACTGCCACTCAAATACAGCAGATGCACTCCCAAAGCATGTCTTCATCAAAAAGGAAGACTGGTTACAGTCTTTGTGAAGGTCTGATTTGCAAATGATATGTGGGGACAGTCCTACCATTCCATTCAGAAGCATTCTGATTGAAAGCAAAAGGCTAATATAGAGGTACCTCTAGGCTATTTGCTTATACACAAGTAATCTAACACAACATCTGAGAGTATTTTAAAGAAAACCACAAGGAGTCTCAGTTTCCACAAATGAAGCCACTTTCAAAACACACATGAAGCCACCAGGAAAGAAGGTGAGGTGTATTAGAAATGCACTGAGCCAATGAGGTTATTTCCACAGGTCTCAACACACGACATTCATTACAGATTTGCCAAGTTAAAGTTCTAAAAACTAACACGGCTTTGACCTTTCTGCAGGGTTTTGGTACCACAGCAGTGAGTGGAAACCTGGGCTCATCAGAAGCAGCAGCAGATACTGGTGTCACAACCATTAGCTGTGGTCCTTCATAGGGCAAAATAAGGGTGCAAGGAAGAATGAGATGGAGAAAGATCTTCCAGATAGCTAACCTCTAATTCTCCTAGCTGAACAACAGGGGAGGCTGCAACCCCACAAGGGTTGCATCTCTTGCTGGAGTTAGCAAGGGGAAGAAATTGGCTGGTCTGATAACAGAGCTGCCATATGTCCATATCAGGCTTTGGACCTTCTAACTTCTTTCTAGAAGCATGGAGGCTTTCTCTGCTTCTTCACCAGTGCAACCAGCTGCAGTTCATTGACCTCATTAGTGTCTATAAATATTTGAAGGATGGGTGGCAGGAGGATGGAGCCAGGCTCTTAGTGTCATCATAGGATGAGGGGCAATGGGTATAAACTGGAACATAGGAGGTTCCACATCCATGTGAGAAGGAACTTCTTCACAGTGAGGGTCACAGAGCACTGGAACAGGCTGCCAAGGTGAGTTGTGGACTTTCCTTCACTGGAGATGTTTAAGACCCTCCTGGACCTGTTCCTGTGTGACTAGGTGATCCTGTGTTCCTGTGCGACTAGGTGATCCTGCTGTGGCAGGAGCATTGGAGTAGATGATATTTCAAGGTCCCTTCCAGTCCCTAAAGATGATTCTATGATTAGTATGACCTTCTAAAAGAATGCAAAGCCTTCCCAAAACAAATCATCTGCCCAGGAATCATTTAAAAAATAACTAAGTCAAACAAACTTTCTCTTGCACTTCCAGGCCCTGAAGACATGGGAAGTGTATGCAAGGGAAAAATGACTCATTCCTGGCTGCCCATGAAGACAAGGACTGCAGGAAGGGCTAACAATATCCTGCCACATGGCCTAGAGGCAAGCGCAGCCTTCAGTCACCAGAGGCATGAGTGGTGTTTGTAGGACTGCCATTGCTCTCTAGTCTTGTGTTGCAGCAAGAGCAGGTACCACTGTACGTCCCTGTGCTATCAGCTGCACATGCTGCCCTCATTGATCAGGAAGGACAGGCTACCACCGTCCCACCACCTGCTAGTGGAGCATGTCCTCCCTGCCAGTACAGCACAATGGGTTCAGCCACAAACCTGCTCTTTCCTCTCTCCCCCGAGATCCAGTTCTGCCTGCTGCTTCCAGCACTTGCATTTCTGATCTGTAGCATTGGCCACACTTGCCCTTCCTTACACATTCACCTTTCTTTCAGAAGACTGTCCTTGTGTTCCTCACTGCAACCTGCACATCTAAGTCCAGAGGCAGTGGTTTACCTCAAAAATGAAGCTGACCCACAATTAGGGGCTGATCTATTAAACACAAAAAACCCCCAATCCTCAGACACCTAAAAGTAAAGCTTCACTTACTGAATTACCCTGCTGTGACCACACAAGCACTTCTGCTGTTGTAATGGTTCGTTTTTTATTAATGATATCAAAGGGAACCAATTCTGAAGGCTCCAAAATGCCTCATTCTTCCAGTAAATGCTTTCTCATACATTATTTACATTTGAGAACTCTTCCTTGATTCAAGACACAGGCATTTCATTTCCCTTTTTCTCTAGGTCACACATATTAAATATATCTGCAAGAAAAATATGAATACAAAACTTAAAAGTACAATTTCTGAGTGAAATGTTGAATAACTGACAGTGGAAGAGCCAACAAATTTTAATTTATGAAAGATGTCCTCTTTCTCTAATTCTGCTTTTAGAATTAGGAGATGTTCCACTTCCAAATTCACTTACAATACAAAGCCTAGTGAACTGAGACATCGTAATCATATTTGCTCATTGCTTTAGCATTTGTCTCCTGCAATCTTCTAGACCAGTCATTAGACTCCCACTGACTGTGTCCAGGATAGAAGAGATAACATGAACATCCAACAATTATTTTTTTCAGTCCAACTATAGCCACAGCCCACATTCACACATGTTTGGGTCCGAGCATGCTGTAGGCTGTTATCGATGTGCGAGGAAAAAGGATTCTCCGAAGGAGTTAAGGCTGCTTTAACTCTTTACATCACCATGACATGGAGAGTCCCCAAAACTGTGTGTCTGTGGGAGGAGGAGCTCATCAGGTTTAATTGCTATTCTCAACCCTCTGCTCTCCCTCAAACCTTGCAGAACAGCTCTGTGTTAACAGTTGTGTTGCAAGAGTATCACCACGTCTAAGAGGTGCACTGGTAAAACAACCATCCAAGTTCGACTTTCCTTCTGCTTCTAAAAAAATCAGGTTAAGAATTGCTTCCAACAGCTAAGGATACGTCACAGCTGCATACAGCAAATTTGAGGGCTAAGTTAGGTGTGGACAGTTTACCTTAAGAGCAACTAAATGGACTAACACAACCGTTATTCTGCTGGGTGTATAGGTTAAGAGACCAGTAACTGGACAACCAGATTAGACAGAATACCTGGAGATTTGACAGCATACCTGGTTTGACAGAGTGAAAAACATCCTTTGGAGATTTCTTACCATCTAACCTCAAATGTGCAAGCTTTCTTAGTTGAAACCAGCAAACACTGGTAACTCCCAGAGCTGTGTTCTCCACCTTCCTGCATGACCTTTATTGCCTAGTCTAACAGGACAATCTTCTAGCTATGTTAGAGTTATGATAGAAAACAATTTCTTGGGTCTCTTTAGACCGCAGTATGTATTAGCAGGTTGGTGAAATGTTAATTAGATTTTAGTCTTATTCTTGCTGATTTAATAGCTTATTAGCATCTGACCTTCTACCACACCTGCTTCTGGAAGGCTGAGCGTAGTTACTCCTTATAAGGATTCCCATCACTACCACCCCCACCATGGTCATACAGCACAATAAAAAATGGAGCAGGAGTGACACAGGCAACAATGGCCACCTTTCCAACAAGCAGAGTGGCTGTCCTCCTCTGAAACACATCATCCCTGCATCACCTCTAAAGCTGTATGACACAAAGCATAGCTATGGAAGGACATGGAAAAATATGTTGCTAATAAAGATTTAATAACAAGCACTACTGAACATCGAAATAAACTATTGTTGTAAGTCAATAAATGTCCAACAGATACTTTAAGAGTAAGAAACGCAAACAGTGCACGCAGCTGTTCCTGTTGGTAACTGACTGATAACCACTTGATTTTCCTTCACAGACCTTGCATTTCCACCCCACCTTGCTCTAGATAGAAAAACAAAAATCCCCTGGAGTGCCCCAGGGGTCGGTGCTGGGACTAGCCCTGTTCATTCTATTCATTGATGACTTGGATGAGGGATTAGGGTGCACTGTCAGCAAGTTTGCTGATGACACAAAGCTGGGTGGTGTTGCAGACACCCCTGCAGACTGTGCTGCCATTCCGCAAGACCTGGACAGGCTGGACAGCTGGGCAGAGAGAAATGTAATGAAGTATGACAAGGGTAAGTGTAGAGTCTTGCATCTGGGCAAGAACAACCCCAGGTACCGGTATAGGCTGGGGACTGACCAGTTGGAGAGTAATTTAGGAGAGAGGGACCTAGGGGTCCTGGTGGACAGTAGTATGCTCTTGTGGCCAAGAGGCAAACAACCTCCTGGGGTAGATCAGAAGTAGGGTGATTAGCAGATCCAGAGAGATTCTTCTCTCCCTCTACTCTGCCCTAGTGAGACCACATCCAGAGTATTGTGTCCAGTTCTGGGCCCCTCAGTTCAAGAATGAGGTGGACCTGCTGAAGGGAGTCCAATGTAGGGCAACGAGGATGATTCAGGAGGTGAAGCACTGCCCTTATGAGGAGAGGCTGAGGGAGCTTGGAAAAGAGGAAAGTGAGGGGTGACCTCATTAATGTCTATAAATATTTGAAGGGTGAGTGTCAGGAGGATGGAGCCAGGCTCTTCTCAGTGTCATCTAGTGATAGGAGGTTCCACATAAATACNGTGCGTGTGCCTGGAGTTTGGTGATCGGGACTATGCCAGCGCTCCGCTTTGCTGGCATTCACCTGGCAACTGCGTACCCAACCCCCCGCAGTCCTCTTCCCCCTTGCAAAAAAACAGAGCTGCTCTTAAGACTGGTTTAAGGCAAAAGCACAAGTGTGAAATCCCCTCATGACCTACCACCAACAGTTGATAAAAGCTTAACCAGCACTACAAAGACAGTAAAGGATCCCTTTCGCAGGAGAAGACAGCTGAGCTGGGCAAGATCAGACCACAGGGCCATGCATCCTCTTCCCTCCACAGCTGAAAGGAACTGCCCTGACCACTCCCCTGCTTCCAGATTGTCCCTCCGGTACTAGTGTTCCCTCCACCCCGATACTCTACCCCAACATTTTGTGTTCCCATAGTGAGGTAGAAGACAGAGGTTTGGGAGATACATCTGTTTTTCTGGGTTCTAAAACCTAACCCATCACAATATTGGAGGTGTACACCAACCTTAATTATTCTGTTATTCTAAATGTGTTTCTTCCATCAAGATCTTGCCTACACAGCTGGCAGTAGTCAGCATGCTGCAAAAGCCAAACACCATCTCAGGTCTGCAATCAGAGTAGATGCTGAGTGTTAAGTTCAAATTGGGGCAAAAAGTTCAGAGGAACAGGATTTGAGCTGGGGTTATAACCATATTAGGTGTCCAGGAAGAGATCCCCAGATCACCACAGTTCAGGGGGATTTTATTAAAATGCAATTCCGGTCTCCTCCAGAATCTTGAGCAATATGAAATTAGAAAATTTAATCCCACACTATTCAAGTGTAATTATAAATTATTACTGGAGGAGAGTAAATAACTCTGGAATACACAGGAAGATTTCAGCCTTTCTGGCCTCATTTAAAGACTAACGGCCAAATATTAATAAGGAAAATATTTAAAACAGCATTTCCTATTACTGCAGCTTTAGTAATATTGAACATGTCAGTTTAAGCTGCCAAATAAATGTAATCCTAAGCATTATCCAAGGTGCCTTGGATAATAAATTCACAGCCTTCTTTAGCAGCTTTTACAATTTCCAGTAAAGTTTAGATGTAGCAAAAATTGTTTTCTCTCGCCTTACCTCAAAACAAACAAGTTAAACCATTGCACAGCAGTTCCTTAAATTCCTCCAAAAATTAGTTGAAAATTTTAATCAGAGATGAGCAATACCATTTTCCCGGTAGAGGTTTACACCTTGCCTTCATCGTGTGAAGCAATATGCACAAAAGCACAGCATCTTCTATAATGCACCAGTAGCATTATAATACACCTTGCATTATTAAAATACTTTGGTTTATAAGTGTTTTCAAAGAAATACTGCCCCATGAAAATATTTCTCCCTTTTCTGTTATTGTTAAAATTCTAAGTAGCTCTTATACTGACTGGATTCCTGCTCTCCCCATAACCCAACACATAGAAAAGACTGAATATTTTACATGCAGTCTAGCTTGCTAATTCACANTCCAGTGCAGGTGATGGAGCAGTGGAACAGGCTGCCCAGGGAGGTTGTGGAGTCTCCTTCACTGAAGATGTTTAAAACCCGCCTGGATATGTTCCTGTGTGACTTGGTCTAGGTGATCCATGCTGTGGCAGAGGGATTGGACTAGATCTTTCAAGGTCCCTTCCAATCCCTAATGATTCTACAATTCTGCAGTCTTGCTTTCTGGAAGAAACCAAATAACACTTCTACAGCCACATCACAAAGCATATGGCAGGAAAACTCTTCTCAGCAGACAAGACCACCTTGGAGGGCAGATCCAAGGATGCTGGGGTTTCTGTAACTCCACTAAGCATATCAAGACCATATTTTTTTATTATTGTTTCCCCTCCAAAAGCTTGGCCTAAGTTGCCTGCAGCACTTTGACTCGTACCCACTCCTAACTAGAGTTTAGCAAGCATGATGGGCTGTCGCAGAAACTTACTAGATGGGCAGAAGGAAGTAACAGCTTGGCCTCAAAGCATACACAAGAAAAGTGCATCCTCATCGCTCGCCAGTGACACAGGAGCTTTACTGAGGCAAGAAGCAATGCCTGTTCTGCACCCTGGGGTCAGCATCAGTGGCTATTTGTTTATTTGTTTACCATCAGTCAGATCTGGCACTTAGCATTTTGTAACGCTGTTTAGTTATAGACCCAGGGTCATTTCACTCACAGCACTGGGCACTGGCAGAGGGCAAAACTCAGCCTGCAGAGTAGTCAGGGGTATTCCTGGCATTGAGAGTACTGGGGGTTTTTCCCTTGTGGTTAAGATTTGCTGCACCATTATCAGATACCATACAGATTGCTTGGTAGCCTATGGAATAACCTAGGCAACAGAGCAGGAGGGCCCCTTCACTTGCCTTTATTGAAAGAAAAAAAATTAATAATTACCACTGTGTGACCATCTCTATTTGTGCAGTGAAATGTGGAGGAGGAGGAGAAAATGTCCCTCTATTGAGAGTGGCTTTTAAGTATATACCATGCATTCATTAGCTGTGTTTACAGAGGAAAATGACCGTGTAAATGAACAACAGTGTAATTGGATGGTTAATACAAATACATTTTGTTAGCACAAAGGCCCAACAGAAAAGGGGGAAATAATAGTTGACAGACTTTTTTTCCAGCAAAATAGAGAGCCAGACAAGAAGAGTTTGCATTCATTTTCTGACTATTACTCATTTGTGAGCTCTTACTTTTCTTATTTGTAAGTTTTTACTTTTCTTGAGCACTGGAGAACTTGTGAGGAGTTGACAATTGAACTTGATATTTCTACTGGTTTGAGGTTAGAGGTGGAACCCTCTAGAACAGGTTGTTGGATCCCCCTCCCACCAATACAGGAAGGGAATATAAGTGAATTTGAAAGCTAGAATAAATTGTAAAACTTATTCAAAATGAAATAAATTTAGAAGAAAGAAAAACAGCAGAAAAGGCTTCACAATGAAGAAAGTGAAAAGTTAGGGAGATGGTGTAAGGGAAGAGCTATATACAAAAGGCAATTGGGGGGTGTTCTGGCCTCCACTCAGTAGGGGGCGCTGGCCACAGGGCAGCAGCAACAGGCACTTGGCTCACGCCAGAAGACAAGGAAGGGGGGAAATGGTGCGTGTGCCTGGAGTTTGGTGATCGGGACTATGCCAGCGCTCCGCTTTGCTGGCATTCACCTGGCAACTGCGTACCCAACCCCCCGCAGTCCTCTTCCCCCTTGCAAAAAAACAGAGCTGCTCTTAAGACTGGTTTAAGGCAAAAGCACAAGTGTGAAATCCCCTCATGACCTACCACCAACAGTTGATAAAAGCTTAACCAGCACTACAAAGACAGTAAAGGATCCCTTTCGCAGGAGAAGACAGCTGAGCTGGGCAAGATCAGACCACAGGGCCATGCATCCTCTTCCCTCCACAGCTGAAAGGAACTGCCCTGACCACTCCCCTGCTTCCAGATTGTCCCTCCGGTACTAGTGTTCCCTCCACCCCGATACTCTACCCCAACATTTTGTGTTCCCATAGTGAGGTAGAAGACAGAGGTTTGGGAGATACATCTGTTTTTCTGGGTTCTAAAACCTAACCCATCACAATATTGGAGGTGTACACCAACCTTAATTATTCTGTTATTCTAAATGTGTTTCTTCCATCAAGATCTTGCCTACACAGCTGGCAGTAGTCAGCATGCTGCAAAAGCCAAACACCATCTCAGGTCTGCAATCAGAGTAGATGCTGAGTGTTAAGTTCAAATTGGGGCAAAAAGTTCAGAGGAACAGGATTTGAGCTGGGGTTATAACCATATTAGGTGTCCAGGAAGAGATCCCCAGATCACCACAGTTCAGGGGGATTTTATTAAAATGCAATTCCGGTCTCCTCCAGAATCTTGAGCAATATGAAATTAGAAAATTTAATCCCACACTATTCAAGTGTAATTATAAATTATTACTGGAGGAGAGTAAATAACTCTGGAATACACAGGAAGATTTCAGCCTTTCTGGCCTCACTTAAAGACTAACGGCCAAATATTAATAAGGAAAATATTTAAAACAGCATTTCCTATTACTGCAGCTTTAGTAATATTGAACATGTCAGTTTAAGCTGCCAAATAAATGTAATCCTAAGCATTATCCAAGGTGCCTTGGATAATAAATTCACAGCCTTCTTTAGCAGCTTTTACAATTTCCAGTAAAGTTTAGATGTAGCAAAAATTGTTTTCTCTCGCCTTACCTCAAAACAAACAAGTTAAACCATTGCACAGCAGTTCCTTAAATTCCTCCAAAAATTAGTTGAAAATTTTAATCAGAGATGAGCAATACCATTTTCCCGGTAGAGGTTTACACCTTGCCTTCATCGTGTGAAGCAATATGCACAAAAGCACAGCATCTTCTATAATGCACCAGTAGCATTATAATACACCTTGCATTATTAAAATACTTTGGTTTATAAGTGTTTTCAAAGAAATACTGCCCCATGAAAATATTTCTCCCTTTTCTGTTATTGTTAAAATTCTAAGTAGCTCTTATACTGACTGGATTCCTGCTCTCCCCATAACCCAACACATAGAAAAGACTGAATATTTTACATGCAGTCTAGCTTGCTAATTCACAGCATCTGACGGCACAAAGCCAGCAAATGATCCTTTCTGTGTCTTATAGCAGGGAGGCAGCATGATCCACCAACACTGACTGTGTTTTGAAGCACTGATCTGCTTAAGACCTTGACCAGACCCTGAAAGACACCCTTTGCAGTGTGTTTATAAAGACTATCAGGGCTCTATTCGCATATTTTGGTTGCTTGGACAGCAACCAAGAACAGAGCTTGGACTCCACGCTCCAGATATATCCCAGAACCTTTGGAAGGAAGGACAATGAATATCTACAACATTTGGAGGAAATAATCCCTGATGAGCAGTAGGTACTGCCAGCAAGCTCGTAGCACTAAATAGGTTCTCATAGCACTTTAAAACGGAATGGAGAGGAAGGTCGTTGGCATTATAATAATGAAATCAGGAATTAGAGGAATTAGTGTATGTGGGAAGTTTCTTGCACGGACATCAGGACAACCCGGGGTATTTTCTTTATGATCAGTCCACATGCTCAGATTATTTTACTACCAGTGCAATTTATAAAGAATAAAAAAANGAAGAAAGAAAAACAGCAGAAAAGGCTTCACAATGAAGAAAGTGAAAAGTTAGGGAGATGGTGTAAGGGAAGAGCTATATACAAAAGGCAATTGGGGGGTGTTCTGGCCTCCACTCAGTAGGGGGCGCTGGCCACAGGGCAGCAGCAACAGGCACTTGGCTCACGCCAGAAGACAAGGAAGGGGGGAAATGGTGCGTGTGCCTGGAGTTTGGTGATCGGGACTATGCCAGCGCTCCGCTTTGCTGGCATTCACCTGGCAACTGCGTACCCAACCCCCCGCAGTCCTCTTCCCCCTTGCAAAAAAACAGAGCTGCTCTTAAGACTGGTTTAAGGCAAAAGCACAAGTGTGAAATCCCCTCATGACCTACCACCAACAGTTGATAAAAGCTTAACCAGCACTACAAAGACAGTAAAGGATCCCTTTCGCAGGAGAAGACAGCTGAGCTGGGCAAGATCAGACCACAGGGCCATGCATCCTCTTCCCTCCACAGCTGAAAGGAACTGCCCTGACCACTCCCCTGCTTCCAGATTGTCCCTCCGGTACTAGTGTTCCCTCCACCCCGATACTCTACCCCAACATTTTGTGTTCCCATAGTGAGGTAGAAGACAGAGGTTTGGGAGATACATCTGTTTTTCTGGGTTCTAAAACCTAACCCATCACAATATTGGAGGTGTACACCAACCTTAATTATTCTGTTATTCTAAATGTGTTTCTTCCATCAAGATCTTGCCTACACAGCTGGCAGTAGTCAGCATGCTGCAAAAGCCAAACACCATCTCAGGTCTGCAATCAGAGTAGATGCTGAGTGTTAAGTTCAAATTGGGGCAAAAAGTTCAGAGGAACAGGATTTGAGCTGGGGTTATAACCATATTAGGTGTCCAGGAAGAGATCCCCAGATCACCACAGTTCAGGGGGATTTTATTAAAATGCAATTCCGGTCTCCTCCAGAATCTTGAGCAATATGAAATTAGAAAATTTAATCCCACACTATTCAAGTGTAATTATAAATTATTACTGGAGGAGAGTAAATAACTCTGGAATACACAGGAAGATTTCAGCCTTTCTGGCCTCATTTAAAGACTAACGGCCAAATATTAATAAGGAAAATATTTAAAACAGCATTTCCTATTACTGCAGCTTTAGTAATATTGAACATGTCAGTTTAAGCTGCCAAATAAATGTAATCCTAAGCATTATCCAAGGTGCCTTGGATAATAAATTCACAGCCTTCTTTAGCAGCTTTTACAATTTCCAGTAAAGTTTAGATGTAGCAAAAATTGTTTTCTCTCGCCTTACCTCAAAACAAACAAGTTAAACCATTGCACAGCAGTTCCTTAAATTCCTCCAAAAATTAGTTGAAAATTTTAATCAGAGATGAGCAATACCATTTTCCCGGTAGAGGTTTACACCTTGCCTTCATCGTGTGAAGCAATATGCACAAAAGCACAGCATCTTCTATAATGCACCAGTAGCATTATAATACACCTTGCATTATTAAAATACTTTGGTTTATAAGTGTTTTCAAAGAAATACTGCCCCATGAAAATATTTCTCCCTTTTCTGTTATTGTTAAAATTCTAAGTAGCTCTTATACTGACTGGATTCCTGCTCTCCCCATAACCCAACACATAGAAAAGACTGAATATTTTACATGCAGTCTAGCTTGCTAATTCACAGCATCTGACGGCACAAAGCCAGCAAATGATCCTTTCTGTGTCTTATAGCAGGGAGGCAGCATGATCCACCAACACTGACTGTGTTTTGAAGCACTGATCTGCTTAAGACCTTGACCAGACCCTGAAAGACACCCTTTGCAGTGTGTTTATAAAGACTATCAGGGCTCTATTCGCATATTTTGGTTGCTTGGACAGCAACCAAGAACAGAGCTTGGACTCCACGCTCCAGATATATCCCAGAACCTTTGGAAGGAAGGACAATGAATATCTACAACATTTGGAGGAAATAATCCCTGATGAGCAGTAGGTACTGCCAGCAAGCTCGTAGCACTAAATAGGTTCTCATAGCACTTTAAAACGGAATGGAGAGGAAGGTCGTTGGCATTATAATAATGAAATCAGGAATTAGAGGAATTAGTGTATGTGGGAAGTTTCTTGCACGGACATCAGGACAACCCGGGGTATTTTCTTTATGATCAGTCCACATGCTCAGATTATTTTACTACCAGTGCAATTTATAAAGAATAAAAAAATGGAAGCACATTTTTATTTCCAACAAAAAAATCTTGAAAGAACAGTTCCTACATCTATGGTAGTTTCCATGCCAAAAAATTTGTTTTTTTTTAAAAAAACCACAGTATTCTTCCCAAATTGGATACTTTGAATCAAACAGGAATTACTTCAATAAGTCATGTCATACTGCTCAGGAATTTCTGAGTCTTGACCTGGGGGGGCCACAAGCGTGAGGTGTGGGGAGCACAGAACACAGTGGAATGTTGTCTCACATTTTGAACAAGTTAAAGTTTTGAGAAAACTCTACTCACATGGGGGGGAAAAAAAAAATAGAAATCCCTTCTGTTTTATCATCATGTTGATCACCTCTTAAAACTGACCATACTGTAAAAAGTGTTTTCCACTGACATTTGACAGAAGAGAAGAGGTAATTTCATGAGTAACGGAAAAGACTCAGTAAATGGCTTCCCTATTCCTTTGCAGACAATATCTTACTGTCACTCAGCAAGTCATTTTCCATTATCACTACCACAGTAATGTAGAACCTTTTTTTACTCCTCACAAAGAATATTCATCATTTATAGATAACCTCTCAGTTCTTTCTCTTCATCTCTTACTAACAAGATTCCCTCCAAATCTCCATTTATCTTGGGATTCATGAAACTTTCATGTCATTCTTTCTTGTCCAGAAAGACATCTGTTAACTTTCTTCAAAGTGTCAGAAACTGAGGAAAGTTCCCTCTGAAATGAGCTTACTCAGTTCTTCAGCTCTGGCCTTTTAAACTGTAATGATCTTTACCCATGATGTATTTCATAGCATTAACCACTTTGGTTCCAAATTGGTTTCCTAGAAAAAGGAATGCTGAGCCAGAGAATCATTTTCTCCCTACCATGGCAGTGCACCCCAAAGACTTCCCCAAGGACTTTCTAATTTAGACCACTTTTCTGCTAACTGTCTATTGAGCAGTTTCTTAATTGCACTGCTCCCATCCTTCCCTCAAGCTTCCCCTCACTTCGTGTCAAAAGTCTTATCTCGAGCAGATAATCAGGATTCTGGAGTGATTTCCGCCCTTAATATTCACACAAAGAACTTAATTTTTTCTAGTTCATCACCACTGCAGCCCTGATATGAATAGTTTATACGTTGCTGCCTCTGTCCTCTGCACAGAAGCACAGTAAAAACCCTCTCGGTCTGTGGCTGGTGTCACTGAGAATAGAAAGCAGCCCTTTTGCATTTCAGCTTGTAAAAACAAACAAAAACCACTAACTCCACCCATTAGTTCACATTTCCCAGAGACCACCTGCATGAGGAAGTTAATTTGGCTATTTTTACTAACAGAGAAGGCCCTTAACCTTAGAGTGTAAAGTAGGTTCTAGTTTTGTACCTCCTGGGTATATGATGCATGCCTCCAGCAAACCTTGTTGGGAAAATTTGAGTGCAGGAGTCTGCATTGCATTCCTTTAAGAACTCTTGGTGGATCTTCCTTCCGTGACCACATGACATTTGAAATCATCTGTGTTTAAAAATACATCTATTTGTTTTGAAAGCACATCCTATGCATCACATGATTATATTGCAGGTGCTGCCAAAGTCACTCACATTAAGACCACCCTCATTATTTCGTTTGGCCTTCAAGTCCTTTTCTTGACTGGGCATATAATGCAGAGATCTTTCTTGAGCAATATTTAATTCCAAGCCCAACACTGTGTGCATGGACTTAGTGGAGTGCTCTCCTCTGTGTTCACTATGTTGCTTTTAAGGATTGTTTTGTCACTTTTGTTCAAAAAAATTCAGACAGTGACATCTTTCTGCAAGTTTTAACTTCATCTCCTTCAATAAATTCTCAGTTCTCTTTTCACTCACCTCTTTTCCATATCGCCGTGAGCACGGTTTACCCAATTGCACAAGCTGAGAGGGTTTTAATCACTCTTTCATAATGTGGCACTTGAACATCAGTTACTATAAAAACTCCTGGCTGAGACTAACCAAAAGCTTTTTTGGGACACTAGCTACACCACAACGTCCAGATCATTTTTCTTTACACATTCATTGGTTTGTATGAAATGGAGGAGTGGTAACTTCTCCCCAAAAGGATGCATTGAGACCAACAGGCATACATCCTGATAGTGAGTAGCAGCCCATGCACCTCTCATTTTTATCACTACCATCAGCAGTTTCAATATCTTCATGGTTTCTTTGAGAAATCTTGAGCAAACTTTCCTCATGTAAGCACTTGCCCCTCACTTCTTCACGTTTTCCCCAGATTTTATTGGCTCACTTTTGGAAAGGGCTCTCTTATCTCCCTTTTCCAGTAAAAGCATACTGCTTTTTCTGGTTCCAGTAAGAACAGCCTGTTCTTTATCAAATTAGAAAAACCTGTGTGGGGGAGAAAAACAGCAAGAATAAGGAGAAACAGTAAATTAAAACCAGCTAAGGATACAACCCTTAGGAAAAAAAATGCCATAGGAAAGAAAAACACAACACAGGTCTAAATGACCTCCTCATACTTTGGTTAGCACCCCAAAGTTAGGAAGCCTTATGCAGGAATCTCTCATTTTGGTTTTAGTTTCTGATGGATTGTCTTGGTCTATACGTGGCTCTGATGCATGATAAGAGACAACCATTTTCACTGTTCCAGAAAGGGCTGGTGGCCTCCATGCTGTTTCCAGAAAGACAGATCAATATAACTTGTGCAAAGACACGATAAAGGAAGGATTTTTAAAGAGTAAACCTCTAACCCCTGGCAAGACAAGCATCCAGCTCAGTTCCAGCTGCTAGGCTGCAGCAGGAAAATTGAGCTCTGTGACTGTCAGAGACAGCAACCTTCATGCCTTACGGCCTGATATCAGCACAAATCTCTGTCCCATAAGTCATCACTAGTTATGTTTGGGGTTGGGGTTTTTTTCCCCTTCTCATTTCATGGTTTTTTCCAGTTCTTGGCTGGACAAAATTATAACCAATTTTTGGAAAAGCAAAAGGGAGTCACTGTTAAAGGCTGGGAGAATGCTGTTGGCATCAGAATCTGTTTCTCTCACTGACTACATCTAAGATTCTCTCAAGCAGAAACAGGATGCCATATATGATGTAGAGAAGGTGACACCTTACTAACACTAAAAGCAATCCCACCACAATTCCCAGGGATGATAGAGTTGCAATCAGAAGAACACACGCATAAAACCAGCAAGTTATTGTCTAGGTACAGTTCTTAGCAGCTGTGACATCTACTAGCTGTCCACCAGGTGTGCTGTCTACCACATGTAAAAACATTGTTTTAACTAACCACTAACTCATTAATCCTTGAAACTAACAAGCTAAAGGTAAAGGAAGTGTATTAGCTATAGAGCAAGACTAAAGCAATTGCTCTGTTGGCGTTAACTGATTGACAACAGTGAATGGCACAAACCCAAGACCTGTGGTCTGAGCACAGCCACTGTTTTCTTCTTGCCAGCTTCCACACCACTCCTTTATGAGTAACAGTTATGTTATTCTCAGATAACCTGAATGGGCAGACAGCATAAGGCCTTTGAGAGAAACTTTCTCTACAGGTGGATAATTTGGAGTGCTATTAAATCATGGCAAAAGGTGTGAATTTGCTCAGGGTTTGTTGTTCTTAATGAGGGGAAGGAAGGTATCATTTCCCAGCATGGGTAACTGATGAGGTTTTAAGTGGGCAAAATACAGGTGTTGGATTCCAAGAGTAGACACAAGGTCTGGACTGTGTCCACAGTGACTGAAGGTGTTAAAGATCACTGAACTACATACGTCTGTAAACATCACTTAGATTAGTGTAAGTAAATATAAACCTCCTTCAGAACAGGAAAGATGAATTAGCTCCACAAGTGCTTTGTGAAAGAGAAAAGCAAAGAAATAAGACTAAGTCTTTGGGTGGCTGTGTGCACTCACTCCTGGAGCTCTCTGGAACTCACAGGACAGTAACTGAAGTGAGCAGTACAGGCTTCTGGCTTTAGTTGCCAGAGAAAAAGATGAACACTTAAGAGAAATAAATTACATAAGCAATAAGTGTGTGTAAAGTGATTTGAGAAAGGGCAGCTTTGTCTCTAATCACCACTGATGAAAGCTGGCAGTTGGCAGCTAAAAGCTTTAGGCATTGCTTGGCAGATTTTAGGGAGCTGTAACTTTGAAGGAGCTGCAAACCTGTACCGAGTGACAACAACAATCACTCAGAAGAGAGCATGTATTACACCTTATCAAATCAGTGTCCTGATGCTTCCAGAGAGAACCTTCAAGATAAAAAGTCCAGAGGATTAAGACAAATAGCTCAAAAAGCGTTAATGATAGCCTTTGGAGTGACTTGTAACACTCAGTCATTTGCTGTAGAAAAAGGCTGCAATGAGACAGTTAAGACAAAATTTTAAATCCAATAATATATTGAGCATCTAAGGATCTTTGACATGATATTTCTGGTCTTAGAGCAGCAACTGAAGCACTAGTGACAGGAGAACACCTGCCAGACTGTAAGGATCTCTGCTTTTTTGTTAGGAAACCCATGTACATGCACACATTAGTGCTTCCACCAAAAAAAGCACTGAGCTGAGAGGAGCTGAGCTCAGCACCTCTTCATGGTTCGATGTGCACTCAAGGCAATGAGGTGTGACCAAAACAGCAATATTAATCAGGAGTCGGTATTCTTGACATCAAGCACCAAAGACTAATTCAGAAACAATTTACTTCTTACAGTACATGGCCCTTACAAATAGTAGATACATTTACATCAGAGGTAAGGAAGAACACTGCTGGAGTGACCATACATCTGTAGTCTCCATGATAGATTCTTTTTCAGTTATGAAGTTTCTTAAAATTACAGCTTTAGATGAAGAGAATCATAGAATTGTTTTGGTTGAAAGCCGTATTTGAAGATCATCTAATCCAACCTCCCCACAAGGAACAGGGACACCAACTAGATCAGGTTGTTCAGACACCCATCCAACATAACTTGAAATGTTTCCAGGGATGGGGCATCTACTATCTCTGGACAACCTGTTCTAGTGTTTCATCACTCCTGCTGTAAAAAAGTTCCTTCCTTCTATCCAATCTAAACCCAATCTCTTTTGATTTCAAATTATTACCCATCCTCCTATAACTGTAAGCCCTACCAAAATGCCTGTTCCTATCTTTCCTTCATGCTAGGGTCTAAATATACCTTCTTCCAGCTTGAAGACATTCCTCCTCATTCTGTCACTAGAGTCCTTCATAAAAAGTCCCTGTCCAGCTTTCCAGTAGGCTCCCTTCAGATACTGGAAAGCTGCCGTAAGATGGCTGCCCTAAGATTCCCCTCGGAGCATTTTCTTCTCCAGGTTGAAGAGCCCAAACTCTCTCCAAGCCCATCCCTATAATAGAAGTGTTATATCCCCCTAATGATTCCTGTAACCCTCGTCTGAGCCTACTCCAAAAGGTTACTGCCCTTGTGCCACAGACTCCAGAGCTGAACAAGGTATTATAGGTAAGGTCTTACTGGAGTGGAATAAAGGGGGGTGAATCCCCTTCCCTCAGTTTCCAGCATCACTTCTTTTGATGAGGTCCAGGGCTGCAAGCGCATTACCAGCTCGTATCTATCTTTTCATCCACCAGTACCTCAAAGTTCCTCTTCACAAGGCTGCTCTCAACCTTATCATGCCTCAGTCTGCACTGATATTGGGGATTTTCCTGACCCACACGCAAGACCTCATGAGGTTCACACAGACCCACTTCTCAAGTTTGTCCTAACTTGCCGAGGGTGCACTTAGTCTTGCAGGTTAAACTATCAAAGATATAATACTGGTTGGTCCAAATAAGGACATCTAAGGGACACTACTCATCACGAAATGACAACGACATGGTTTCCCCAAGCTCAGAGTACACATGGGACAGAATATATCAAAGCAGCCTGGAGAGCTACTGCTCAAATACAGATTCCACCTGAGAAAAAGGGAACTGAAATAGTAGGCAGTCACCTCACTTGCTCTGAAACAAGGCTATGCCCCTTTCCCCATTTCTTTGTACTTGGGTTTGGTGATGGTGGTTTCTTTGGTCTTTCTGTAAATATTTCATAGAGGTCAATCATGTTGCCAAAGATTTTCTGGCCATCTTATGCACTGCATATGTTACTGCAGAATCTCAAAAAAATCAGATTTGAAATGCAGCATACGGAAGAGGGGAAAAAAAAACCAGTTTGGAGGAAGGATGAATGTAGAACACAACATATGAATAATAGATACCAAAAGGCATAGACTGGAGACCTGAGGCTTGTCAAAGTCTCCTGGAAAGCTCAGTAATTTCTTTTCTCCTTCTTACAGTAGTTGTATTCAATACGTCCTGTTCAAATATAAATTAACTTATTTTTTTTATCTTGAAACCATCTCTTCAAACATTTGCTTAGTAAGATCGCAGAACATCTGTCTTTAGGTGGGGAACCAAGAAGCACTAGCAATACTCAGCATCTTTCCTGCTCAGCAGGGATACAAAGGAACATATTCTTGTTCTCTTATGTTATAATCTCCACAGATTTATTCGACAACTATGATTGCCAGAAAATCTTGCAATGTGAGTCTGACTACACAAAGTTGTTTGAAGGAAACAGTGAGACTGGAAAATAAGTACTTCGTTACAGGACCATTACACTGACTATATTAATTCTCCCCCTTACTTGTGGGATGATTTACATGCAAAGGTGGCAGTTTTGTGCTGGCAGCACCCCAAATCTCTCCTGGCATTTGACAGCCAAGTTAAGCAGCCATTTTCCTCCTGAAAACCACGTTTATTCACAGTCTAGGAAAAAGCCAGCTATCTCATGGTAAAGAACAATATACCTTGTGGTCAAGCAACCAAAGTATTATTTCCACTGCTTAAATCCAGAAGCATGAGGAAAAAACCACCACCAAGAGCTAGCCTAATCCCTCTAGAGAGAAAAATCCACTGAAATCAGGAGCTGAGCAATTCTGTTCTATACTCTCTGCTGCTGTTGTTGCTGCCAGGGGAGAACAGTTCAAGCAAGGGTGCCAGGGATTTGCCCTTCTCATCTCTGTGTCCAGCATGCATCAGATGAGCACATGAGTAATGTAGGTGAGAGGTGCTGCCAGAAATGTTTCTAGCACAGCTTGACCACTCTGGTGAGTTGCTCTCACCGCATGCTGTTGCCACCTCCTCCATGGTCAGTCCCAACCCAAAACAGGTCTTGGACAGTTCACTGCAGCATTTGTTTCAAAGCTGTTAGCACAAGTAGCAAGGCCAACAAATGCATCAGTGGAAATCTCTCCTGAAACAATCCCTTCTCTGGCTCTACATGAATACAGTTGGTCAAGGCATCTTGTTAACTGCAAAACCTAAGCAGCTTCTCACCACTTAACTCACCTTCAGCATCCTCTCACATACCAGGGTCACTGTACTAAAACAAGAGCTTTGGGATTACATCTGCACATCTGAAGAATTAAATCTTCCCCATGATTTTCTTGCTACCAATACCAACACTTTGGAATATAAGAAGGGTGAGACTGCAGCTGATGGTAGTCCTATTTATCTTTATTTCTCAGACTGAATTAATGCAAGAGATTCCAACCCTGCTTCTTGTCGTGGTATCATAATCCTTAACGCTGTTGCCCAACTGTGCTAGTCAGAACTACCACAGATTTTGTTTGGTCTGACATTGCAAAAGCTGTGCAATATCAGACCAAGTCTAAGTTCCAAGGCCAAAAGATACAGGATTATAAAAGTCAAGTTGACAGCAGGTTGGAAGATGAACATTTAGACACACTTTGGGAAGAGCAGCTTTTTACAACAGGATAAACCAAGAAAAGGGAAACCAGTTACAGTTTGTGTTTGTTTCTGTTGTCCTGTGTCATGAGTGCTCTTCCATCCATACTGTTCACCTTTCTGTTATCATACCACCGCTCTGAAATTTGTTCATATCCAAGTGTAAAAAGAACGGCCTACTCGGCCCAGAGGTCCCTCAAAACTCTCTGCAGCTTCATGATTCTTCTTCAGTGGATATTTGTTATGAATGAGCACAAGAGGCCATCAAGTCCAATTGATAGCAATATTGACTCTGCTTCCCAGCAAGTAGCTGATTTTTCCATGCCTGGCAAACCACTGTGATACACAGCTCACCTCCACAGTTGTCTATAAGGAATAGCTTAAACATGAGTGGTCCCAAAGATTCATCATGGGTTTTCATTCACTTCATAGACAGATCCTGTTAACATTTCTGTTCTCTACTCCAATCTGATTTCTATTGTAAATTTGCACACATTTTCACACTTTCTCCATCTTTTGCCTCTCAGCTTCGCTGTAGGAAATATCCCCTCCCATGGCTTAGGTTGGAAGGGTCAGAGAAGGATCCTCATCTAGTTTCAATCCCTCTGCCATGGGTAGGGACACCTTCCACTAGATCTCATTCCCTAGAAACTCATCCAGCCTGGCCATGAAGATTTCCAGGGAAGAGGCATCCACAACCTCTCTGAGCAACCTGTTCCAGTGCTTCATCACCCTCAGAGTGAGGAATATTTCCTAAGATCCCATATGAATCTATCTTCTTCTAGGTTGAAGGCACTTTCCATTGTCCTATCACTAGAGTGCCTTGTAAATCACCCAGTGACATCTTTGAGAGAGATTTCTAGTCTGTTCCCTCTTAACTGCCAAGAACATGATTAAAGCTACTTTCTAGCAGAACCAGAAAAAGCGGGTTTTTTCCCCCTCAGTACTCTGTGCAAAGGACACTAATTTCTTGTGGAAGTGAACTGTGCACCTAAACCCTTAACCACTTTCTAGTACCTACAGATCAATCAGATGCCTATACAGTTTAATATCCACACAAGTACATTTCAGGTGTCCCTCAGCAAACACACTTAAAGAGAACAAAGAACAGGTAGAGTTTGGTTTAAAAGTCACTGCATTCAACCCTCAATTTAGTAAGGATTAGATTCAAACTACTTTCCAAGTGTTAGCTCATCTTACAAAACCTTCAAAGCTTTCACGTTATCTGAAGTTCAGCTGAACAGGTCTGCAACAGAACCACCTCCTGCACAAAACCCAGCAAAGCTCAATCTCACATTTGACCTGTAGGTCTATGTTAATGGATTGAGCTTTTTGAGCTCAAAGAACTGATTCAGAAGTTTAACCACCTGCTTTGTCAAGTACTGACTAGGAATCAAAACAGAAGTTACCCTGTAGTAGAAGTACGCTGAGGATGCATTTATAAAATAACATGAAAATTAAAGCTATATCTGTGTAGTTAATTGCAGAGTTTCTTCCTAAAGTTTATTAGCTTCTTACTGACTTTTTGATAGCATTTATGAAGTGAACAATGCACCAGCACTAAGACTGCTTAGTCCCAGATCTTGTTGTTTAAACGCATTAATGTAAATCATTTCACTCTTTGTGTGCTGGGTGTGATCTTTGTGCATAAAAACAGATTTGTAATTTTTCAGCTGGGTGTATATTGTATTTAATGACAGAAATCTATTGGAGGATGGCATAAAGTCAGACAAACGCTGGACAACTAACACTTAATACCTCATTTCCAGTCAGGATTCACCTTTGATAGCCTGAAAGCAGGGCTTGTGATCCCTGAGGAGTTTTATCACATGGAATGCTTCAGACAGCATCTCCAGGACACCTTTTAAAACAGGATTTCTAGGATGCTACACTTTGGGGGAATTCCTTCAGATACAAGCCAGGGGATGCACCGTGTTACCATATTGTAGCTGCCTCATCTTTCAGGCACGAGAGAGAAAGCCTTTGTGATAACAACATCCAACCTTACCAGTACAACTTTAAGGTTCTGCCTAGACTCTGTTGCAAGGACTTCACTTACTGGGTTTTGTATAAGGTCTTTTGCCCTTTAGCCCTTTAGCTCTTGAACCTTGCACTCTCCCATCCCTTCTCCTGACAGCTATGCATTTATCTGCTGTTTAAATCTGTGTCTTTCAAGTTTACACTGATTTCCCTTGACAGTAATAGCGAAGCTCAGCCTAGAAAGCTACAGTCACTGTACTTTTATCCTAATCAGAGTTTCTCTAGCAGTGATGTTCATCTAACCTGTCCTTGAACATGTTTCTCATATCTGAAAGCTTTGGAACTTAGAATATTGAAATAGACAAGACAATAGGAAATATCCTGCTAGCAGAAGGAGGATTAATTCACATTAGAAAAAGTAACCACTAGTGATTAATTCCAATTTGCAAATCCATTCAGGAAGATGCATTATAGTAAATAGCTGCTGCTAAAAATCTTCTAACTGCTGAGTAATGCCTTAGTAGCCACATGTTAAATATATTATCCTGATCAACATCACAATATGCTTGTGATAGTAACCAGTGCACAGTCATTCATTACAGCCCATATCAGTCACATTTTGGCTTACATTAGCATTCCCTTTAGAGAACATTAAGCCACTCCAGTGCATTAAACCTCTTTTGAAACCTCCTAGCTAATATCCAAGTTAAAGCCCTGCAAATGATTGCCAATTGAAGGCAGTTTTCCTAATCACACAAAACACTCATTGCTCAAATGGTTAGGCTCAGACCACAAACCATTTCAGTTTTGCACTGTGCAAAGATGTGTCACCCACAGCACATGATTGGGTTTCTTCTAGAATAACCTCAACAACCACGAGAAAACCATTTCGTGTTTACATGGACCAGTGCAGTAAAAACAGGCAGAATAAAGCTGCCATAAAAGCTTCCAGGAATTTCTGTTGGCAGTGGCAGAGCAAGTTAGCCTATGCAATGCATCAAGAAGCAACTGTACTGATTGCAGTAACCCCTTTAGAACTAGACTTATTGCATGGTTCATAGGATCATAGGATGTTAGGGGTTGGAAGGGACCCAAGAGATCATCGAGTCCAACCCCCCATGCTTTCAACTATGGAAGCTCTTGTGAAAGTAAGGACATGCTGTCTAACCAAGGTGGAGTCTTCAGCAGAGACATCTACCTTAACGACAAGTCCTAGCAGAGAAAAAGCACTGCTGTTTCTTGATGCTGCTTCATTAACTGAAGTAAGTCTTAACTGGAGTTAGGGCTCAGTCACCAGGGATGGCTATTTAACTTTCCTAACTAAAGACACTGTTACATGGAGTTTATTACAGAAATTAAAGGACCCAAATTCCCAGTGTATTTGTTACTCCTCATCTGATCATCTGTGGATGGAAAAAAACAGACTAGTATTCATTTCACCTCTGACAGTTTGGTAGCTTGTCTAACCTTGCCATCTAGATTTCTTTAACCACTCACAGAACACTGCCAAGATTACATCACCCTACATACACTTACAGTGTTAGAATTCAGGTGGGCTTCATCTTGCCTAAGCATCAGACTGCTTACAACACCTTCCAAAGCTTCACCACAAGCAGCACTAGATTAAAATAAAACTCTTGAGTGCAAAGAATTCTTTTTATTTAGAAGCAGGCTTTTTTGTTTTCTCATTATATTTGTTATTTCTCTTTGTTTGGACAATATAAAGGAGCTCTTCAAACTCCACTTTTCATCCTATTTCATACTTTGGCCTTTACAAGCACAGAACAATGGTTGGAAATGGTGTAATAACCCGCAGCGATGTTTAAAGGAGTGTTTCAGTGAGTATTGAGCAGTTTAAAAGCTCTAAGTGTATGTTGTTTAAAACAGCTATTTCCATTTTTCCCTATAAAAGCTTTCCAAATTACAATAAGTATAAAACAAATAGGCACTCCAGAGGTGTAACAGATCCTAAAGGAACAGCTATAACAGCCTGCAGAATTTGTACGTAGCATCATTTTATTCCTATAACTTCTCCTTAAACCATCAAACAGAAAGGAGGCGATAATTGTACCCCAGGAGATTGTCAGTATCGCCCATGGACTGTCTGTTAAGTTTTATATGACACAATGAAACCTACAAACTGCCGGGCAGATGAGTCCCTCTATAGACAGATAGAGGCAGGCTCATACTCAAACCCCAACCTTCATGAGGAACTTCAACTATCTCCAGATCTGTTGAAGGGACAAAGCAGCAGACTAAGCAATTTAGGGGGTTCCCAGAGTGTGTGGGCAACTTGACTCTCCAAGAGAGAGAAGCCACTGAGGAAAGCTGCTATGCTATGTTCTCACCCACAAGAAGCTGACTGAGAACATGAAACTCAAGGGCAGTCTTGGCTTCAGTGATCATGAAATTCTAAGTAAGCTCTCAATCCTGAAGTTGAGAAGAGAGCAATGATAAGCAGCATTCCTCAGGAGTCAGTATTGGGACTGGTGCTGTGAAACATCTTTTTCAGCAACATGGGGCACAGGATCAAGTGCACCCCTCAGCGAGTTTGCTGACAACATCAAACTGTTTGGAATAGTCACCACACAGGAGGCAAGAGATGTCATCCAGAGAGATCTTCAGACTTGAGAGACGAGCAGTTTCCTGAATGACATTCCCATCACAATTAAGCTGAGCAAATTAGTGCTCTAACCCAGGGGTCCTCAAACTTTTTAAACAGGGGGCCGGGTCACTGTCCCTCAGACAGTGTCAGGGGCAGGGCTATAGTCTGTGCTGCCTGGGAGTCTTCCTGGGAGTGGGACGGAGAAGCCCCCCAGCCCGGCCACACAGTCGGCAGGAAGAAGTCAACTGCAGCTACTTGGCAGGGTGGGAGGCAAATACCAGCAGACCAGCAGGCCACATTGGACACCCTGGGTGGCTGTATCTGGCCCGCAGGCCAGGGTTTGAGGACCCCTGCTCTAGCCCCTCACAGATGTAAGGTGTTCTTCACCCACAGGATTCCTCTAATGAAAACAAAGTTCAGCTTCAAGCCTTGACATCACATGTAGCACCGTAAGGTTCAACAATCAAAGCTCTTGGCCTGGAAAGATCCACAATAATGCCAGTGCAATCCTAAGAGAAATCTGATTTCTCAGACAGGTGCAACCATATGCTTCTAGCAGGGAAATAATCTTCTGACACAGCCCAGTCTAAATGTGACTCAATGTGCTATTAAATCTAAAAAGAAGCGTCAAGTTTTCAGTTTGCCTTTCATTAGAAGATCAATGCAACACAATTCAGAAATAATTTCTTACATGGGTTGAGAACAACTGGAGAAGTGTTCTACCACTCAAGTAGCAATCTAAACCAGTTTCTAAACCAGTTTGAGTCAAGCAGGTGTCTACTTGTTCTTTAATAAAGTTAATGAAATAACTCATAAAGAAACACTTCCCACCAGTGAAGTTCACAAGACAATTAATGTCTGTCGTATACAAAGGAAGGAAACATGTTCTTTCGTGCTCCTCTTGAGACAGCCACCCTCTCAAAATACCCAACCTTAAGAACAGATACAAATTTAAGAGCAAGGACACGTACGAACACATTCTTCAGTGCTTTCACATGATGTCCCTGATAAAACACACTGTACTCTAAAAACAAATCTTTATTTCACAACACAATCACAAACCATCTTCTCTGCCCTAGTGAGGCCACATCTGGAATACTGCATCCAGGTTAGAGCTACCCAGTTCAAGAGGGATAAATACTTGACTGAGAGTTCAGCAGAAGGTCACAAGTGGACTGGAGCCTTATGAGGAGAGATTGAGAGATCTGAGACTTCAGCTTGGAGAAGAGAAGGTTACAAGGGGACTTAAGGTATATAAATACATGAAGACTAGGTGTCAAGAGGAAAGAATCTCCTTTCACTTATGCGTTGTAATAGGACAAAGGGCAATGGGTGTAAGTCAGAGCATAAGAAGTTCCATCTCAATATGTGAAAAAATTCCTTTACTGTAAGAGATACAGAGCATTGGAATGGGCTGCCCAGGGAGAATGTTGAATCTACTTCTGTGGAGACTTATGAGACTTTTAAAGACCTGTCTGAAAGCCTTTGTTTAACCTAACAGGTTGTATGAACTTGCTTGAGCAGGGATGTTGGACTTGATGACCTCTGGAGGTCCCTTCCAACCCCTAGCTAACTGTGTCTTTGTAATGGATATACAGTGACACCAAAAATCCTTCTGCTAGGAAGAAAAAAAGCAACGCTGGAACAGCACAAGTCAGTCCTCCCTTAAAGCAGCAGAAACTGCCACAGGCTTTAAGTCTGAGTTACAGGGGAGCACAGACTAGTGTCTATTATCAAACTGGAATTCCATTATCTGTAATGTTCTTTTTCTATTTTAATCTATACCTAGCTGCCTAATCTGTGGAGTACACATCATCTCAGATTCTGGTATCTATCCCTTACGGACATTACTTAGCTTGATTTCAGGCATTCCACTCTCAGGAGAAAGGTCAGGGCCTCTAGTGATTTGATCGTAGCAATACACATGCCTCGCTGGCAAGGTTTCAGTGAGGTGAACGTAACAGCAGTTACACGCCTAGTAAGTCTACAACGAAGCTTCTTAAATGACGTATCTATAACTCAGGCATTACCAGTCACAACAAACAATTGCTGACTGCGGAGAGTGCTACTGGCCCTCCCTTTAGAACTCACAAACCCATTACTCTAAGTTCATTGGCCAGGCTGGGGAATCCATGCTCCAGAAGCTAGCAGTTTAAACTGTCATTTTTCAAGAACAGTTTAGAGGAGAGTGTTTAATCTGAATGACTGAGTATTTGATGCAACATCTCCCATAATGTCTCAAGAAGCTGTAAATCAAGCACTGACAGCTGTTGGTGTGCTTAACAGCACCTACAGCTCTACCATTTGTTCAAACCATCCCATCTCTAGACTCTCAAACAGCTCTTTTGCAGCACTTTGGACACTACCCTTGAAAGACCGCAAAACAACACCGTCTTGGTTGGCTCTCACTCCATCTGTTGCTACACAATGGAGGGAAGGACACTGCATACAGCAGTTATTGTGTGGTTCACATCTTCAGGTAGAGGCTGCTTAGTTGTGCCTTTTGCTCCACAGCACATCCTTCCCACCAGAGATATAGCAAGTCCAGTCATATGACAAGGTGATCCATTGTGACATGTACTACAGGGCTGTTAGACTTAAAAAGCAGACACACCCCCCACCTCTTTTAACTGAAGTGACAAACGTAGAATAGATTATTTCAGTTGAAACTTGAAGTCCAACTTCATGACTGCTTCAAGACTGGCCAAAAAGTTAAAGCACGTTGTTAAAGCAAATGCCTCAGACACAGAGGCATGAGGCATCAACCACCTCTATGGGAAGCTTATTTCCATGTACCATAGGTCTGCTTTTATTCTTCAGCTGTAATCATTTTTACACCAGCATTGTCCAGTGGGCTCATATTTCCTACAGAAGTAGAGATGGCTAAAATGTTTTCAGCCTGATTTAGTTCTTCCTAGCAAGATTCAAAGAATCACAGAGTGTTGGGGATTGTGGAAGGAATCTCAAAAGATCTAGTCCAATCCTCTCCCCCAGCTTCAGAGTAAATCAGAGCTGTACTAGTAATGGGCTGGGTTTTTTTGACCGTCTATCCTGCAAAAATCTGAGCAAAATTAACTGATAGCAGTAGCTCAGTAGATGAGTAGCATTTTACAAACACCATGAATCAGTAAATTGCTTTCCTTTTGCTGCAGTGGGTATCAGAGCTTCATTAAAAAGCTACACACTCCAACCTCATTTCACTGCCCACATGTTTTCTGCTTGAACCCTGATGAGCTCCCATCAATCTAGAGTTCAAACAGCGTGGCAAATAGAATTATCTGGCTTCTATTGGCCACTGAACCACCCCTTAGAAGGGTTAACGGTTCCAAGCATTTTTGTATCTCGTCAAGCTCTTAGAGGAGTAATAATTCAGAATGTTCATTGCACAGCAAATGCACGTGGCAGAACCTCAAGGAGATCCCCAAAAATCAGAATTGCTACTTTCCAGTAAATTCTGAGTCCATGTTTTCTGTTAATCTTATCAGATTAGATCCCTGTATTAAATTTATTTACGTTACTGGTGTCTCTCAGCAAGCAACAGACAAGTAGAATACTTCCCAGTAGACATAAGGATGACAGTCGTAGGTCCAGGTGGTCTCATCTGCCTGTAAATCCTTTCTATGGCACATACAGAAGCTTCATTGGAGCTGTCAACAGGCTTCACCAGATGGTGAACACCACTGCTGCGTCACCTGCAGTGCACTACATGTTTTTGTGCAAGTTTGTGTCCAAAGCAGCAGGAGGCTTTCAAGGTCTTTACCGGACAACCGGTAAAATCAATAATGCAGGGACAATACAACCCAGCTGATTGTGGTTTGGTCAGGAGGCTGCGATTCCTTTAGCATTTCCTTTCCTGGCAATTTTGAAGCATTGGAAGCAGCTTAGAGAGCTGTAGAAATAATGCATGAAGTTTCAGCTCATCTCTGAAGAAGCTATAGCAGGCTTTTCCACAGCAACACGAGCGTTTCAAGTGTAAGCCAACAGCTGTCAGGTTGAGTTTCACTGAAACTGTGCAGGGTTTAGGAAATCAGCATTGCAGACCCTGATCTGCAAACCAGAGCTTGTATAAGAATCACGATCATTTACTCAGTTGAAGACAATATTTAATTAATCCCACAAATAAGATCGTTTCGAAAAGCACCTATTTCCAAAACAGTCATGGAGAACAGAATTCTCTTTGCCATTTTCTCTGGCAGAGGCGATAGAGGTGGCTGTTCAGTGAAGGGAAGGCTGTCACTCAGTGTGGTACAAACTCTGCTCTGAAAAGGGCTCACCGTGCTGAACACCACCAAGGGAAAGAGAACAGGGCGACTGCTCAAAGAGCAGAACTTAAACATACAAAGCAAGGTCATTTATTAGACCCCAAGCACACAATTTGCTTCTAAATTGTAAGGTCTGGAGTGAGGATGTTTGCCTAGACCCTTCTCACCTACTGAGCAGTGTTTCAACACACTCTTGATACTTTACAGTGTAATAAATCTTAGTGATAAAGCCACATCATTTCCTACTTGTGTCCAGTTCTGGGCCCCTCAATTTAGGAAGGACATTGAGGTGCTTGAGCGTGTCCAGAGAAGGGCAACGAGGCTGGTGAGGGGCCTTGAGCACAAGCCCTATGAGGAGAGGCTGAGGGAGCTGGGATTGTTTAGCCTTGAGAAGAGGAGGCTCAGGGGAGACCTTCTTGCTGTCTACAACTACCTGAGGGGTGGTTGTGGCCAGGAGGAGGTTGCTCTCTTCTCTCAGGCAGCCAGCACCAGAACAAGAGGACACAGCCTCAAGTTGCGCCAGGGGAAATTTAGGCTTGAGGTGAGGAGAAAATTCTTCACCGAGAGAGTCATTGGCCACTGGAATGGCCTGCCCAGGGAGGTGGTGGAGTCGCCAACTCTGGAGCTGTTCAAGGCACGATTGGACGTGGCACTTGGTGCCATGGTCTAGCCTTGAGCTCTGTGGTGACAGGTTGGACTTGATGATCTATGAGGTCTCTTCCAACCTTGATAATACTGTGATACTGTGATACTCCCATTAGGACAGAAAAATCAGGGTAAATAAAAAGTGTTTTACTTTGCCTCCCCAAACCTCTGTCATTTACTTGGTTCTCACTTCAGAGGTAGCCATCAGGTCTGTTCACCAGGAAGAAAAAGTCCACAGAAGACATCCTAACTCTAAAGTTATAATTCATCTACTTGCAGTCTGCTTGTACTATGTTGGCCTCTTCTCCCTAGTGACAAGGGATAGGACAAGAGGAAATGGGGTCAAGTTGTGCCAGGAGAAGTTCAGATTGGATCTTAGGAAAAGCTTCATCCCAAGAGTGAGGAGGCCTTGAAGTGGGCTGCCCAGGGAGGTGGAGACACTGTCTCTGGGGGGTTTCAAAGAATGGGCAGGCATGGCGTTCCAGGAGACAGGGGTTGTAGGGCAGATGGATGAACTTGATGATCTTGAAGGTCTTTTCTAACCTTGATTATTCTGTGATTCTCACTGATTGGGTATGTTTGGAAAAAGAGTTAATTGGATGGAATTAACTTAGTTTATTAAAGAACACAAGTATTCAGGATCAGCAGGAGTGAAAGGACAGTTTCCATTCGTCACAGTGCTCACGTATGCTTTAACACCACATATTTAGTTTGCTGGCGATTGCTATAATGGTGGTGAGGAAACAGGCTTTAATCTACACTCTGTGCAGAAACAATAATGTTGTATAACACCACCACAAAAAAATTGCAGCAGATAGTTGGAACCTTCACAGATCCTATGTGAATTTCTAAGCTATGTAGCACTTGTGTTAGAGCGAAAGAGGCTAATAATTTACTTTGGGTAGAGTGCACAGCAACAACGTTCTCTCCTCCTAAAAAAGTTTGCGTAGGATCTGCATTCCACTTAGTTGCTTTTTCAAGCATCTTGAAGTGCTTAGAACTGATGTGAATAAGGACATCATGTTTTGATAAGACAAAAATGTTTTGTTGAAATGCCATTTTTTTAAAGCATGACGGCTCACTTTGGCTAAAAGGGTTTGAATCTTTCCAAAACAGAATTTAAAACATGTATTTCTGTGCTTTTCCACAGAATGGCATTTCACAAAACGAATTTTCCCTCCAAGAGCTTCCAGCTACCTTCTGCTTCAAGAACATTTTTCCATGCCACCAGGGGAACGATTTTCTAGTACAGTACAGCTGCCACAGACTGGGCAGGTACTCCACAGTTCCAGTAGCTTTGCAGTCAGACAAAAGTCACTCGTAGGAATTAAAGCTCCTCAGGGAGGAAGTTCTTCCTGATAGCCAGCCTTAACTTCACTGGCACAATAAAGGCCATTTCTTCTCATCCTATCACTTTCTACTTGGGAGAAGGGACCAACACCCACCTCACTCCAAGCTCCTTCCAGGTAGTTGCAGAGAGTGACACTCCTCTCCCCCTTAGCCTTCTTTTCTCCAGCTAAACAACCGCATTTCTCTCAGCCACTCCTCACAAGATTTGTTCTCCACATCTTTCATCAGCTTGGCTGACCTTCTTTTGGCCCACTCCAGCAACTCAACACCCTTGCAGTGAGGAGCCCAAAACTGGATACCATATTGAAGGTGCAGCCTTCACCAGTACCAACTACAGGGTGGGCACTAGTGAGACCACATCTGGAATGTGGTGTCCAGTTCTGGGCCCCTCAGTTCAAGAAGGACACAGAACTGCTGGAGAGAGTCAAGCACAGAGCCAGAAAGATGATGAAGGGAATGGAACACCTCCCTTATGAGGAAAGGCTGAGGGAGCTGGGTCTCTAATTACCCACCAGAAATTTGTTATATTCACACAAAAGATGGCAAGTACTTTCTATATCATTACCATTGCTTACCACCTCATCAGCCACAATTTCTCTTGAGCAGAAGTCCTCTGTGTCAGCACAAGCAGCGTAGTCCCCAGGAGGCACAGCAAATCCTCAGTAAACACCTTATTGTAAGGCATAACCTCCATGGTGTTTTGTATTAATACATTCCTCACCAAAACAGTCCCTAATTATTTTCCTTTTACAAGCTGTTTACTATCAAATCTGTCCTTAAGTAAGACAGGAGCCAAATCTCTGGGCCTCTGTACAAGCCTCAGGAGACACCACTCGTTAACACTTTCATCACAATCTTCCACAGGTCAGATGTCCAGACACATATTAATCCTTTTAGTGGGACAACATTTACCTAGTAAACAAACTAACAATATCAGGTATCTCAAGCTTTAGGAAATCTTTGCATTCCACAAGGTGACAGCATCAAACAGGAAGATCATAAAAAACAGAATCATTCAGGTTGGAAGAGACCCTTGGGATCATTGAGTCCAACCATCAACCCTACTCTACAAGTTCACCCCTAAACCATATCCCTCAATACCACATCTAAGCATCTTTTACACTCATCAAGGGATGGTGACCCAACCACCACCCTGGGCAGCCCATAAACCATGAGTTACAAGTGAGATCAAAAATGCACTTTTAAGAGTCATTCTAACTCACATAATCAACCTGTTCAGCTCCACTCCAACTTACAAAGGACCCCAAAATTTCTGCATCTAAAGCCCAGATCACTTAGTTGGACCATGTGCTAGAAATAAAAATAGGAAAAAGCCACCTTGTAACTAATGAATCTTCTCTTCAAGTCTGTCCTATCCCCACAGTTTGGATTCATAGAATCATAGAATCATTACGGATCGGAAGGGACCTCGAAAGATCATCTAGTCCAATCCGCCTGCAACAGCAGGATCACCTAAACCAAGTCACACAGGAACCTGTCCAGTCGGGTCTTGAACATCTCCAGAGAAGGAGACTCCACAACCCCCCTGGGCAGCCTGTTCCAGTGCTCCGTCACCCTCACTGTGAAGAAGTTCCTTCTCAGGTTGATGCGGAACCTCCTATGTTCCAGCTTACAACCATTGCCCCTTGTCCTATCACTACATGACACCGAGAACAGCCCAGTGCCATCCTCCTGACACCCACCCCTCAAATATTTGTAGACATTAATGAGGTCGCCCCTCAGTCTCCTCTTATCCAAGCTAAAGAGACCCAGCTCCCTCAACCTCTCCTCATAAGGGAGGTGTTCCACCTCTCTTATCATCTTTGTTGCCCTACGCTGAACTCTCTCCAGCAGCTCCACATCCCTCTTGTACTGAGGAGCCCAGAACTGGACACAATACTCCAGGTGTGGTCTCACCAGGGCAGAGTAGAGGGGGAGAAGAACCTCTCTTGATCTGCTAACCACCCCTCTTCTAATCCACCCCAGGATGCTGTTGGCCCTCTTGGCCACAAGAGCACATTGCTGGCTCATAGTCATCTTGTTGTCCACCAGGACCCCCAAGTCCCTTTCCCCTACACTACACTCCAACAGGTCAGTCCCCAGCCTATACTGGTACCTGGGGTTGTTCTTGCCCAGATGCAAGACTCTGCACTTACTCTTGTTATAGCTCATTAGATTTTTCTCTGCCCAGTTCTCCAGCCTGTCCAGATCTCGCTGAATGGCAGCACAGTCTGCGGGGGTGTCGGCGACACCACCCAGCTTTGTGTCATCAGCAAACTTGCTGACAGTGCATGCCAATCCCTCATCCAAGTCATCAATGAATAGATTGAACAGGACCGGTCCCAGCACCGATCCCTGGGGCACTCCACTAGATACAGGCCTCCAACTAGACTCTGTCCCATTGACCACCACTCTCTGACTTCTACCCTGTAGCCAGTTTACAATCCACCTCACTACCCGAAAATCTAGGCCACACTGCCTCAGTTTGTCTGCAAGGATGCTGTGAGAGACCGTGTCAAATGCCTTTCTTAAGTCAAGATAGATGACATCCACGGCTCTGCCCTCATCCATCCACCTGGTTACACCCTCATAAAAGGCTATCAGGTTGGTCAAGCATGACTTTCCCTTTGTGAAGCCATGCTGACTGTCCCTAATGACCCTCCTGTCCCTGATGTGCCCGGAAACAGCCTCCAGTACAAACTGTTCCATCACCTTTCCTGGGATGGAGGTGAGGCTGACCGGTCTATAGTTACCTGGGTCTTCCTTCTTTCCCTTTTTAAAGATTGGGGTAACATTTGCTATTTTCCAGTCCCTAGGCACCTCTCCCGTTTCCCAGGACCTAGCAAAGATGATGGAGAGCGGCCTAGCAATGACCTCCGCCATCTCCCTTAGCACACGCGGGTGCATCCCATCTGGGCCCATGGATCTGTGCACATCCAGTTTGTTCAACTTATCCCTAACCCAATCCTCATCAACCAAGGCAGGCTCCAAAGGGTTCTGTTTGTAGTGGTACAGGAAGGCATCTATAAGGTTTTTCATAGCTACGTTTGCAGTATTCAGCAGCGTAGCCACAAAAACCTGACCTTTCAGATTGCGTTTTCCCAGGAAGCTGTTTTACTTGTTACTGTCAAAAAATTACACCTTGTTCTCATGTCTCAAGCTAGCCACCTGTGACGTGTAAGCTAGAGAACCACTGTTGGTTAACAGAAATACAGGCTGGTTGTTTTCACCTTCTCATTTTTCACACAAACGATGCCATGTGAGGGATGGAATGCTTAAGACAGACGACTAAGTTGGGACTTCTGACAGAAGAGGCCACTTCAAATAGAGACTAGTAAAAGTGTTATCTGCAGCTTTCAGCTGAAGGAGCACTGCAGCAATTCCCAGCAGTTTCTATTCGACGCAAAGAGAAGCAATGTTAAGCTCTGAGCATGCAAACTGCTGATAAAATGGATTAACTCGTAAAAGGCTCATTTCTGCAAGATCTGGCTGCTGCTTGTTGAACTCTTGGTGTGCCTGCCAAGTCCAGTCTCACCTTCAGACTTAACACTTCAGCTTTTTCCTTCCCTGTAGCAAACACAAGGACACAATAGTATTGGCCTTACACTGTTCACTTCCTGTATTTATCTGTGAGCCAGCTAGATGTTTATTCCTCACTGTTTTACTGCAGCCTCAAAGCACATCACAGCCAAAGAACACATCCCCTTCATCAGTTCAGGGTTTAAATTACAGCCACTGGAGACTTAATCCAGATGCCCTAGATCAGTACCCAGCATTTGGCTTTTAAGAATGCATGTTTTCTGTCACATCTGTTCTCTTCTGACCATGCTTAAAGCTACAGTTGTGCTACCTTCTTTTTAAAGGTGCCATGTGTGAGATAGTAGGCTCCAGGACCACATATCTGTTTGAACAGCCCAGAGAGGGGTACAGCTAGTCTTTTCAGCAATATTGGGACACAGATGCTGTAAGTTTAGAGTCCATAAGAGCAATAGAGTTGAGATGACAAACATTTTGGCATTAAAAAGACTCAACAGCTTGGTGTTTACTAACAGTCACTGCAGATAAAACTAACAGTTCTATCACATCAACTCATAAATGCAGCATGGGCTGGCAGCTCAGAGTAATAGGGTGAAGCAGTTCACACTTCATCTGCTTCCCCATGAAGCTGATGCAAGGAGCATAAGTTGAAACTCTCCAGCTTCAAAAGCTGCCTATCGCATGGCTCCTGGGGACTACTAGTGGGATTTCCAACTTACACTCATGATCAAAGCTGCAAAAGCTTTCAGACCTAGCAAGTATGAGGAAAGCTGATAGGGTTTCACTAAACCTGAGCATACTTCACTCCAATGCCAGCACAGAAACCAAAGTCAATGATCCTGAAGCCACCTACTCTCATCAGTTTTGTGAGACCTTTCTCTGCAAGATGTCCAGTCCTGTGATAAAACTTTTCTACTGCAGGCTCACAGCACACAAGAGTGTTCCCCAGGGGACTTCTGGTGGCAAACACTTCACTACTCTTTCTAGTTCTGGGAGAAACCAACCAAGTTAGAGGTGCATTGCCATGCTATTCTTACAAAACTCAACTAAAAAAAAAGACTGACTTAGTGTTTCCTCTGTTCCTGATAACATCTACGTTACCTGTCTGGCCCACAGTCCTCTACAGCTGTGGATTTACTTGCTCAACACAACCACACTTTTATTACACTTCTAGAAGAAACACCCACGGCGTGCCCTAAGTAAGCAGGCCTTTCCCAAATTTTGGTCACCCTAGACTTTGTGAAAAAGCATTTACAAAACCTTCACATTTGGAACCAATTCTGCCAGGCACTACTTTCAGTATCAGGCTGACCCATTGCAGAACTCTGGTGATTCAGTAAAATTTTCATCAAACTTTGTTTGCCCCCCCCCCCCCCACAACGAATTGATGTGAACACCAGCATGAACAGTGTCTTACTGAGAACAATAACATAGTAAAAAAAATAAACCAGAAAGTGGTAGTTTTCCATTAAGACTCCCACTGCAGTAGTTACGAAGAATAGCACAGCCTAGACCAGAGCAGGATACAAAAATAAAGACAAAACACAAGCTAGGAAAAATGCAAGCTGGGTTGGACTTTCAGCAAGCCTAAATACCAAACAACTACTAATTTCGGCTCATGACAGCTACTCCTCAAAACTGAGTACATCTGTTCTCTGAATAAAGTTATTGCAGATCAAACCGTAACACTGGGGTTTTGTTATTTCAAGTGTCTCTAGCATTAGAATAGATGCCAAAAAAAAAAGTGGGGAGCATCTTGCAATGCAAATATTGAACTCTAGTCAGCACTGGTGCACCCTCTGCACTCAGGGGTATGGGTGCCAGTCTCCAGGCACAGATGCCTAGAGACTAGGCTAGCTGCAGGCAAGGCTTCCAAAGGAGCAGTTCTACTCAACTGTGATTCTCAGAGTTTTCTTTGCGTGGCACAGGACACAAGTCTGCTGGCTTCTTCCCATTGCTGTCGTGCACAACGACATGTTCAAAAGATTTACTCTAATGCCCAAAAGAATGGGGTGAGGGGGTATGTGGGCAAAGAGGGGGAAATGGAGTTGTGACACAGCCCTTAGCTTGTTTTTATTAGAAGCTCAATGATTAGTGAAAGTCCCAACATGGAAGACTGAGCACATTCCAATGAAAAAAACCACATTGATGGATGGAATTGAGCTAACTCCAGCTGATGTGGACCCAGAATGGAGAGCAGCAGGCTAGCATTGGTGCCAGACTGCAGAGAAAGCATATGGGCATCATCTCACCAGTGCCAGAGAAGCAATTTGGCAGGCTACGATTACTATGCATTCATTACTACCTACCACCTGCAGATCATCCTTCCCTTACACTGATGCCACACTGAAGCTCATTAAAAGTTTCCCTAGTTCTTATCACTACAGCTAGCTGACTAGTACTGCTGCTGACGGTGGCTTCAGCTAAATCTGCTGACTGTGCTCTGTTCCATCTCCACAGCTAGGATGGCTTGCTGAGGACAAGCTGCTTCAAGACTATTGGTAGGGATACAGATTTTTTCTGTTGTTTTAAATCAACTGGTTTTTAATCCTAAAAGGAGCTGTACCACCCGACATCCTAAATTAAAGTTTTAAATTGTGTAATCATGGAGGAAGGAAAGAGTTATCAGAATCTCTGTGAGGGTAACAAGGCCAGCAAGCAAAGGGCTTGAGGAATGAAAACACATTAAATAAAAACTTAAGCATTGTTACCTCAAACATCTGTTTATGTACTCACAAAAGCAATTCAACGCTTGTAAGCAGCAAAATGAACAGTTCAATAAATTGGGTTTCACTGCTGACTGGAACATGGGGATCTGTTGATACAGATGTGGAAAAGCTGAGTTACCAAACACTTTTTACTTCACTGTTGAGAACTGTGACAGCACTCCTGAGTGCCTACATTAACTGAATTATTAAAAGCTAATAAAAAGAAGTTCTCTAAACTCCTGTGCAAGGTCCAGGAACTTGGAATTGTAAGATCAGATTTTGTTGATAAGAACGCTCACATCTGTTTCCAAGCTATGATTTCATTCATGAGGTTACCTGAGAAAGGCAACTGATGAACATTATAAAAAGTTTACCCAAAGCACAGGAGGGCTCTGCTCTATGGCCTTCAGTTCTGAGAGGGGGACATGGTAATCTTTCTGATGCTCTTATTCAGGGGTCCTCAAACTTTTTAAACAGGGGGCAGGGTCACTGTCCCTCTAACAGTGTCGGGGGCCAGGCTGTAGTTTGTGCTGCCTGGCTTGTCCTGCCTGGGAGCGGGAGGGAGATGGGGAGCTGTCCGCCTCACAGGCGGCAGGAAGAAGCCAACTGCAGCTGCTCGGTGGTGGGGGGGACCGGCGGGCTGGACTGGACATCCTGGGGTGCCATATCCGGCCCACGGGCTTGGGTTTGAGGACCCCTGCTCTTATTGAGCAAGTTTCTGCACAATTGATGGGCACATTTGATATGTCAACAAGATGGTGAAACTGGAATACCCCTGCGTCCACTACAGAGACTCAATTAGCTATAAACATTCATGGTGCAGTTCTTATAATTAGCTTGAAAAAAGCTGCGCTATCGCTATAGATGTTCCGTGAACAGGAGTAGAGCTCCAGGACTGCCAGATGGATTATTTTCCACTAGCTATTTGCTCAGCGCAGCACTGGAGAGAATTCAGAAATGATGGAACACAATAGGACTACGTAACCATTATTCTAAATCTCTCTACAGTTCAGAAGAAATGACTTCTCTTTTGTAGCTCTACTGAACCATCCACGTGCTTTTGTAACTGACTTATGTGAAAGTTTACTTTTTATTTCTCTAGCAAATTCCAGAAAAAGCAGTGAGAAGTTTCAGAATTGTGAAGCTTATTCAAAGGTTAGAAGTTTCACGAACGGGTTGGAAAGAAACATTATGTTCTCATTCTAAGTACAATTCTTCAAAATACCTGGCCTTTAACGGCTAGGAAGGTGAGAAAGGTGACGTTTTACATGCTGGTTTAGCCATCTAAATCTAGTGATAAAAGTTTCATGAAATTCATCAGTTTCTAAAGTGAATAGACATTTTAGCACATTTTATTGTGGCTCCAGACATTGCTTCTGAAGCCACATTAACAGTTCGAACAGAGAAAAGTCACCTTAGAGTCATCGCTGTATATCATCCAGAATCTTTAAGAAAAGTAGGTCCTAAGACAAAAATCTATCTTTCTATAACAGAAGTACATCAAGTGGCAGTTTCATCTTATATATGTGGTTGACATAAAGCAAAGTCCTCTAACTATTTGGTTCTCTAGCAGACATGGTATATTATCTTTGAGAAATGAGAATCTAATCTTTATTGGATTATTCATTATTTGTCAATCACTGCACAAGCAGCGCAGCGTTTTAAGTCTGACCATAAAGCTAGAATGCAAAGGTATCTTCAGCTCGATAAATTATTCAGTGGAATTATTAAACAGGATGTACAAGCACAACACCTACACCTCAGCACTAATAGACAGTCAGCCTAAAATATAGCAACTGCAGTGTGTACATACAAATACTAGATGGAAACGGCTCTCTATGCAGGAAGACAGATAGGAAACACAAAACACTCAAGCTGCAGAGCATACACAAGCCATCCTCAAGAGGAACTGAGGTCATGATCTTACCTGGAATACTTGCTATGCAAGACAAACATGGCTCAGTGGTTGTGTAGAAGTCTAAATCTTATGAAATAAAAAGTATCTTGTTTTCAGGACTGCGGGGTAGAAAAGCTTAAAAGATACCCCTAGTGTCATTAAAAAGATAAAGCAAGAATTTGAAGTGCAGAACAGTGTGATTTACATACCTAAGTGTTTATTTAAACAGTGTTGTAGCTATACCCCTCAAATTATTAGCACTGGTTCTACTCATTGTATCTTTTGAGTTTTTGTATATGTCCAGATTGCAACAGCTGTAGTTATCTTGATATAAAAATTCTGGCAAATCACCAATTTCCAGAAGCATTGCATTTCAAAGTAGTGACATTCTACACCTCAAGTATTTGCCAAAAATGAAGAAAAACAAGTGATCCTAGATAAGTAGCAGCTGAAATTACTTTTAACTCAGTGTGCCCAGACACATTAAGTACTTAAAAGAAAAAGCAGAAACAGTATCAACTTGGATATTGAGCTGTTGATCACAAGTGTTTTAATGCAAAAGTCCAGCCAACTTCTTAGTCAATGAGTGGTCCATCTGTCAAATCCTTCTCTCTCCACCAAACAAGTCCCTAGGTATTGATTTCAAAGGGAATTCCATCACAGTAGAACTGAATCTCAGAAGTGCAGCAGCTACAAGCCTGTGTAAGCCAACTCCATGCACACTGACTTCTAAAAGAGTTAATTGTACTTCTCATGGCTTTACAATTGAATTCTCCTAGATTTGATAAGTATCTAATCTCAGCTCATCCAGACTATTTCCACAGTCTATGGAAATTAAAAAGTTATTTTACAGAGTAATTTGCTCCATTCAAAGTCATATTGGAGGTGTCAGTTACCATTGACTGTACAGGCAGCCTAGAAACTTACCTTGGACTCTAGGTCTGAATTGCAATGCAATTTCAACATTTGAAGTTTGATATCTGTATTAGTGGTGCAAACTTAAATTTTTTTAGATTATTTGAGATAAGTGAAACAAAATTGTTTGGCATACACAGACAACATGTGTAAGAGTGATTTCTTTCCTATCACTGTATTAGTGGCTGTGTTACCAGTAGGTCTGCAAAGAGATGGGGAAACAAAAAATACTCTAAAACAGTGAAACGTCATATTCTAAAAGTCATGTCTCCAAAGGCCAGGACTAGATTGTTTCTCTACAGTTTCCTATTAGCATGCCACTAATGAAAAATTGCAAGTCCTGTCTTTTGTTGGGCATCTAATGAACCTGATCGGTTTCAGTTTGCAGCCTATGGCTCTACACAATTTTATCCTACAACACTGAATGTCAAGTGCCACTCCCATTCCTCTATGTGTTCCTAAAAACCCAGCCACCTTCATCCTCTGGGAGGAGGGAAAATGCCAACAACCAAAATTACAAATACTTCATTGTCTTATTACAATATGCTTATTTACATAATTGCCCTCTACTCATCTTATTGGATCAGCCTGACCAAAACAAGATTTGCATTTAAATAGTATCACTGTAATTGACATCAAGTACCTGGACTTATTTCCATACTCTTATTTCCATGCATAAGAGGCAGGGGAGAGCTTTCTCTACTCAGAACAAAAGATCAGTATGAAATAACCAAAGCAATTTCACAGATTTTATTTTTATTTTAATTTTACAGACACCCTGCACTTTCACCCATCTTAAAATGTGTGGTAGAGAAACAGCAAAGAAGCAAATGTGATCTAGTCAAGGGAAGATTGAACCATCTTGCATGATTTTGCAACAAAAGACAAGAATTTGTTTTAGATAGCAGCTGTCAGTAGAAGTGTGATGGCCAAAAACTACAGCAAAGAGCACTGGCCAGTGCTAGCAGCTGTTTTTAAATCCGGGCAACCACTGGTGACACACTGATAAGCAGAAACTCAGGGCCAAGGTAAAAAAGCTTGTTATGGGAGACTAGAACATTGCTCAAAGGAAAGGTTATCACTTCAGAAAGTAAGGATTGTTGCAAGAAAGTTACTGGAGCTTATTCTTTTGTGTGAGTACCACTCTGCTGCAGAAAGGGGACTTCAGAGGTTAGACACTAGGGAAGAGGTAGTCCTGCTCTCCACTGGGGGATGATGGCCATGGAGAGAAGTGTAAGGACTAAGCTCAACCAGCAGTCAGCTGGACTAGGTCTACAGTGTAGCTTCCTGCCTTCTGGCAATTGAAAGAACCCTCTCTGAATTCCATCGGAGAGATTAGAGTCCTACTACCTGAAAGCATCCCATAGACCAAACATTTTGCTGCAGAGAGGACATCAATTTGAAATGCTTTCTCTGAATCAGAAAGAGCTAACCACAGCCTAATTTTTCCTGCAGCTCTGGAACACACAAGTCATTGCTTGTATGAAGAGTAGGAGTACAGTAATGGTTAGAGGATGACTATATTTACATTTGAGGTTGTTGTTGGCTTTCCCGACCACAATTCTCTTGTCCACAGCATTTTGCATTTATAAAGTCACAGAAGTGTGCTCTTGAGGGGTGAACTCATTAATATCTATAAATATGTGAAGGGTGGGTGTCAGGAGGATGGAACCAGGCTCTTCTCAATGTCATCTAGTGATAGGATAAAGGGCAATGGCTGTAAACTGGAACATAGAAGGGTCCATATAAATATGAGAAGAAATTTCTTCCCAGTGAGGGTGACAGAGCACTGGAACAGGCTGCCCAGTGAGGTTGTGGAGTCTCCTTCTCTGGAGACATTTAAAAACCCGCTTGGGTAAGTTCCTGTGCAACTTGGTCTATGCGATTCTGCTCTGGCAGGGGGATTGGACTAGATGATCCTTTCAATGATCCAATGGTTGCTGCATGATAAACCTTTAAAATGAAGCATTTAAATTAGATGAAGATTTGTTAATGCCAAGAGAGGACAAAAAGCGTAATATTCAGAAGAGAAAACTGAGTTGTATGAACACAACTGGACTGGTCCAGCTAAAAAAGCATTTCTCAAAGTGTAGGCCATAAGCACCAAAGGGTTAACAATTACCCCTCTCTTCAGAGAAGAGGATGGCAGCTCCTTCCACCAATATGAGAGCAAGCACAGCAGTTCCAGTTATAAACTGCAAGAGTTTCACAAGGAAAGGAAAAGTTAGTTACTTCTAACTGCTAACATTGCAAGACACAACAGAGTTTAAGTATTTCAAAAGTGTTTGGGTTAGGGGCTGACAATCTCCAAGAACGAGTACACAGATGGTCTGATCTGTATGACTTTTACAAAGCCATCCTTTGTGTTAACTCCCATATTACATGAGTGTAGGGTTTTTGATTTTACAGTATCTGCAGCATGTTTTGCATTTGATTTCTCAGTTTCTACCCTAGTAATTAAGGGAAAGAAGTTTGGGAAAAAGGAAATAACTTGCAACTTAAACCCAGGCAGAAAGAACACTTTCTGATGATAATCCAAAGCTAACCTTTAGATTTTTGCAAAGCATTTCTGTGATGAGGATTCAATGAAAAGTAAGTTCATGCAAAGTAGTTACAGGTTTAGATTAACATCTTTCAGCCAATCCCAACGCCATCCCCTTCCCATATTGCAAGAGGAGTTGCTGCACGGCAGGTCTAAAACTTGCCAGCCTCTAACAGAAGTTGTTACCCCAGCCAAGCTCACTGGGGTACATTACCTTTCCATCCCAACACACCTGCTGTGACAGAGACCTCTTTAAAGGAATCATTTAGTCATCATTCCACTCTCACCAGGGAAGCCAGCTGTACAGGTGGTACAGTTTCAGGGTGTCACTTAAGGGAACCAACTGCACTTCAATGGGAAGCAGAGTAACTGGGAGCTTAAAAGGATCTTGTTCCTGCGTAACTCTGCTCCAGTAAGAGTAAAAACATCGTTTAGTCCTGTTACTTGTAGTAAAGTGCAATGAAACAGTTCCAGAATGGCAGTCTTGGACATCCAAAATTCACACTAAATATTCCTCAGAATCTGCCTGTATCTCTTGCTGGAGGTAAAGGACCAATCAGGCTCCAGCATAAAATTATCTTTATCAAGAGCAATTTTATGCTCCATTTATGGTTGTTGACTTACACAGCAGGGCAAGTCTTTTCCAAAAGTCCATTTCTACATAATGTTGTGGTACAGCCCCATCTACATACATCTTGTCACAAATGTGGCATAAACAATTTCCCAAAGGAATTAGTGTCACAAAAACCTCAGGCAACATCTTATCCACACAAATATTGCTGTTGCTTTGTCGGGGAGTTCTTTGGTTTTCTTAGGATTATTTTTTTAAATGGACTTCTAATGGGTTTTGCATCCCTGAAGAGGACAGTTATCCAGGCACTGACAATTTTGCAAACCAAAAACTATAGGGAATGCAAATATTTTGTCCTGCCTCAAGTGTTCAGTAGAATACATTTTCCTATACAAAGGCATCCTAATGCTCTGAAGTGTTGTCAGTAAAAGTGTTTTCACTCACTTTCTAAGCCCACTGTACATAATTGAATATACAATTAGATCACAAGCCTTTTCATCCAAAACTTCCATCAGTTTCAGACTGTCATTATCAGAAAATTAATTTAATGCCAGCGGAAGACACTGGACAATACAACAGTACAGACAGGTCTAAAGCTGCAGAACTTTGCTTGATCCTTTGCCTGCTTTGTTGTACAAGCTTGTACAGTCTTCTCTAGAACCCCATGCCTCCACTTTTGTCTCAAATACCTTCAATTCAAGATCTGAATTCTACAATTACATTGATCATACCTGAGAATACCATGTGGAATGATGATCATAGGTTTTAAGAGTCAGGGCCCAGTCTTTAATGTGTGTTAGAGCTACATCCACCACTACATGAATGCTACCCCAGATAGTCTCCAAAGATGAGCAAAACATTATGCAGATTGCTACCAGATACTTCAGTACTCAGATGAGTCTGCTATGTGAAGGTGTACTGCTTAGTCTCAGAATTGCTCAGGTACTGGTTTCACATACCCACCTTGCCAGATTTTCACCTACTACTGATTTATTGATTGATATGTTCCGAAACATTTCAGGCAAAAACAGCTAGAAAAGTTGTGTTGTAGAAGATGACCAGTTCCATGCATAGGCTTTGGAAAGACTACACTCACAGCAGTGAGAGAAAAACCTGAAGTCCAGAGCACTCTGCAAGCTGTATGAATGACTTCTGAGACCCTCAAATATGCTCAGTATTCACCTGATCATGACCAAAGACATGATTTCTTAACCCAATTTTCAGATCCTTGATTCTCTAGAATCTACCACACAAAACTTGCACAGAGCAACAGTTTGCTGCACACCATATGACACATATTGAGAAGGTACTTCCCAATGTAGCTAGGCTATTATTATTATTCCTCATGAATAAATAGTGCCCAATACTCTAGTAACAGTGTCTCAATCTCGTTTAAGTGCAGTAAGAAAAATTAGTAGTAAAACTTAAATTTAAACTCCCTAATGGAAGTGTGTTTCTGCATGAGTATCTACTGCAGTTTTGTGGTGCTAAATTTACAAAGAACTCGAGTGTCAATTTCATGTCATCGTGGTTCAAAACCAACCTCAGTTAACAATTTAACTTGTCAGACAGTATCTTAAAGATACCCAGTCACAGCCATTTATACCAAAAGTCAAAATGCCCTCTTATTGTGGCCACCAATCTTCATTGACTACAATCCAATAACCCACTAAAAATTAAGACAAAACTGAACATTCTCCTTCACATTGAGTTTTTTTCCACATCTTTTACAAAGCCTTTATATTTTCCAGCTGGACTACTGCAGGTACAAGAACACAGTCTGCCTTTCTTCCCAAGTTATTGCAGGCCAATGTATTTCTCAGTTCTGACAAATACAGCAGTGACTGGTTTTTTCTGCTGAAATATGGAATCCAGTTACAACATGAATTGTTGCTTTTTAAAGTCAATTCCCCATCCTCATACTAGTCAGAATGAAATCACTCACTAATATACTCCACCATTTCAGGTTAGAGATAGAACTCTCAGTTCCTGATGCTGTAAATGGGCGTATCAAGAGCCTGCCTCACAGGATCAGAAGTCAACATACATATATATATATACACACATATATATATCTCTCTAAAAATATATCTTAAGCTTGGGATTTTTTCTTCCAGTAGGAATTCTCTATATTGTCTATATCTCGATAGATAACTCTCCTCAAGTGAGAACCTTTACAAGACACCTTTACCTATTAGCTGCTCTTTTAATTAAGACTTAGTTGGCTTGTTCTCCATCTACAGATCAACAAATCTCAGATTTGTCTTAATGAACCAGTTAAATTAAGGGACAGCCATTTGGCTTCAAGCACTCAGCACTGTCATATCACCAGTTAAATCTGTGCAATCACAAAGCTTCACATGAACGGGAGCCTAGGTATCACACCAGTTAACTGATCTTCTACTTCTTGTCTCTCCTTCTTGATATTTATTCAGTTACCTCATCCTAATCTAGACATAAGCCTGATGGCCAAGTTACATCTCTGTGACAGTTTTCCCCTCTACTCATTGTGCTCCGCATGCACCACTGCTTTTCATGCTGACAGTCCCAAGAACTTTCAATCAACCATGATAGAATATCCTGAGGACAAGAAACTGTACTACTGGCACCAGCTGTTTTGCTCATCTCTTCTATAAGGCATATCAGTTTCAGCCTGATGAAAAGCAAACTCCAGCTCCAATCCATTTATCTCACAGAAGTAAACAGCTTTTGACTTGCTCAAGTGAGACAGTTGAGGCACATTAAGTAGCAAGCACCTCGTGCTAGCCCATTGCCATATGAACTTTGAATACCCATAATTGAGGATTAAACCACTAGCAGTACTTTATAGCTCTTTAATTCACTCTCACTTTGTCTCCTCTTGCTTTTTTTATGTCCTTAATGTCTACAGGATGTTTCATTCCCAAGGAGTTCTTAATGGTACTTGGTTCCATTTGCAGGCCATCTTGTTCTTCTATTTCACCTTGCACGTCACTATCAATTACCTTAAATGTTGTGTTCTACTAAGAAAGTTCTGGGTTTTTGTACCCTTCCAGTCCTTTTTTTAAATCTCCCATCTTCTACTGTCAACACCGTCATACTGACTATTTCAGAGTCACCTATAAACACTCCAATTCTTTTCTGCAATGTCCCAAATCACAAGCTGTGAAATATCTCATAGAAGCACAAGAAGCTTCTTCCAGTTTTAGCTACAAACTGCAGGAAAAAGCTCCAGCAAAGATGCTGAAAGACCTCCTCAATAGGAGATCTGATGATATCTGGTGAGGTCAGGCTGTAGCTCTGGAAAAGCAACCAACACACCACATCCTCATCTAAATCAACACACTTGAATCCACTATTCATCACTTTCATGTACTCATCGATATTCTAGTAAGGATTCAGTTGTGGTGCAAAGGAGTTGAGAACACTACTCCTAAAACTTGAGTAGGTCTGCTGCTAGCAGTGATAAGTGAGAGCATGACCATGACTATAGCTAACATTTAAAGACACACTGTTGCCTTTAACTCTAAGGTCAGTTGAAGCTGACCTCTCAGAAAGGTAAAATAGTCCACTTCTGAAGGTTACGATTGTGCCTTCTGTCAGTGCTAGGGTGAAGCCACCTGGAAGAGTATTTTCCTAAGCATGGATGTTGAGATCTATACTGACTGGGTTGTGCTGTCACACTGGTACAATATGACAGAAAACATCCTGAAGTTGTGCGATCATTACTGCTAAAACAAGATTTTAGTATAAAGCTGTAATTTTCCAGCTTCTAGTTCATCCCTGGGTAGGGTTGGTACCACTGTCTGTCTGCAATGCCAATTTTAGCCTTAGAATGACTAGAGGCAGTGACAATACAGGGCAACGTAGCAAAATCCTACAAAGGATACTTAGAATCTACACACTGAGGCAGAGTCCTCCATCCCACAGAGCCAAATTCATCCATGCATCATTTCTTCCCAGGTCTAGGCAGCAGAAGTACATCCTTTTGTAGCAAAGCAGTGATGCGTGTGAAGCAAGAGAGGCAACAGGGCAGGTCAGGCCACCTGCTTAGTCACTGTATCTCATTGTACCATTTGTTCCCTGCTTGTGCTCAGCAGCCCAATTCAAACAGTTATGTGTCAGCCCACTTACAGGGGCCTATATTCAGCAAGATGAAACACAGTTACCACTATTTTAAAGCTAAGTACAATGAAAATGATGGACTGCACCTGTCTGTAGTATTACTTTTAGCAAAAAAAGATCTAGGCCAGTAAACCCTGGAGCACATATAGCTCCATTCATTCTCTAACGTCAAATTCACAGAGATCAAGCATTTTTTGCCAAGTAAAACTCAGTCCTTGAGCCCCCATTGCTTCTGATGCTCTCAGCCAGAGGCACATGTTTCTCTTCCCTCCTGCCACTAACATCAGGGAAGAAATTAGCTTTAGCAGACAGAGCAGCTAGGACAGTTTTTACTTCAGCCAGGGAAAGCTTGCCATTATGTTTTCCAATCTCTATTATTAGGGAACACTACAGCCTTAGAGAAGTCATTATTGATGGACCTGAGTAAGTTTGCAAACCTATTACACCACATCACCCAGACAACTTGTTTTCTCAGGTCTGACTTGCATAGTTAGTCAAGGAAACTGACCAGGGTAAGGGGGAAGTCTCGCAGGAGAAAGAGCCCTTTCTGCCTGCTATTTGAGTCGTAAGTAATGGCAGAGAACAAGACATCCATTTTATGTGTAGAACCCATTCCCCAGGGGCTGCCTCCTTAACTCCCCTTATGCTACACAACTATCAACTTCATAGTGGCAGAGTACAGTTTCATTAAAAAGAAAGAAAATGTTTGATGTCTATGTTAAAATGAAACAACATTAAAATGCCTCATTTTAAAAATTCTTGATTATAGAGTCCTAGAATCATCATGGTTGGAAAAGACCTTCAAGATTAGGATGAGGGGCAATGGTTGTAAACTGGAACATAGGAAGTTCCACATAAATATGAGAAGGAACTCCTTCACAGTGAAGGTGACAGAGCCCTGGAAAGGGCTGCCTAGGGAGGTTGCAGAGTCTCCTTCACTGGAGATGTTTAAAACCCACCTGGATGGGTTCTTGTGCCGCTGGATCTAGGTGATCCTGCTGTGTCAGGGGTATTAGACTAGATCTTTTGAGGTCCCTTGCAATCCCTAATGATTCTATGATTAAAGATTAACAAAAAAGGCTTTGAAATGGTCATTGTCTTTGCAGGCAGGTCTATTGTTGTTAAGCTTGAAGTGAACTTTTTAAGTCTGATGACTTAAACACACTCCTTTTAGCAAAAAAGGCTAATAGAATTATACATTATATCCTAGTTCATGAGAAATATTTTAACTCCAGAGAGGTACAGTTAACACACAACCATTTTTACCTGTGTGTGGTTGTCACTAGAGAAGCCAAGTCTGTCTTTGCATGCAAGATAACATTAACATGTCCTTTCCACAGTTTGTTGAGAAAGTGTCTCCTACTGGGCCTCACAGACACCTCCTATATGAGATGGGTAGCGGCTACCCCAGGGCATTGGATACTCCATGGTGGGAATGGCAGTTCTCTAGCCAGCTCACGGAAAGAGAGTAAAATACGCACTACGGTTTTGTCTAGTTCTGAAGACAAATTATTGCCTGTTTGACAGTTATACTGAGGTAAAAGGAGCCTCCATCTCTTAGCTGTCACCCTAACTTTTCTGTCTGTACCTTGTTTCAGCATTTAATAATAATACTACCTAACATGGGTTCAACTTTCACCGAGTCACTTGTTTTACTGCTAAGTAAAATTGTACTCACAAGACAAACACAACCCTCTCCTCACACACAGGCCCATTTTCACTGGGACAAGAAAAGAAGAAAGACAGACAGGAAAGATGACAGTTGCAAGTGTCATCTCTAAGGAAATCAATATGAGCAACGCTTCATCTCCTGTTCAGCCCCACTGTGTTGTATCCCATCTGTCTCACCATAACCAAACACTAACAAACACCCACAAGCACAAGGAGAGTCTGCAGCAGTATCTCTGCTGCAGTACCAGGTGGCAAAGTTTGGAGCACCCCCAAGATTCCAAAAGAAGAAACAATCTCCCTTTCCAATTTACTCTCCAGTCAAAGATTAGGAATAAATTCAAATCTTGTATTCAAACTTGGTAGCCAGGGTAGGTACACAGAAATAACATCCCACCAACTCCAGAGGCAGGTACTTATTTAAAAGCAGAGTGAAAAACAACCGTGTCAGCTGTTGGCAACTGATTAGTCACTTGCCAGTCTGAAGCAAAGAGGGTTTCCAACTAAGCCAAGTTACTACACAGAATCCATAGAGGCAGGTCAGCTAAGTGAAAAATGCTACTCCAACAAGGAAAATATAACTCACGATTCTGCCACCAAGAGATTGGGCATTTTCCTGAACGTCAGCTAAAGGATCACAAGAGCTTGTTCCAAACCCTCAGTGCATTTCCTTAACACAAGTCTCTCTCCAAATTGTTATCATGGAAATTCTGCGATAATGAATGCGCATTCTCTTAGCTTTGCTGATGCCTTGGTGGGCCTGAAGGGAGCTGAAAGATGTACTCCAAGAGGCAACAGGAAGCATTGCCAAGATAATGAAATCTAAGAGGAAGAAGCACACATGCTAAGAAGTTTTTGGCTTGCAAAACAAGTCACTGGATGTAATTCAATCAATAATAAACTGTAGCTGCATTCTCAGGACACCCAGGGGAAAGATGCCCTCAGTTCTCACAAGTGTTTTGTTTTTCAGTAGTTCTGAAATCCTTCATTGCTTAGAAGTGACAAGTTAATGAAGGATTCAGGCTCATATATAACATCAGCTACTTCCATGTGGAAGGCATGAGAGCGCCTGAAAATGCAGGAAATATTGGTAAGACAAGGCAGTTTCAAAACTTCAGATGTTGGATTCTGTGTTTAACTTTCTAACTCAATTAAAAACACACCAAAAAGATATTAGAGCACAAACTGGCTGTTAGCACCTGAGTGATTTGTGCAGTTCAGCATAAGTTTCTGGGCCAGAGGGATCTGCTCTTCCAGTCTGTAGCATAGCCAGACTCAGTACTTCCACCACCACCAAAGTAGCTCCGTGCAGTCCTGAGTGACTTCTCCTAGCCTCTTGTTTACAGACTGGGGTAGTGCTCCTATATCCACACAGGGAACAACAGAACATGCAAGTGTTGTGCATGGACCTGAATTTGTTCTGGAAGAGGAGGAGTAGAAACAGGTATAAAAATAGTTACTCTACCTCACTGCAAACTTGTCAGGAGCCCAAGTGTCTCACTGGTGCCCTGAGACACGTCTCCTGCTGTTTTTAGTGATGGTAGTAGTCAAAGTGCTGCCTGCTCCACCATCTCTTGCTTTCTTTTGGTAGGCAGAATAGAGGAATGAAGGGAGAGAGATATTCAGAAGGAAGGGTTATTCTTTACAGGGTACAGTGCCTTACAAGGCCACCCACAAGGCAAATACAGTCGTCAGACCTGGCTGCAGCTGCTACAGACTGCTTTTGTCATATCAGCCTTGCCCTGAAAATTGTCACATAAATTATAACCTCATTTTCACGCCATGTAACTCTGCAGAAAGACTTCATTTAAAAACTAAACAAATTTCAACCTTGATGCACAAGAAGCAGACAGAAGACTTGTCAGTCACCAATCCTGACTCTTTCCAAAATGTAAGGCAACAGAGGCAAGTTAGATTCTTTGCAACAGCCACTGATGAACTGATCACTTCCACAATTATTTGCTGTTGAAGCTTCTGCTTGTAGCCAAGATCATTCTCCAATTCAAATTTGTTACACAACACCAAGGAAAGCTCTTCCAATACAATTAAGGGACCAAAACAGGCAGCAGAAAAACTAGCCACTTCAAAAGAAAAGCAGCTGCGTTTTTACACCGATGTATGCTTCTACACGACAATGCGGTCTGGTGGGCAAATGTCTGTAAGAAAAGCAATTTCATCCCTATCTGCTCGATTCCATCTCCTGATGTTTAACACAGGGAGACTGCAGATTCAAAACTGACCATAGCAGTGCATTGGCCAGACAAATCTAATTCCTCAAAACACAAGTCCATTCTTAGGTCTGCTAATCTACCTGAGGCTGCGTATTTTCCTGATGTAAGGGACTAGATCATGGCAAGGAAGCAGCTTGGAGTTTTATTGAATGAAGTCTAACAAAGTCATGCCTGCGAGCACCCAAAGTTTCCCCATATACCTTAGATCACAGTGCTCTTATTTCACACTCACACTGGCTAGTAATAATCCAGGAACACTTCACCACTTTACAGTTACAGCAGCTTTGCACTTGGAATCACTACCTTTGAAACAAAGCTCTGGATTACCACAATAGGAAAAGTCTACTGCAGTTCCTCAAGAACAGACAGATGCTCTCTACTTGGAGAAATCTGATTAACAACATAGGATAGAGGAGGTGTCAATATTTGCTTCTAACATTACTTAGAAACAGTATCCAACGCTATGAGAAGACCCAATATGTATTAAGGCACTTACCAACAGAAGAACAACTGCAGCCACATAGCCTATGTTTACCCTGAAGTTTCCTTTGAAGGTCACAAGACCTGATCCAAATTCCCCAAGGCAAGCTATTTTACAAGAGCTGGAAAATTAAAGTCCAAGAACAATTTAAACTTCCCCAGGATCTTTGGAATCAGCACATTTGAAATCAGTCAACAGTAAAACTGATTAGCAAGTGAAATTGCACTAGGAACATAAGTACTATTTCACAAAACATAAAAACCTGGAAAATTGTATCTCAGAAGACACCAAACTTTTCCCCACTTATCTTCCCTACTTTGAGCTCAGGATCTCAGGCAATTAGGCTGCCCCTTGGAATGGCCTATTATAATTTCCATCAGGTTACACATATCTGCACCTTAGTATTTCTGATGACAGTTTAGATAAAAGCCACAGAAACAAAAAGTCACATTTTAAACCTCAAGAAAAGAGCAGACACTGAAATCCACCCTCTCTAACTCTTCTCTAATTACAATTTTACTGAAGAGGAAGAAACATTTTTCTTCAATTAAAGAAAAGAAAAACCAAGTTAAGAGATTACTTCTTAAATAAGGATCTTTAGATTTCTTCAACTTACATGTTTCCCCCGAATTCAGCCAGTAGTTCAAGGGTGGCAGAAGGAAGAACCAGCCATGCCTAAAGCATGCTTATGAGCTGTGCTGTTGGCTGAGACCAAAGCAGACAAGAGCTCTGGAGCACTGACCCAAGCATGGTTTTGCTTTGGAAGAAATACCTGGTTGCCTGACTTGCCTACTTTATGGGGGCTTTGCTTAATAGCAAAGCACTCTGTGAGACTTATCCTGCCACGTGCTGCTAATTCACAGCAGAGTGAAAGGAAGAAGAGACAGTTTAGTAACACCCCCTCTCTGTGGAATAGCCCCCCAGCCCTTTTGGGGCTTGAACATTGAACTTGAATCCAGCATTAACCTCTGTATACGTGGAAGAGGCAGGTGAAAGCCTAAATGGCCAAAAGGAGTAGCCGGAGGTCCTGGAGGCAGGAAAGGAAGCAACATGCTAAACAGATCTGAAGGAGCAATTATTTGGAGAGCAAAAAGTCAAAACCACTGGGGTGCGAGATGCACAAACAAGAACACCCCTAGGAGCAGAGCCAAACGAGGTGTGTCAATACATCAAGAGATCAGTGTTGAGCATGGCTAAATGGGCACACCCTCAAGGAAAAGATACAGATGTCTCCAAGAGCACAAGGAAATGAAGATGTTTCAAAGTCATAATGCTAGGGGCCAGACACTAGTGGCCTAGACTCACAGCATTTGGGCTGACATATGGCATGATGGGGACATAAATCCCAGGCACAATTTCAGAGTTAGCAATCCTGCTCTGGAGGCACTTATGAAAGATGACACTATTTCATCCTCCAGGATGTTACACTGATCTGACACAAGAGCATTTTGTTAACTGGTCCAAGACAGACATTTCTCTCTTGTTCTTTCTGTAAAGAATTCTGCTGCACCATACCCAACTCTGCTTTTTTCCACAGACATTTCTCCTTCCCTTGATACAAATTTGAGATGCTTTAAGTGACAAGTGACTTGTTAACACCATCACTTTCTTTTGTGCATGTCAGTCCCCATTTGTCTCCTACTGGGAAACATGGAAGCGCCTTCCCAAATGTGGCCCCAAGGCCTGGCCAAAGCCTTGCTTGTCTTTAACTGGAGCTGTCAGAAGCAAAGTAGTTTTATGTTAAGAAAGCTGAAAACACCTGGAACGACAAGCAGCCTGTAATCGATGTTCTACAGACTCCCAAGGTCTCTCTGTGCTGTGCAGAAGCAGTCTTGGTCCCACAGCTTGCTCAGTGGCTGCATTATCAGAGAGCTGCCTTTGCAGGCCAATTTCTGGAAGCAGGACAAAAGGTCTCAGGACTCTCATGCGCTGCCTAGCTTAAAGCCCTATAATTTAGTTTTGACAGGATGGAGAGAACAAAGAGAACAAAGTACTATTCAGAAGCCAGTCCCATACCAAAAATCTATCTTGACTGAAAAAGAAGACAGGAAAGCACAAGGTAAACATTACCCTTTGCTAAACACTCCCTTAAACCACAGCTGGAGTCTCAAACGCAGTGCTAGGACATAGGTAATTTTAATCAGGTTCTCACACAGTAGACCTAATGCAGCTCAGTGAGGTTTACTTGAACTTCTGCATCAAAAGATTCCTAAATGATGGACAAAGCAAGTGTGAATTAAAGAGACTAGTGATATTCCAGACGCTGATGCTCAAATAAACCTTTCCAACGGCATTTTGCCTTAGGAGCTTAATAGCTCCATGTTTGGAGAATAAGTGAAACAAGGAACCACAGAATCACAAAACATTTGGGATTGGAAGGGACCTCGAAAGATCATCTAGTCCAATCCCTCTGCCACAGCAGGATCACGTAGACCCAAGTCACACAGGAACGTGGCCAGGAAGGTTTTAAATGTCTCCAGAGAAGGAGACTCCACAACCCCCGGGGCAGCCTGTTCCAGTGCTCTGTCACCCTCACTGGGAAGAAGTTCTTTCTCATATTGATGTGGAACCTCCTATGTTCCAGCTGACACCCATCGCCCAGCAGTGGAGCCAAAAACTCTGCCCTTTCACTAGTGACCTACAGCAGTTCAGACAGTTGAAAATGAAGTCCCTTTCTAGAGCAGGATTTTTCATGTAGACACCACAATCTACCCAGAAGAAAGAGGATACAAGCAAAGCTGCTCTGAGAAAAGCTTCACCTGGGGATTTTTATCCCATTAGATATCACAGAGAAAGACTAAATTTTGCTCTGGGACCAGCAGATCTTATTCTAGTTCCTTCTGCAGGAAAATTTTAATCAGTAGGAAAAGTCTAGCAGAAAGCAGCCTGAATTTGGCTGGAAAGTAGTCAAACTGGCAAGAGTAAGTAAAATAATTGTCACAGCCTGTCTTAAATCATGGGGGTACGAAAATAGGTTTTTAGAAGCACCATCACAGACTTAGGACTCGTTTCAGAGTAATTTACCTCACATCCCTTCTTTACGTGCAATCAAGTAATAATTAATCTCAACACTCTGCACAATGGAAGTGCCTTACATTTTCTGTGTGCATAATTAAAATTATTTATAGACAAAACTACTTCCGTGGCTGCGAATGCAGTGTTTCAGCATTCAGCCTAATTTCAGCAGGCAGGAGAGTAATTAGTTAATGGGCATGCAGACTTTTCCTTAAAGGACAAAAAGCATTAATTACTATTTCTTCTACTTTAAATTGCTCTAATAGACAGATTCCTCCCAGAGTACATCGAAAGATTTAAGCCTCAATTTCAATTGTATAAAACAATGCATAAACTGAAATAAAATTAGCCATCACCGAGGGAGCTAGTAATGACTATTCTTCCTAGTGGTTTTTTTTTTCCTTGAGAAGTAAATCCCCTACTCTTGAGAGTAACTCACAAAAGGCATTAGTGATTCTGCTCTGCAGATATCAGCAAATGCAGCAATTTGCCTAATTCAGCAGTCATTTCCAAAGCAGGTCTTTCTTAAAGTGCTCCTGCCTATCCCATGAGCATTCATTAACACTGTTTAATACACACTGCAGGAAATTTTTTGTCTCAGCAATTTAGAGGATTAAGCAAGTTCAGAGGAAGGTTACTCAAAAATAAATTATCTTCAAAGATCAGAGGCAAAGCTTCAGATAGGTCATGGAATGACACTAATGGAATTGCACTCTTTCCAGCTGCAGCACTGTGGGGGTCTATCCAGACAACACATGCCTAGAAGAAGCTTGTTTTGTATGGAAACCTTCATAAAAGCCACACAAGCAGCAGAAATGGTAAGGTGACAATCCAGGGCCGGCAGGAAGAAACAACAGTTTTCGTAGATAGGCACAAACATTGAAACCTCCCATGAGGGGTAATGGCATCTCTTTAGGCAAGAAGTGTTGCTGGTATTGCGATCACTCTAAACTGCATTGTGTCTGTCTTGGCATCCCCAGTAAACAGCAGGTCCACACTAAGCCTCAGTAGCATTAGCCAGTGGCAGGGCTGTACTCCTTATCCAGTACTATTGTGTAGCTCACACACAGCCAAAGCCTTTGAGCAACAAGGCTTCCACACCACAGGATCAAGCCTACCACCAAACAGCAGCTCTGATGCTGTAGCAACCACACATAGCTTGAGTTGGTACCCATAAGTTATCTGATACTCCAAAGTCAGAGCTCTGCCCCCAGCTCTCCATTTTCTGCCCACTGCTGTGGTCATTATTAGTACGAGGCAGAGCTCAAAGAGGAGTTTGAGATACACCACCCACTGCTAAGCAACAAACTGTATTTAGGTGCAGCCCAGGTGACTCCAGCCAGGACAGTCAAACTCCAGTCTGCACTGAACTGACTGTTATGACAAAGATGATGCCGGTTTCTAAACCATAACTTCATTTAGAGTACAATTCTTTCAGTGGCATGGCTGCAGTATTCAAAGAGGGAAGGTGTAAGAGTAACACTAGTTATCCAGCTGCTAGAAAAAGCCATTCCCACTAGCAGAGCAAAATAAGGAGTCATTCAAGACAAACATATATTTGTTATCCACGGTTTTGCATCCCTATCAGCCTCCATTGTACATATTTATAACCTGAAGGCTTTATTTTCTCCTTCAGAGATTAAAGTGTTTTCTGTACCATTTCTAGACCTGAAGGAGTCTCTGAGTGTGTAAACATTGACACCGATTCATACTGGCTGAAGTCGTCACCGTTGTCACCAAATTATTGTTTGTACTAACTAAACTACTGTATGCAGACAGAGCCAACACTGTAAGCCCCACTAGACTGAAAGCATATTCATCATACTGCTAAAATATGCAGGCGTGTTTCTTAGCACCAGAACATCTCCCTTCCAATTTAGAAGTGAATTAGGCACTGCTGCAAGCTTGTGACTCAAAGATAATTGCAAGACACTTTTGCTGGCTTCTTGCGTTTTCAATTTGTGATTGCTGCAAGTTTAATGGCAGCTGTAATTCTCTGTGCTGCCCTAACATCCCCAAGGGGCAGGTCACAACGCCAGTTTCTCAGAAGTAAACCATCACATTTGCTTGCTATAAAGATCAGGATGTAGAATAAACGTGAAATAGAATGTAATTAAGAACTCTTCCACCAAGAACCATTTCCTCCAGGACATTATTCAGAAAGTCTAAGTGTTTTGATGAAAAATCAGTGAAGACCAATCCCCTGGCCAAGTAGCAAGAGCTACCTCTCCTGATTATTACTTTCTTCAAAATGAAGCATCCCCATCCATTTTCTACTCAATAAACACAAAAGTTTACTAAGTTGCTTATTGTACTTGTCTGCTGTGGACTAAACAAAATTCCCTATGGGGTAAGTTACAATAAGGAAAGACAAATAGGCTTCTCAGAACATAGTTCATTGACCAATTTCTCATGCTGAAGGCTGGAAAATCATCCAAAGTTTTGTTGTTTGGTTGGAGTTTTAAAGTCTTACCCATGGTGTTTAAGAGCCTTGAGCAGCTGTTTCTAGTTACCTGAGCAGGACGGGAAAAAGCTTCTATTACATAAAATCATTAAGATTGGAAAAGACCTCCAAGATTATCAAGTCCAACCTTCAACACAAATAAAAGTGTGACCAATTAAAAAACAGGAGAAACAAGACTGCAAGTACCATCTTGGTTTTGAAGCATCATACATCTCCAATGAACCCATGTAAATGGGAATCAAGTGTAGCCAAAACCACCTAACCCATCACTTTTAAAGACTGAGCAAATGCACCCAAACCCAGCTGCTCAGTGTGAGAAACCTCTCAATGAGCAGAACTCCAACTCTGGCCACTACTCAGTGATTCCTATTTTAACCTCATACTGAATGTGCAGAACACAATCCTCAATTTTTAGTAAGTGGGGGAGAACATCTACAAGATTCATGAACATCCCCCATACTGAATCCCTCCAGCTTTGAAGAAGAGAGCACAAAGACCTATGGTCAGTCCCCAGAGTCTGCATGCTCCAGTCAGAAAACCTCAGTGTTGCACCCACAAACAGCTGGGCTGTCACAGTGGTTGATTGATCATCTCTCCTCAGACACTGATCATTCCTGGCAATACAGCTCTAAGTACTTTAAATGACACTTTCAGCCATCACAGCAAAAGATTGACGTACTCAATGATGCCAAGGTATTAGAAGTCTAGACAACCTTGCACAAAGTGCTTCAGTGGCTCTTCATCTTATTCCTGCCTACACATCCACCACATTAGCCAGTCCTCCAGCCTGAAATCCTTTAATTTCTTTAAAGTATGTAACTCCCTTAAATACACAGTGAGGTCTTGATGCACGTTAGAAAGCACATGACCCACATCAGGGTATCTGCGTAATTATAGATAATTTGTACCTCAGATGAAAGAGACTAAAATACAAACAACCAAAAACTTCTCTTGAAGTCAAGACAAACACACTTAAAGGGCAAAAAACAAGGGGGAGGGGGGAAATGGTGTCCCCAGCAGAGAAATACAGCAGAATAATGCGAACACCCCATCAGGGCAGGCAGAGCATGCACATCACTGTCAGCATCAGCACACTCTACCCCAGATGTAATCAAATCCCCTGAAGCATACTCAAGTACAAATAGATTCTGCATCTCTTCAAAACACAATCAACTACGAAAAGCTTAAGGGTCCCAGAGACAAATACAAAACCCAAATTTGAGATTTGAGGTTATAGAAGAGTAATGTCAGATGGGAAAAAGAGGGTAACTGGAAAGTCTGAAGTTAGAAAAGTTATAGGGACATGCTATTCAAAAAGAATAGAATTGTTACGTATTACCCTGTTCTAAAGCCTAATGGCAGATTTCTTTGTGCCTCCACATTTCATATCAGCTCAGCAGGTAAGAGCAGAGTTCTCTCAACAGTCACTCCATGGTCTTTGTTGACAGACTATCCTCTGAGAGGTGTTAGTTAGGTGCACAAGGGCTCCAAGAGCTTCCAGACAACAGTCACCTTTACTTTCAGCACCCTGGGCAAAAACTCTTCTTCTATGAAGATTGCTCAAGACAGAAATAATCCTACACAGCAGTGCTGCACCTGAGAATTATTGGAGAACAAGGATCTGACATTTCCTAACGTCAAAGCAACAAAGGCAGCAACAACCCTTGCAGGCAGACTTGCAAGGTCTTTGAAAGAGCCCGAGCGCCTGCAGAAATAGTCACCGCTGACCATCTCTTGTGAGGGAGCATAAAGGACAGTTTTGGCCAGCAAGTTAACAGTGATGATTCAGACACACTTGAGCAGAACTTGTGCCTAGACTGCCACAAATGTTTTGGCAATGCCAAAGTGAGCCCACATATCACAACTCATACATGATGGCTATCACTGGGACATTATTTTAATAGGGTTTAAGATAAGCAGTGCATCAGAATGGAGACCTACAGTTAAACCAAGAGCCAGCACTGCATTTGGAGTCGAGAGACATTCACTGTTTGTGTCTTTTCATTGTTCAACCATAGGTTACCACTGGAAAGTTTATTTCCTATACAAGATCAGGCTTTACCTTTCCTCAGAGGAAGGGCATTAAATTATTCCAGAAGGCTTTTGCTACATTTTAAGAGTAGAAATTAGTGCTGTGCTGGAAAGAAAAAAAAAACACTTCCCTCCTCTCTCCATGAAAGCCTGAAGAACATCACAGGGAAGAAGCTACACAGATGGTACCTATTAGAGAGTAAAGGAGATGCCATTAACTTACAACAGATCCTTGGTTTATTAGGAGACTCACACAACACAAGAAGTTCAGTACAAGACCCTTGCAGCTCTGGAAGGATTTTAATGACATAGACACTCCCTGTGGTTATGAAGGAAGGGCATTTAGCCTGGTATAATTAGGCAATGAATAAGAACAGAACACTCACTGCTGCACACGCTTCTCAGGTTTACTGACTTGTTCTGAACAGAAACACAAAAAAAAGCAAGACCGCATTAGGCAAATGCTTGCCAGAGGGAGAGAAAGAAGCCAAGACATTTCTTGGAGGTATAATCAATTGGTAACCTGTTCAGGAGTCACATCTGAGATGCACAGAAAATAAGGGATTTTTCCACGCAGCAGGAGCATTTGTTTATCAGCAGGGTGAAAAAAAATTACCTTCAGCAAGTTACAGTCACCCCTTTCAGAAAGGGAGAAAAAACATCTGTGCTGAACACAGCACTGAGATTAGAGCACCTATCAAGATAAAAGAGGAAGATACTCACGCTCGCAACGCATTTCATTTTGAGACAAAAACACACTGTCACCTGCTACATTTTACTTGTTTCTTTTACTATTTTCAACTAGTTTTGCATTTCCCAAGTTTTCTCTGCAAAACCACCACAAAAGTTAACCACTTCCTGCTTAAGATCTCCCAAGCGTACTCGCGCTAAATAGGCACTACAAGAACCATCTTCCTTTATGTGACTTATGCCTAAGCCTAACTCCTCAAAGACCTTTTATTTCAACACTTAGTCCACTGATGTGCACTCAGCAGGTTATTATTACTACATGACCATCTCCAAAACTGAGTTGTCTCTGCCCAAACAATCCCTCCCTCCATTCATTCACGTATGGAACAGCTCTGGTTTATCTACACTACTGTTCACCAGAAGAGGTACAGACCCACACTATGTGAGAAGTAGGGAGAGCTACAAGTATATTCCTCCAGAGAAATCTGGGAGAAATCTTTTCCCAGCAGCTCTGCAAGCCCCTTCTTGTTCATACGTAACTATCTGCCAAGCTTTCTCTTCAATAGCCACGCACGACGCTTGTTTATAAGCGCTCCTGAGTACTTACTTGTTTGCTCAACTTTTTGAGGTCTGATTGCTGAATAAGGTCTTCACTCAGTCAGACCATTACTCACACAGCAGCACTTGCTAGAAGCCAGAACAACATATTATTCATACTGAGTTCTTCCATTTAGTCAGTCTCACCCTTCCAACACCTCATTTTTTCTGTTTAGCCTAGACCAGCATTTTCCTGAAATTGGGCATAAGGCTGACACCTTTTATGATTTGCTGATTTACTTCTTTGAGAGCACTTGGCACATACTAGATTAAAAGCAGCCCGAACACAGACACACAAAAAATTGGCCTTATTTCCCCCCACTTTTGTTGTCTTATTCTTCCTCTCCAAGAGGGACCCACTCCCCACTGGGTAACGTGCTCCATTTATCACGGCCTGCAGAGAAGCCTGATACAGGACTTGGCGGTATGCCGCAGCATCCCACTGCCTACTCCGCAGGTTACAGAAGAAAGCAAGTAGCTAATTAATTTTAAATAGATGAAAGGCAATATGTTAAACATTATCAGTAGCCTAAATAGTTGACTTGAACCCACTTGAAAAATGTCTATTGCATTTCACTAAACTAAGATTTGGATACAAGTTTTGTCTCCTCATATTCCATAGAGTAGTTGCGAGAGGACTTTATTTCACTAGCAGGATTTATTTGGTTATGGAATAATGATTCACATCAACAAGAAAGTAAAATGACATCTTGCATGCAAGAGAGGAAAACAATTAACAGCAGAAATAAGTTCTAATCTGCATCACGCAGTAAGCATGCTATCAGCAAGTAGTCCGGCACTGACTGAGTCTACCTTCACTTTGTGAAGAGTAATTGTCAAACTACTTTCCTCTTTGTGTCCCATAAACCTTGATCTGGTCTAAGAACTTTGAAACTGGAATAAGTCTCAGTCTGCCAAGCTTAGCAGACACCATGTAACAGCTCGTTTCATTTGTTAGTCTCCAACTCAAAGTTCATCCTGTGTCCTCCAACACCTCAATCCTTTCAAGCAAAAGTTTCAAGTCACAAGTGAACTACAGATCCATTATTTAAAATATGATATACTTAAGAAGGAAGTAAGGCTCACAAACACTGCTAGCACTACTTCTGCAGCTTTATAAGAGTTGGCTTTCTGTTCTGCTAGAATGAAAGAAGGTAGGGCAAAAATTTCCTATGACATCCCTGGCAGCTCAGTTAACTTACCAATAAACAGTTTGATTCATCACTTTTAATAAAAGTCCTGTCTAAGAGAGTGCTTCCTTCCTTTTGCACTGTTGCAAAAACCTAGCAGGAGGATCTGAAAGACCCAGAACGATCTCCTCTGAAGTACAACTTTGCTAAAGCTCAGCACCACACCAGTGACTCTTAGTATAAACACTGTGATAACATTTTCCCAGGGGAAAGCCTAGGGACCACTTCAGCCACTGCAGACATCAGCCACCATTTTGGACCCATGCAGAGAGGCAGCAGTAACCCAGCAGGAAAATGCCTGCACTGAGCAGGCTTTGAAAAGCACCTGGAGACTGATTTTAGTTACAGAATTCTCTCCCGTATCAAGAAGCAAACAAAGCACAATACTTGAAACTTTCCAGGTCAAACTTTCAGGCTTGTGTAGGGCTTTGTTACAGCACCTGAGCCTCCTGTGAAAGAGGATTAGCCTCCATCACATGCAATCCAAAGCAAGCAGGGCTCCAAAGCAGTTAGAAGTAGTCCAGGAATATCCAACATCTTATTTGCCCAGGGACTGAAAACAATTTAATTGTAGCTCTCCACTATGATGCAACCAAGGCACAGCACTTGCAGTTAGCCAACAGATTACGCACATCCAGAAACTGTTGACTACTAAGAATACTCAGAGTTCACTGGGTTTAAGTATCCAAACTCCAGTTCTGTTACAATTCACAGAGTCACAGAACATTAGGGATTTGAAGGGACCTCAGAAGATCATCTAGTCCAATTGCCCTGCCACAGCAGGATCACCAAGATGAAGTCTAGTCTACTTTTTTGTTGTCCTTCTCTTCCCTTTGTACAGGATCCTGTACAGCACTTACCTTCTACCACAGTCTGTTCCAAGAGGACCTTGCTTGTATCACTTAGAGTAAAATGCAGTCATTCTTCCAAAAGCTAAGCTTCTTCCTTCGGGTTTTTATCTTTGGTGTACTGGCTTGTTAGAGCCAGAACTCAGTTTCATCTGGAGGTGGGAGGATGTCTCATTTTACAGGTGAGAGCAATGAGGTCTAATGAAGGAAGGGAAGCACATAGGTTTCCTTCCAAGAGCTGTCAACTAGCTGCAATCTTGCTCTGTGAATGTGCTTTGTAAAAGGAATATTTTGAGTGTCCTCTGAGTCCACTACAGACAGCACAAGCATTTCCACAGACTTTCCTGGCCCTTGGTCACCATCCCTGGATGTGTTTAAAGATGTGTTTGGATGAGGTCTTGAGGGATATGGTTTAGGGATGAACTGTAAGGTAGGGTAGATGGTTGGACTTGATGATCCCAGGGGTCTTTTCCAATCAGAATGATTCTGTAATTCTGATTCTGTGATAAACTCCATGGGTTTCTGAGGTGTCTTAAACTCTCCTGGGAACCCAAACACCTTTGAAACCCATTTTCTAGGACCTTGCAACCTCTATGAACTCATGCCCTTTCTGCTCAGTATGACTTTAGATAAATCTCAGGTTCTTCACTGTGAGAATGACAGCAGGTCTTCACATCCACCAAGTAATTTTCTTTCTTAATGATGAGTTTGTCTCAAGTATTTTCATATCAGACAGGACTTAAGTTTTGGTTAGGACTTGCCATACATATGATCTTGCCATCACAGTAGAACTCTAAAACCCTCACAAGTATTCTTTTCTCTTCAAGACTCAACCCACACAACTCTTTTTTTTCATTTAATTTCCCCTTTAAGTTTTCCCTGTTCTTACAGAGGAGTGTTACCCTATCTTTTTGTCTCAGCTTCTTGAGCCTTTTTGTGATTATTATCTAACAGAGAAGTTAAAAGTTTTGTCTTTGTCTCTTATCCAATATTAATTGGTTTATTTTCCACATAGAGTATTTCCTTTCATTAATTAAAACACAACCAGGAGGATATACAGTAATTTTATTGCTGTTTTCTGCTAAACAGCATTTTGTGTTCTGGATATTATCTGGCAAGTGTGCAGTTCACAACAAAACAGAATTGAAAATTAATATAAACTCTTTAATACTGTAGCAAAACTAGCACCAGTGCCATCAGTCATAAGGAAAGTCGTGACAGACTCTACGCTACTCACGGAGTCCTGCTTCTTTTGTCTGCTATTACTGTGTATTGTTTTGATGACATAATGTGAATGCATCCCACTGCCTACGCGTAGCCTAAGTTGATGGAGATATTTTACCATTCAAAGGCTAAATTCAATCCTGTGTGTGCTGTTCTTCTAGGTGCAGCAGGTCAAATCGTAGATAACAGACCTCGGCGTGCCTGAGCCTTGCAGCATTCGAGATCTGGACGAAGACTCAATTCTTTCCAGCTGAGTCTGCTTCTAGGAAAGACATCATAGAACATAGGCTGTCAGATTTCACACATTGCTGTTTACATTGATTTTATCCCACACAGGCAAACAAATGTCTTTTTCCCATTGGATGTAGTTAGGCCCCATGTCCATCACCTTTACACTGAACTAGTGCAATGCCCTCAGCTGCTTGCAGCAGGTGTTTTAGGCATGCCAGTGTGATGAAAACATCAGACACTATGATCTTGAATGTCTTGTTCAACCTAAATGCTACTAGGATTCTATGTTTCTGTGAAACTTCTGTGCCTTCTTGCTTCAGGAAAGAGCCTGTGTTTCTTCGCCCTGCTAACAGAGGGGCCATCAGCTGGGTTTGGATGGAAGAGAAGCTCTCCAGTACCTCATGAAAGCCATGCAAGTGTGTGGGAACATTTCAGTTCTCCTTTAAGAGGGT